>CABFWB010000075.1:97031-131198 GCA_902151455.1 Timema bartmani | reverse complement strand
TTTTTTTTTTTTTTTTTTTTTTTTTTTTGCTTAAATCTAATATGGAGACCAAATAAATATTCCATTCTCATTTTATATCAATGAATTGTTACCGAGCTAAAAAATAATATTACGTGCATGCGACTGTTTTATTCACCAATGCGAAAAGGTTCATCAAATTAATTTTATTCTTACTATCGCCAGCAGTTTTTAATGTATATTTATAAAACTAGCATAATAACATCCTTTCATAATTCAATTTATTTAAATTATGACACCCGGGCACGGGAATTGAACACGGGACCTTTGGGCTTAGCGCGCCACTGAGCTATCCAAGATTCGCCTCGTGGCTAAGTTTCCCACGGAATCACCGTCGCTTACTAACTAAATGACCTTTATACATGTGCATATTAAATTAGCAAAACGCCTCCCTCTCCCTCCCTAGCGAAATAGACAAGTAGGCTAACTTCGCAAAAAATCATTGTGCCGTTCTGAATGCATCTAGGTCCTGGCTATCAAGAGTTTCATCAGACAAAATCAGGACAGTTCATGCCGGCGACGTAACAAACAATAAACATACTTAAATAGAATGAATACAAACAATTTGAATATTAAATGGAGACAATGAATACAAACAATTTGAATATTAAATGGAGACAATTCCTAATACTGAACCGAGTTAAAGAAGAGATGAAATAATAATAATAAAAGTGATTTCGGTCTGCTAATAAACGAGAGATACATTTGCAAATATTAATACTTATTTGTTATAGGTCTTAGCTAAAAACCCTTTTGACATCCATCACAAATACCTAGAGCCCTAAATTAAGGTTTTTAATTGGCCTCGAAAAATATGTTTTGTATAATTATTGTAAAGTAGGCCAAATGAAAATATTAAATTAATTAAAAATTTATTCTTAAAAACAATTTTGGCAAATAATTATTCTTGATTGATTGCTGGGCATTCTTTTAACACAAATATAATAATGATTATTTAACCTGGAAAATACTCGGCCAACTTTAAAGCCGGCAATCGAGTTGGAGGTTCCGGGCTCGAGTCTTGCTGAAGACCTAAAATATATCCCTTTGAATTTGGATTTGTGCCTTTTATCTACGGGAATTAACTAGTCTGGAGTCCAAGAAAAATTGGTAAGCGTGCAAATGGTCACCCAGCCAACTAATACCCATAATTGATAACTCGATATATGCGCGATTCATGTTTAAAAAAAGATGATAACTTTGACTTCACACGTGTTATAGAACAAGCCTAGGTTTGTGGGGGGGCCACGGGGAACCCCCCCTCCCCCCTCACTTGATTGAATCACGTATTTCACAAGGGATAATTCGGCCATATTCCTCATCATCTCCCGAAACGCTTCAACCTGCGAACCAGCATATTATTATATGCCCACTTGAACAAATGTATATACCTATACCGATATTTATTAACACTTAATATTTTCAGACATCGAAGGTTAGTTCAGTCAAGTTTTTAATATTCATAACATATACACGATTACTTTATTCACTTAAAATATATTGTATTTAAAAATTACAGGCCTTGATCGCTTAAAATAATTGTTTATTTGTCACGAACTACAAACTAACCCAACCAAACCTAATTTAACCTAACCTTCCATGTCTGAGAAAATTAAATGTTGTTAAAAGTTGGGATGGGTAAATACATTTATTAGGAGTCTAGTTATTTTTATGTAAAGTTGTCACGATGTACACAACAAACACGGCGTCTTTGTAGGCACATAAATAATTAACTAGTTTATAATCAAAGCAATACATTTTAACGTATATCTATTTTGTGTGTTAAATGAGTAAAAAAAATGAAGCCTGGTTGTACTATCTTCGTGAACATATATTCTTGGATAGTAAATTGTTAGCATAATAGACCCAAAATCGGTTGGGTATAGGTAACCATTGTCTAAACTAGGAATAGATTCACGTGTTAAATAGATAAATAGGTGAAGCCGATTACAGAACCTTCTTCAAAACCAAACAACAGACCTGACAATGGCATAGGGCACTATTTTCACCGTGGGACTGATAAGATACTTTACTTTGACTTTTATTGAAATATTACCCACAATATTTAATTTTGGACATCAGGCTAAAAACATACGTGTTAACGACTGTTTTGCGACACATCATGAGCTTCATACTTCCTCTCACTTGTTTCCGAATGGCGAGATGAGCCTGTTTCGACCTTGTAAGGGGCCTAAACTAATGTATTTATAAAGGATTAGCTTGTATTACACAGCTAGTGCGATCTTTTGGCCTGTTTATACTTAATGTTTGATATTAAGTTTTGGTGGGTGACCTGGCGGTCTAGGGGTAAGGTGCTTGGGGTCCGGAGTTCAATCCTCGGTCCTGGCACAGATTTATCTGATTGCCAAACCCTTCCTTCACCTCTGACAAGACGTGTATTAATCACAACTTGTGAATGGGTGGAATGCCAGGCCTCCACCGTGGTTCGGATACCACGTTAAACTGTAGGTTCTCCCTTTCATCTCACAATCACCCTACCATTACACAGCGTAAGTGCGTATAACCCGAACGGGTAGTAAGACCAAGTTTTGGTGCCGTGGCATGTTGTCAGAGTGCTATCTATACCCGTGATATGTTCTCATCAATCATTGGCCAGTTAAAATACATTTCTACGTAAGGTACATAATGCAAATCCTACGTGTGATTGGTCACATGGGCTCAGAGTGGCTGTGTACATACCACAGGTACAATTTTAATAAGCTCTGCTTATTCTGGCAGCATTCCATGCCACGCCACGGTTTTTGTTGTTCTTTATTGTTAGTTTATAAATTATGTATGAAAGCGCAATAGGAGTGGATTTTTCCATGATAGTTTTGTCAGGAGAATGCAAGTGAATTTTATTCTAAATATCTATCCATCTTCATATTGCCTCTTAGATAATCTAATTATTTAAGTCGCTGATAACCGGTTCTGACAATTATTTTCCCATTTATTTTAGGTATTCAACATGTACTTACTGAACCGACTGATTATATTAGCACGCGAGAATTTCTATGAGTGAGAACGAAAGGGCCTACCAATTTTGCCGGGAAAGGTATTTTCATAATACCTTTCAGGGTTTTTTACATGCCACAATCGACATGGGACTGACGGCTTTTTTCCCCCCTCTGAAGGAAGTTGTGCTAGGATTATAATCACCCAAGAAAAAATCTTTTACCCCTGCTGGGTTTGAACCCGTGGCCATTAGATCTTAGGGTGAGCACTTTACCTAAAGATCACCAAGGTCGATGGTTCTGACAATGAAGCGTATAAAATAAGATAGGTACCTACAGCTAAATAAGTTTGGAAGTTTATTTAAGGTTATAAAGTATTAAACAATACAATATCTGCCAACTACACTGATGGGCATGCAAACAAAGGCGTCAGTCTCGTTTACATAGGATGAGGGCTGTTGGAGTTTGTATCACGGCTGGGTGAAGTTGAGGTGTTTTTCCCCCTAATTGGTTTTTCACTCTCTCTCCACACAAATATGAATACATATCCCTTAAAATTTGACCTTTATCATTCTTCCCACCTTGGTAGTGTAAACATTTGTAAAGCTTGGTTGATTAGTAAGGCACAAAAAATGGTATTTTTTTTTAAATTTCACCCGGTTTTAGTATCTGTTCTGGTTGTACTCGCACATTAATTACGTTAATGGAATAGGGATGCGAAATATATATAATATGGGAGTTAATATACCCGAATTTGCGTGGAGAGAGGGTAGTAAACCATTTAGGGAAAAAAATCAATATACCCGACCAGGGCTTGAACCACGATCTCTTTGTCCCTAGCAATCTATTATTTTATAGAAATTCTATTTGTGTCTTCAAATTTCGTATCCTTAATCACGTGACAAACCTAATGAGATATTCAGAAACTCCGTCAAATAAAACTCCCAAAGAAAATAATTTACAGCCAGGATCAACCCGCCAAGCAGTCAGCTGATAAACAAAACAACTTTTTTGAGAAAACGTCTAGGATATACTTGAAATTTGGGCAAAGTACACCACAGTAATTATATTTATAGCACGATTTGAACAATCAAACTTATAATCAGCGACGGATCCTTTCGCTGCCATTGGTGCTTTTATTTCGATACGCGCGCACATATTTACTTAACTTTGATTGGGAGTCCATATAGGCTCGAAACTAGTCCTTAGAAAGTTGAAGTGAACCATTTTCTACGGATTAAGGACTTTGTAGATAGTACAATCTGATCTGTGGCGTCGATTTTTTACGGACCTACCGATACGGAGTCTATAGATGGGGCTTTACACTGAGCGAAACGTTAGACCATGTGACCACCAATGTGGGTCACTATTTAATTTTAAAATCTCAAAATTAGAATCCACAATTTCTGCCCTTGTCACGCGGTTATAACTTGGCCTACAGGGATTTATACATACGAGTGCAGCATTAGCATAAACAAAGCCACGCCTACTTTTACACGTATCGGTGACACTTGTTAAGACACGGCGGGCGGTCCCGTCCTTTGAGTCGAGTCTTGTCACGGCGAACAATTTGCATGGTAGACTTCGACTCACCCACGAAGCTACTCACTTTCTTGGACAGGCCTTAGAAATTACTAAAAGACTCATAAAAAATATCACTAAGTGAGGTGCTCGTATTTCTGAGACCTTCCTGTATTTAACAAGGCACGATTCTTTAACTGCGCCAGATTAGAGTCACTGATTTGATTAGATATTTGAGCTTAGAGCAATTTCCTTACTTTTTGAAAAAGGTTTTTTTAATAGAAACTACTACCACTACTATTAAAGAACACCATTAATCATGATAAATGCATACATATTACGATTATTGGTTTATTGTTTTGGACCATTTCTTAACTCTTCTGCTCAACAGGATAACCTTCCGCCATTTTATTTCTGTGATCATTCACTGAATACTGTACATTGATGCAACTTAAACTGTAAAAGACTAAATCATAAATTTTATAATTAATATAATATATACAGTAACTATATTCCGTTGTATGTTATGAATTATATAAGTTAAACCAGCCACACAAGCCTAGCTTTCAAATCTCAAACAATTAAAGGAGAAATATATATTTAATTAGAGTTTTAGTTGTTTTCTGCAACGTCACGGGCGGTATAGCGGTAAAATGAAAGGTTAACCAACATGGCAAAATGCGACGAGTTATTTTATTCAGATGTTCAAATTCAGATGTGCTAATTATGTAATTATGGTTTAAACCAACAAAAGTAATAGTGACAAGTGTTTATTATGATTATGAATGTTATTTGGAAGTGTTTTTTTTCTTGTTATAAATCCTTTTTCCTAAAGTCGAGGTATGTGTACCTTACACGGAATATTTAACTTTCCTTTTATATAAGCAAAAATATTATCAACACAAGACTTAAAAACTAACCTGAGCTAAGATAGTAACTAATATATGCTACTACTCACTCAGATATAACGCCTAGATAATGTTGTTTTTAGTGCACAGCGTCTTACTACCCACACAGCTACCCACTTTTATTTTTATTAACGAGAATATAAATGAGGAAGGTAGATTTCACAGGAAATGTGGAAGGAGATTAATAAAATATTAATGAATAACCCACCTTCAGTATACCTTTCCCAGAAATTTAACTCACGACCTTTCCGACATCGGTAAATCATACAAAACGAAATTGACCCCTTGGACCGCGTGGCCATCTGGACGGGGGTGGGTATTTCTCATACGTTGATATTAAAAATGTATATTTCAAAATAGAACGATCATATTTGCAATCGCCCCGTTTTTAAAGATATTGAAAGTACCACTTGCCTGTAATCGTTTAATAAAGTTCCAGCTTTGACAAAAAATTTTTTATCAAATAGATTTACACTCAAATATATTGAATAGCAAGTAGATAAGTGTTGTTTATTTTCCCATACATTGTATATTTATTATAATGATGTACAGAAGAGGAAGTTTGAGTATATAGGAAATGTACCCCTATTCACGTAGATGAAGAGTGGAATATCGTTTAGGAAAACCACCTCAGTACACCCAGCGGGGATTCGAACGCCAACCTCTCCGTCACTGTCAAACCAGATATAGATGAGAATGACGCCTTTATCCACGTCACCACCTGTGCGGGTAAGTGTTGAATTAAATTTGGCCTACATATGTATGTTTATGTATAGTTATATAGGCCTATTTAGGAATTTTGCAGCATCAGTGACTAATTAATTTCCAGTCTATATTTAAAGTTAATGTCATATTAATGGTTGAGAATGAAAGTGACTTGCATATGAATGAACGGTGACAAGCAGAATGGATCTTCGTATATATGTCTCCAAAACTAAGGTGATAGTTTTTGATAAGGACGGGTCAGGAAATGATTGTCAGCTTAGTATAAAATTAATGGAAAACTTTTAGAACAAGTAAGTGATTTTGTGTATTTGGGCAGAATGTTCTGTAAAAATGGAATTATAGATAGAGAAATCGACAAATGAATGAATGTATCTCAGAGAGTAGTTGGATGTTAGTGGACTATTGCAAAGAATGAGGTAGTATCGAAAGAGGCAAAGATTGCAGTAAATAAAATTGTGTTGAAGCCAACATTGTTTTATGGTTGTGAAGCGTGGGTTTGTCAGGAGAAACACAAGTGCAAGGCGAATGCGGTTGGAATGAAATATCTAAGAAATGTTTGTGGAAAAACTCGTATGGACAGAGTCAGTAATGAATGAGTGCTAAAGGAGTGCGGTTTTAAAAGGAATCCAAGAGGTCAATGGGAAATAAGCGTGACTTTGGTTTGGGCATGTTGAGAGGATGAGTGTGGATCGAGGGATGAAGCAAATATATGAAGGTAGAGTGTGTGGATCAACAGGAAGGGGTAGTAGGGTACGTGGCTAAATGTTATAGACGAATGTCTGACAAAGAGAAACATTAAAGGTTTTTAAGAATAAAAGAGTATATATGATTCTGTGTATGGATGTTGTTGAAGCGAAGGGTGTATGCAAGGATAGGGAAGTGTGAAGTAAGATATATAACATATATAAAGATGTGACTATGTATGTATGTATCTATTTTATATATAAATATGCGCCTATGTATGTATGTATTGTATTGTAGTATATGTTTAATATGCGGGGATACTAGCGCCTTTTGAATTAAATGTCTGATCACTGGAACTAAAGATTGGCTAGACCAGTATTTATTAGAACGTGGTCTGAATGTGCTTCCGTCTTAAACTCTAAAAAGTTTAAAATCTTATTGTCTGATACTTTCGTAAAAATGAAATGCTGTGAAGAGATAGACTGATATTTAAAAAACTTTATATTCAACGACAGCATGGTTATTATTAATACTGTATGATATTTATGGTGATGTGTGACTATTAAAATTAGTTTAAACTAATGCTTAAAGGTAAAAAAAAGTTAAAAAAATAATACAAAATATATGGGCGTTTAGAGGTTACAGCATTTGCGTTAGCGTAATTAGATTAGTGGAAGTCCTGTCGCTCAGTTGAAATAATTGTCGCTGACGGACTTCCGTCTTGATAGCCTCTTTCAAACTGAATGTAGCTGTATATACATACACCTCTTGTGAAGGCCAGAACAATTATGTGCGCCTCTCTTTTATGGGTTTCAAATTGTTGCCGACATGTTGAATGCAGTCTTGTCAGAATATTAAGCGCTTAGACAAAAGCTTCATTGTTTTTATGATTTGTTTTTTAATTTTATACGTTCCAAGGTGTAGATATAGGGAACGCGAGTTAAAGGCAGGTTTTTTTTCAGTTTTTATAACAAAAGATTTTTTAGCCAAAATAAATAAAATATTCCTCTAGTACAAACAGAGTATAATTTTCTTCACATGGTGATATCAATATTTGTTGAATATCTGTCATGAGCATAGCGGTATTAAATGACAAACTCTTAAAATGAAGAGAAAAAGTTGTCATTAAATTCCAGGGCACCCTTGAAAATATATTCAACAACTGTTGATATCACTATGTAAAGAAAGCTATACTCTCTGTTTATACTGGAGAAATATTTTATTTATTTTGACCAAAAAATATGTTTTGATTTAAAAACTGATAAATCACAGCCTCTTAGCTCACGTTTTCTACATCTAATTTTAACCACTCGTATAAAATATTAGTCGTGATATAATCTGGCCACCCGTATACAATATTAGCCATCGAGATCTAATGTTTGCCACCGTAATATAATCTTGCCACCCGTATACTATTAGCTACTGGGATCTAATGTTTGCCACCGGGATATAATCTTGCCACCCGTATACAATATTAGCCACTGGGATCTAATGTTTGCCACCGTGATATAATCTTAATCACCGGGGTCTAAACCTCTAGTCAAACATCTTTACTTATTAAGTTACAAAGATCTAAAAAAAATAATAATATTTTATTTGTCAACACGACCTAAATTCTGTAATCACAGCACAATACTACACTTTTTTTTGGACCGGTTTACATTTCTTTAAAGCGAATAACTGTAAATTTTATTTTATCTTTGTTTACGTTTTAAAATGTTCTCACACGAAAAAATAATATTTGCTAACCAGTTCATTACTATGTAGTTAAGCAATAAATCATTTCTGTCACTACACTAGAACAATAAAAATATTGTAAAAAAAGACTGCAAGACCTCGATATAAAACAACAACAAAAAAAAACACTACACATTCCTCATTCAAACAGTTTGGTAACATAAATAATTTGTAGATAGTTTCTCAAAGAATATCAAAACGTTGTTTGGAAAATGTTTGGATACAATTTATCATAAAGTATAATAGTCCATCGTAAAACGCAATAGTATGTCCAACAAATTAAATTTTTAATTTTTTACTAAAAAAAACTTTTTAAATGCATGATCGGGTTTCTCATGACCTGATAAAGTCAACCAACAAAATTTATTTAACTTGGCTTAATATATTAATTTTTACATTTATCCGTTTCCCATGGTCGAGTGGATTCCAATTTTAACATGAAGAGCCTTAAAAAAAATACAAACATATATTTTACCAACCGACAACAATATTGATAACAATTTATTATATTTTAGTGTTATTTTAATATATTGATAATACTATCAAAAGCTACAGCTGCAGAGCACATGATTTGACATATAAATACATTAAAATGGTTTAAGTAACGTTTATAACGGCCATTAGAGTGTCTTCATATCTGAATCAGACTGTTCACATTGTCCGCTTTCATCGGGTCTATATTTTATTCGTACAGTGTGTCCGTATATAAAAAAAACACAACTAAAACATACGTGAAAGAACCCATCGTATGTGGATTGCCAGCAATGTGTTCAATGTTTACATTGAAATGTAAAATTACGGGCGGATGCGTCCTCATTTCAATGACAGTCGAGTTGCCTATTTGGAGGGGAAGAGAGAATGCTGGGCTTTGGTTTTTTAACTGGTACTATCTAACACAAGAGCTACTTAACAGCTTTATTATTTTATTCCTCCCACGTCTCACCACCCATCCGGGCTATCCGCATACATTACTCTAACGGGGTAAGGATAAGGAAAGTAGAATTCAAAGGAAATGTACCAGCATTTGCGTGAAGGAAGAGTGGGCGATCATTTATTAACCCTCAGTACACCCAGCTAGAAGTTGATACTTCATGTGTGAAACACCCCAGTGCACCCGACCGACATTCGAACCCCAAACTCCTTTCCTCCAAACTCCAGAGCACTTAGTTGAGATTCAAACTCCAAATCCCCTTCCTCCCAAGGCACCCATTTGAGATTCAAACCTCTTTCCCCTCCAGAGAGCCCATTTGAGATTCAAACCCCTCTACCCCAGAGCACCTATTTGAGATTAAAACCCCTTTCTCCCAGACCACCCATTTAAGATTCAAACCCCTTTCTCCTAGAGCACCCATTCGAGATTCTAAACCCTTTCTTCCCAGAGCACCCATCTGAGATTCAAACCCCTCTCCGCCAGAGCACCCATTTGAGATTCAAACCCCTCTCCTCCCCAGAGCACCCATTTGAGATTCAAACCCCTCTACCCCCCCAGAGCATTAATTTGAGATTAAAACCCCTTTGCCCTCCAGAGCATTCATTAGAGATTTGAGTTTCGACTCCTCGCCAACAGCGGCATAGTGCAATGCACGTCAGAACATTTTAAAAATTCAGGCCTATTTTAAATTACTCCACAAAAAAAATTTGAACAAACATATCTCTACACTTGACCAAGACTAATCTACTAAATCCCAGTACTAAGGGTGATCTTATCCAATCCCTTACTACGAAAATGCCGTTATATTTCCTCTAAATTCTTCCTTCCTCATATCTAACACATTACTTTAACCATGCAGATAGACCTAACGGCGAAAAATAAATTATTTTATAAACCGTTTGTCTCTCTCGGTTGTCGAAAATTCACTTTTCACCATTTAATATAAAATAATTATCAATCTTTAAACCCAACTTTGTAGAGCCCTGCGTGATAGCATTGTTATAGACTTGATCCAGGGTTGCCCATTACTGCCTGTTAGTAACGAATGATTATGCAACCTTTGATACAACTAAGGTTGGCGGGTTCCATTCGCTTTCAGTGTAGGGGTACACTAACTTTTTTTTTATAGCTTTCTTTAGTGCCTATTATTGACTTGTTAGGTTTAGATCGGTCCTTCCCAACCCTTAGCTCGCAGGCAACATGTTGCACGCGCAAACGTTTAAAATACCCGCCAGGTCATCTCTCATTGAAAATTACAGTGAATGATAACAACTTCTGGAATTTAGTCTTACCTGACCAGTACCCTATTCTAAAACGCATATCATTAAAGGTGAGTGTATGTTTTTGTTCTACCTACTTAAGCGAATCAAGGGTTTCAACCATGAAAATAGTTAAATCAAAGTACATGTCATAATTAACTGATAAACATTTAAACGACTGCATGAGAATGGCTCTTACCAAATACACTCCAAGCTAGAATATGCTGGCTGAAAATATACTGTGCCATGTATTGCAATAAACTCTGTTTGGGTGAACTATTTTCAAAGCTGAAAAATAAACATCTAGTGAAATTTTTTTGAACTGAATTGAATTTTGAAATTTTTTTCACCATTTTTGTATTGTTGTTTTGTAAACTTTTATAAATTCATTAACACTTGAATGGTAGCCTGTGTAGTTTTCTTTGGTACAGTAAAAAGTTTTCCTCACACTGATGTGTACACTTATGTAGTAGTTAGGGCTTAATAAACTTTTTTTAACATTCAAGGTTGGACAGTCTTGGTCTAGATAGTATGTTAAGGAGCATGCATTAAAAACAATCGTACCAACCTACTCCTTTCCCCCCTTCTCTCGCTGGTGCACAACTAACTTGCTACTTTTATCACCAAAATTATTAATTACTTTATTTAAGAATGATGACCTGGCGGTCTAGGGGTAAAGGTGTTGGTTGGACTTCTGTGCTGGGGGTCCGGGGTTCAATCCTTGGTCCCGGCACAGATTTATCTGATTGCCAAAACCTTTCTTCACCTCTGACAAGACGTGTATTAATCACAACTTGTGAATGTGTGGAATGCCAGGCCTCCACCGTGGTTCGGATAGTTAGCATAAAGAGAACTCACTCTGTTTGGCAGGAGAGAAGATTAAGTTTAAGCACACCCAATGCAACAGGCAGAGATTCGAACCTAGACCTCTCCCGTCACAGGCAATCTATTAAATCGCGAGATTGACATATTAGACCGCACAGTCACTGGCGTGGGCTGTAATAACCTTTAAAAAGTTACATAGTGAATCTATAGGAGATTGTGTGTTTCCAACAACTCGTGTTCATACAAGTTATTTATTTAATGTCCGGCACGTTTGCTCACTTGGTAGCGCGTATGTTTACAGATTACCGAGCTAAGGGCTCCGGGATCGAATCCTGGCGTGGCTAAAATATTTGTTTCTAATTTTTCTTGAGTCAACAACGCGAAGGTTCCCTTGATGTAATTTTCATCCATCCGGAGCCGGGCACACAATCAGCCCTTTGGTTGGTTAGTGCTGCTTACTCCATCTGGTAGAATTACCATGTACTAAGGGAGTTCAGGAAGTGTTGCCTTCCTCGTTGAATTCCTACAAGCGAGCGTGAACGAGCCTACCGATTTTGCTGAAAAGGTATTTTCACATACCTTTCAGGGTTCTTTTACATGCCACAGTCGACATGGGATCAACAGTTTTACTTCCCCTACGAAAGAAGTTGAGCTACGGATTTTTATCGCTCAAATAAAATCCGTTTACCTCAGCTCAGTTTTAACCCACGAACACAAGACTATGAGGCGAGCACTTTACCCCAAACCGCCAAGGTCGACCTAAAATGTATATCATTGAGGAAATTGAGGCATCGCCCTTCACATTGATGAATGGACAGCTGGAAAAGCTTGGTGTGTTTGTTCAAGAATAAAGTCAATCGGTTCAGAAAGTGCTCATCAATTACCTCAAATAGTGAGTGTAGATTTGTTTACTCAGCTTATATTAAATCTTCGATGACATTTGTTTTGTTAGGTGGTGGTATTGTTATTTAAACTCGGATAAATGATCAGCAGCAAAGCTTATATACACACGTAACTGCTGAATTGCTGAGAACAGTCACTATTGTTTGTCTAGTCCTGCAGGCGGTGTTGAAGGTCAACACCAGAACAAATACACACTTGCCAAAAGAAAAAGAAAAATTAATATATCTATCTTTGAAAGTCTCGCAAATAAAGATTAGCTTAATAGTTTTTTGGCTGTACTAGGGTTGTTTCGACCGTCTTAAAACGTGATTTCTCATTCCCTCTCCAGGCAAATGTTAGAACCATTCTTTTCAATTAATCTTATTTACATAGATTTCTTGAATTAAATTGGTCGCTGACTCCAAAAGCAAGCCAATACATTGGTAACATAACACCTCCCCCACAAAAAAATAACGGTACACTATAATCTAATAATATTAATAGTAATACTTAGCACCGCGTCTTACTACCCGTTCGGTTTATATGCTTAAGTACTAATTACGCTAATGGGTTAGGAATCGGGAAGGTGGAATATAGAAGAAGTGAAACCACAATTGAGTCGAGGGAGAGTGGAAAACCATTTAGAGAAAACCACCACCAGTTCACCCGAGTGAGATTCGAACCTTGATCCCCCCGTCCTCTGTAGTCTAGCTCAACACAAAACTAACGCGTTAGCTAACTACGCCACTGAGGTGGGTTACGCCACAATCGTACATACTTTTTCATTTACTAGTTTAGAACAAAGTTTTCCAAAATCACCCCATGTGATTTATCACAGGTTTTTTTACATACCCTATACGCGCTAGTGCGGGTGCACTTATAAACAAGTACATATTTCGTCCTTACCTCTTAAATTAATTAGTGTTAATTAAACGTAATCATTAAAAAATCACTCTTAATCTTTTTTGGCTTGATGATGTGCCGTTACAATTTTAGCGCCTTGTTCAGTGTGCCATGGGTTGAAAAAGGTTGACAATCACTACTTTAGGCACTTTTAATGTTATTCACTGATTTGATACTTTTACCGGAAAATGTTCATTTCTATGTATAACTATTTATTTTCATACACTGCGTTTTACTACGCGTTCAGATTATATACCGTACGTATATGTACTTCCTTCGCTAATGTTCTAGGGATGGGAAAGGTTGAATTTAGAGGAATTGTACACGTGTTTACGTGGAGGGAGAGTGGAAAACTATCTAGCTATAAACCACCCTCAGTACCGGCTGGAATTCAAATCCTGATCTCCACGTCATCGGGAGTCTTTTTCGAGAGTAAATCTTTAGACCGTTTGAAGTACTATCAAACAAAAATGATTAGCACATCGAGATTCAAACCAAGGTGTGTTTAGAGAGTGTTTTCTTGATTCTCTAGGCCGAATGGTAACCGCTGTGGTATACAATGCAGTCCGGTGCAATAATGGGCCGAAGGCTACCACTCTTTAGACCTTTGAATAGTGAGTACGTGTCTGATAATGAAACCCGTCCTATACGGACCCTTCCAACCGATAGACTGTTATCAACAAGGAAGGAAGTTGACCTTGCAAATGTTCACCGCATTGGGAGTAACCCCCCCCCCTATTCCCCCTCTCTCCCACAGATTTGCGGTTTAGCGCTCTCTGCTTGATGGCCTGGATGACGTTTTATGGGCCGACCACCTCCGACGTCGTAGACCTTATCACATCCCAGTATGTGGTGCACTTGTGCCGGCAGCCATCTTGTATTTCTCGCATGTCTTCAACCGCGGAGGGGGATTGGGGTGACCGTCGTGAGATAATGTAGACCTATATCCAAGTATTTACACAGAAGTCCTTTTTAGGTCAAAAGAGCCATCCATGGTAGTGGTCGAGAACGTCTAGGCGTTAACCGGGCCGTACCAGGAAATTCTATTTTAGGGAAATGGGGTACACTGCTTGCGGTTTGTCTCGGGGGGAATTCCACCCAGCAAGGGATGGCAAGGGATTCGTTTGAACATTAAATCCATTGTTAATAAATGGTAAGTTGTTCGGCACAAAATTGAGGTTGTAGAGGCTATGAATGTTATATGACTCCTCTAAGATTCTAAACCTTGATTTTTATAGGAATCCCAATTTCGACACCAGCATTGATTGAAATTTATATTTAAATAACTAATTAAACGGACTAAGAATGTAAATACAATTGTAACATTTTTATTTTCGCCATTGTGGCAAAATGAGTTTTCACTTTTCTAATAAGAGTCTTTTTATGAAATTCAAACTTTAGCTTAGCCATTGAATAAGAATACAAATATAATACTTTTGGGCGGACGAGAGTTTAACCCTCAAAATATCCTGGTACCTGCATGGTTGTTATTCTTCAAATTACATCTAACCTAATTACAACTTGTGAATGTGAGGAATGCCAGGCCTCCACCGTGGTTCGGATCCCACGTTAAACTGTAGGTCCTCCATTTCATCTCACAACCACCCTACCATTACACATTAGCGTAAGTGTGTACAACCCGAACGGGTAGTAAGACGCGGTGCTAATAATAATAATAATAATAATAATAATAATAATAATAATAATAATACATTTAACCAAACTTTCGGAGGTAGGCCATATATGTCTTTTTTGTGTTAAGCCTGGAGAAACCGTTTAACCCGCACCGGTGACCACTAGGTCTAAATGCCAAGCTCATTTATTCTGGTTTGCAGGTTATTGGAAGATCAGGTTTTGGATCCTGACCAGATCTACCGAGGGCACACAGACTTGTCTGTGACCAAGGGTTATTTTAATTAAATGGCTTCCCACTCTCTCCCTTCACGAAAATGTGGTATATATGCCTAGGCCACAGACAAGTGAGAAACAGACTCTCAACCTTACGGGGGTTTCACTGCGCTCCTTTTGCCAGCTTGAGTTCTTCAACACTGGGCTTCGCTAGTGTCCTGCTGGGTGATGATAGAACTAACCGCAGTGATCGTAGTGTTGAAGGACTAAAGCTGCCAAAAGGAGCGCAACCATTTTAACCTGGAGGCTTAGTGTCTGGGTATATTATTTGTCTGTGACCTAGGCCTGTGGGTTTATTATTTGTCTGTGACCTAGGCCTGTAACACGAACGGGTTCTGAGACGTGGTTGAAATAAAAAATCTTTTTATTTAAAGATAAATGATTTTAAAAAAATTACAATTTAGAGTCTGCAACATTTTAAAAGAACACTTGTCAATATTGATCTTGCAGCTGTTGAAAATGAGACCATCTGCAGAACACACGACTTGTCGCATGTCGTGAAAGTAGATTCAGTGAATTTATGAACTGTAAGATGAGGCTCTTTTTAAGGCGACCAGACTATATAAAGACATAGAATAAACATTTATAATTGAAAGTTTTTCCGCCAGTTTTAATATAACTCATCCCCATTGGTGAGTATGCGGACTAAACGTCAAGCTTATCTAGTCTGATTTGGGAGTAACGGAGAGGTTGGAGCTCGAATCTCGTTTGAGGATATGAAAATTAAGGTGGTTATTCATAGGTATTTCCTCATTCTTCCCCCATGAAAATAATGGTAAATTTCCTCTAAACTATAACTTCCTCATCCCCACCTTCTTAGAATTATTAATTGAGAAAACACTCGCTTTGGTGGTCGCATGGTTTAAGGTATCATTATGGCAATATACTGGACTGCGAATGTTGGGGAGATCAAAGTTTGATTCTGGTAGGGTGTACTAAGGGTGGTTTTCCTAAAATGTTTCCACTCTTTCCCATGCAAATGTGAGTACACTTCCTCTGAATACAATCGTCCTTATTCCTAACACATTATAGTAATTAGTACTTAGACTTACAACCCGAACGGATAGTAATACGAGTTGGTAAAAAAAAAGTTGCGAAAATCTCTGACGGTAATTAAGACGCTGTGCATTACACATTCATAAAATATAATACTCATCCCCGGATAATTGAAGCAAGGACCCTCAGAACGGTGAGTGGGGATCACTCCATTAAACTGAGCTAGCAACACACACGGGCTATTCGCACATGAGACGCCTTGACGGTAGTCCACGCAAAATAAATTACTTCAACAGATGCGGCCTTCTTCGGATGAGCCAGCAACCAATGACATACGACTGCGTTATGTAAAACATGAATTCTGTGTGAGCGTTGAGATTAGATGAGCGGTTAAAACTCTATACTCTTGACTTGAAAGACCTTGGGTTTGGTCCCGACCTGTTGCACAGTGAATGGCACTTCCTCGATATGATTTTTTTTTATTCTACACACACGAATGTTTATAATATTTTTTTTTAAACATACCTGTTTCATAATCTTGCCTTTGGTTAAATAGTTTAGGTATTTTATAGTTTGTAATAATTATTTCCCGCATCGGTGGGCACGCCGACAAGGCTTCAGTCTCATTGTATATTTTCCTAGTGATTGGGAGGTCGAATATCAAATTTCAGCCAAGTGAACTGAGGTATTTCTCCATAAGTCCACAATCCACGCAGATGTAAGCACAGTTCCTCCTCGTCTTTACTAATAATTATAACAAATATAAAAAAAAGTAGAGCACAGAAAAAAGTTTACGTAATGCTCAATGTGCCCAGTAAGAATTCGAACCTCGTGGTACTTTAGTTTAACGCGCCACTGTTCCACCAACTAAATCACACTGGGACTTGTTCCTAATACTAAACCACAGACAAGTATACACCAGATCCTAAGTCTTACCGAAGTTTAGCTGCGCTCCTTGAGCCAGGTTGAGTCCATCAACACTGGGGTTCGCAAGTGCCAATGCTCGATGATAAAAGCACTTCCAAATGTACAGTTGTTAAACGACTCACTTTTAACATGTTCGTCATAAAGGGACTCTTGTAATCGTAATAGGCAGTCTACATAAGCTCTTTGGGAGATAGGAATGTATGAAGAGGGGGATGGGTCGCTACCTGAACCTAGCTATATGGAAGTCCCAGATATCAAGTTTCAGCCAAATCGGTAAAACAGTTTGGGCTCTAGCCCGAAGTGTACAGACAGACGGCATTGCGAAAACAACTTTTTTGTTTTGTTTTAGGGGGTCATGAAACGTTGACATTTATCAAAATCTCGAACTCAATTTTTTTTTTTTTACGATCACAATACTTTCTTTCCGAGGTGTCGAGAGAAAGTAAATATCATTACCGGTAAGCTTTTTAACCTGACCCCACAAAAAATAAATATCGCGCGCCGCCACTGCTTAGTTGTCACCACCTACTGCCTCTCTACATAATTTAGCATATATATTTTATTGGAATAAAAATAGCTAGGAAGTGGCAATTCCAGTGAGTGAGGATAAAAAATAAGACGCTAAAGACGGGTTTACACGTGTCTAGTCAAGTGAGGACCTGGTAGGTTTTTTTTTGTCGTGAGGACGTATCACATTCAAGTGCTGTACACACATACATACAAGTATTTTATGTCACTCCAGTTGTTCACACTAACGATATGATGAAGGCAGGCAGGAACACCACACGGAACACGGACAGTAATCTACTCGTGCGCTCTCTGCCTGCAAGTGATTACAACCTGTTCGAAAGTAAACTGGCAGCTTGACTGTGAAATAACGAGTATTTGCGCGGTGGGGGAAGGCAATTTGCGATCGAAAATACATTTCTCTATTTGCTTTGCTAGCTTGGGGGGCCTTCCTTAAGTTGTGTGTTTGGGGAAAGAGGGTAAGGGAATCGTATTTACTTACGAATAAAGGGGAGAGGTCAGATCCATCTTACGTAAGGTTTTTTAATCAATGTTTATGGTGAATTAAAATATAATTTTTTTAAAAAGAATTTTGAAATGTTTTATTTTTATTTATTGATCAACCCCACTTTAATTAGTAATATTCGCTTTTTAGACATATTATTATTGAAAAATAAATTTCATATTTTGCACAAAGATAGTTACAAAACACAAGACAGCTGACTTTTCGTTTTAATCATAATAGACCTAGTAATAATAATAATTTTAAAAAAATATTAAAATAATTGAGTTTACTAAATCTTAAGAGATTACAAAAGATAGAAGAGAGGGAGAAGGGGAGGGTTGGCGGAAAAATTTGCGATCCCTTTCATGGAGCGAGCGAGAGGGGTGTCAAAAATTATTTTTAAAAAATGCCTTAATTTAATGACGGCCTTTTACTTCGATAGATGCATCCTATTTTAGGGGTCATCCTTAAATTATGTAAGACTTTTTCAATCATGATTTTCACCCCCCCCCCTAATCACGTAAGAGACCGTAAGATTTTCCATCCACCCTTCTTACGTAATTTCTTACGATTTGGTAAATTAGAAGCGAGTGATATTCTAGTTCTATTCTAGGAAAATTAGTGATTAAAGTGGGGTTGATCAATAAATAAAAATGAAACATTTCAGAATTTTCTGCCAATTTTGGTATTATTTTATTTAGATTTTGTCTCACCATAAACATTGATTTATAAAAAACCTTACGTAAGATGGATTCTGACCCCAATCTCCCCCCTTAGTAAGAAAAGTAAGAAAAAACCAAAACCCTTACGTAATTTAAGGACGGCTCCTTACCTCTAATAGTAAATAATTATTAGTCGTTCACATGAGATAATAAGCAAATGTGGAAAGCCGAAGAAAACCAATCGAAATATTGATGACATGATGATGATGATTGTGAGACAAGTAGTTTGACGCAAGTAGCCTGCTGGCTTGACTTTCCTCCTTACTTGCCCCGATTAAACCCGTCTTAACGGTGAAACTAATGAGTTAGGAAGAGATGATAAGTGTTCATAAGCGACTGTACT
The DNA here is from genome assembly GCA_902151455.1 of Timema bartmani. NCBI lineage: Eukaryota > Metazoa > Arthropoda > Insecta > Phasmatodea > Timematidae > Timema > Timema bartmani. The sequence goes on along the minus strand of CABFWB010000075.1, from coordinate 111,942 downwards.
TAAATTTAAATATGAAACGCTCTACAGAGCGGTTGATCGTAGGTATGATTTGATTCCGGGTCCTGATGGACAATATTTAATATATATATGTATATGTATATATATGTATGTATATATATGTATGTATATATATGTATATATATATAAAATAATAGTAAATTTTATATATATATATATATAAAATAATAGTAAATTTCCTCTAAACTATAACTTCCTCATACCCACATTCTTAGATTTATTAATTGAGAAAATACTCGCTTCGGTGGCTGCATGGTTTAAGGTATCATTATGGAAATATACTGTACTGCAAATGTTGGGGAGATCAAATATATATATATATATATATATATACACACACACACACACACACACACACACAGTGGCCCACCCAGAATTTACTTTGTGTAAGGAAAGGGGGCCTGTTTTTTGTGTGCATACAAATCATACTATGCATTTTTTTGGAGGGGGGGGCGGGTTGACCTCATATCTCAAAATGTTCCAAATTTAGACACTAATCATTGTTTCATGAAAAAAGGATGGAGAAAATGTAGTAATATGTTTAGGAATCAGTTTTATTTCAAAGACTAGAACTGTTTGGACGTATTTATAAATTAGATAACTACACGCTCGTATTGATGGTCGCATGCTCTAAAGCGCCAACCTCTTATTAGAGTGGGTTCCGGTGATGAGGTGTTCGGAGTTCGAACACAGGATTATTTTTTCCTAAATGGCTTTCCACTCTCTCTCTACGTAAATGCAGGTACGTTTCCTCTAAAATTATACCTTTCTTATCCCTATGGCTTTAAGGTAATTAATATATGTTTATAACCTGAACGGGCACTTAATACACGGTTAAAATAAATGCTACGACACAATATTTCTAATTTTCTAATATGTGAAGAAAATTAAAAAAATATTTTTTATTCAACTACCCTTAAATGATGTATATTTATAAAAATAATAATATACAGTATTATTATTTATTATGAAAATTATTCCTAGATACCCATTTTGAAATCATTCGCATAGGCAATTTTTGAAATATTACAAATTTTCTAAAATGTGTCATAAGTAAACAACCTTTAAATTAATTGATTAAAATATAACAACACACACAATTCATTATTATGGAAAATAGTCTCCAAAATCTAATTTTAAACAAAATCGTTATAGCTTCTTTCCAAAATCAGTCATCAGTAAACTACTACTTAATGATTTTTTTTAAGGAAAACATATATATGGGGTCTGTTATTTATAATGTAAAAATCTGAACAAATAGACTACCCATTTTGAACAAATCGCTAGAGCCTATTGCTTCCTCTGGGTGCGCCAATATATATACACATACATTAATTAATTAATTGCATGCTTATTCATCTTTCTATTTATTTAATCTAAACGCTAGGGCTAGGTATGTAATATCAGGTTTGATGTCTTAGGTAAAATTAGTTTGTAAGCTGTTCGTTGATATAATTTGTGTGTTTAGAAATTGCACGGGTAATACTGGACAACGGACACCTTAGCCTAGTTGATAACGTGTCTATATACTGACATAAGGGTCCCGGGTTCAGATTTAAGTTAATTTATAAGTCATGTGCTGATTTAATCAGTCGGTTCAGAAAGTACGTTAATACCTCAATTAAATAAAAAAATAAAAATTCGACATTTAAAAACGAACATTATTAGTCAGTAGTTAAATGCGCCTGTACACCTATTACCTTCAGATGTCCTTCGATTTCCAACCTGTTTTGCTGCACTTACATAATAAACTGGCAAATAGGGTATAGGATATAATTGAGCTTTTTATAAAAAAGTCACATAAATATTATGATTCAACCTTATACTTTTTAAGTTTCCTTGCTTCAACAACTGATCTGTCGAATGTAATTTTCCATCTTAATTCTTTGTAAAATATCAAATACGTTTTTATTGAGCCACTCTTTTTTGGTACTTAAGTCCACATTTAAATTATAAGCAATATCTTAGCGTACACACATATTTATAGCATACATTTTAGTATTTAAATTTATTCCTACCTGCTTCGGTGTGGCCGCGTGGTCTAAGTCGTCACTGTCGTTTTAAACTAAACTACCGATGACAGGTAGATCGGAGTTTGAATCTTGTTTGGGTGTACAGGTAAAATTGGTTGTCCATTCTCCGCGCAAATGTGGGTGCACTTCCTCTAAATTCAACCCTCCTCATCCCCTATCTCACTAGCTTAATAAGTACATTTGCATATAACCTGAACAGGTAGTAAAACACGGTGCTAAGAAAAATGTTTCTGGAGAAAAGAAAACTGGCTTATCTATTTGCTGTACCATAATCCATATGGTTGCGCAACAACAGCGAAATAACATTTTAAACTAATATTTTGTATTCCCGTTAAATGGGACTATTTTGATGGATTTAGATAAATGTAACATGTATACAAATTGAATTCATAATGAAATTCTCCCCAAAATACCTGATTCACTAATGTAACATTTTTAGGATTTTAATATATTATGTGTTAAAACATAAGCTATATTCATCAGTAGCTATAATCCAATTTTGGTGACCTGGCGGTCTAGGGATAAGGTGTCAGACTTCTGTGCTGGGGGTCCGGGGTTCAATCCTCGGTCCCGGCACGGATTTATCTGCTTGCCAAACCCTTCCTTCACCTCTGACAAGTTGTGTATTAGTCACAACTTGTGAATGTGAGGAATGCCAGGCCTCCACTCGTGGTTCGGATCCCACGTTAAACTGTAGGTCCTCCATTTCATCTCACAATCACCCTACCATTACACATGAGCGTAAATGTGTATATCCAGAACGGGTAGTAAGACGTGGTATTAATAATAATAATAATAATAATAATAATAATATAATCCAATTTTCATAGTAAGGGCTTTATCTTAGTGCTAGAAAAGTTACTATACTAACTTTCACGTGTTAATTTGTTGTCATGTGATCAGCAGCTGTCACTTTTGATAGATATTATCAATACCTATAAACTAACACTAATTAAATAGTGAAATGTTATCATTCTTGACAGCAAAATACATATGTATTTTTTATAAGCCCTTTCTTATGAAAATTAAAGTGTACCCTTTATTTTGAGTGGCAAAGTAGATTACATATTTATTTCACACCCACGAATCATCGTTTATGAAAACAAATAGCTTTCATATTGTTTACACATGTAACACTTTTATTTTTCTCTCCTACTAATAAATAGTTGCAATTTATTCTAGTCACCACTGTTAAACAACCAATAAATAATTTGGTGTTATTTATACTAATGTGCCTACTTACTTTCTCGGGACTTTTTGTTGACACATGTTCTTCTTCTATTCTTGGAGAAACTAGTCATTCGCTATTAAAATATATTGTTTTAAGAGAGTCCACAGAAGTTCAGGAATAGAGTGAAGGATGTGAAGACATTGCCAGGGGCCGACATCGATTCGGACCACAGCCTGAGGGCGGCGTACATTGAAACAAAACTGAAGAGGATCAAGAAGATGAGCGAGAGAAAATCGAGGTGGCAATTAGACAAACTAAGAAGCGATAGTTTCTTAAGGTGCTAAATGACAATTTTGGAAAAGTGAAGAGGACTGCACAAAAGCCCTGAGTAACACCAGAAATGCTTCACAAAATGGAAGAAAGAAGGGAATAGAAAACCGTCAACAAATAAGAATATATGAGGCTAAACAATGAGCTAAGAACAGAAACAGAAGAAGCTAGGGAAGTTTATATAGAAATTGTACTTACTTTGTAGATAGGGAAATGCTTGCTTACCCTCTTACTAAGAATTAATTCTATCTTGGATATAGCGTAAGGAGAAGCTAACGTTCACCTAGACTTACACTGAACGGAAGTCTGCTGGTAATTTATTGTATTAATTTACAATTATGAAATCTTCAATACAGATGATTACAATTCCTTCTAGTTGAATTGATGGGGCCAAATTCATCAATCTTTCACATAAAAAGGGACCCGAAAAATACTATTCTTAACACTAAATATCATGCTTAGGCTCTAGTGTGATATATTTATATAGTTAGAGTAAAGATTGATTTTTGTGATACTTTTTAACTTACGATTTCTATACACACACTAACACAAAAACTACAAACCAACTTAATCTAGAGTAGTTCACCTGATATTAACTAATAGACATGCAAGAAGAATACCAATATCATTAATAAATATCTCCAACATCATCATCCAGAATCGAATCAGAGCTCTCAAGACGTGTGTTTGATGGCTCTAACGGAGCCAGTCTTAGACCCTCATTAAGAGGGAAATTGACGCTCAGGCATTTAGCTCTAATGTAATTCTACTATTCATTATTTCAAAATATAGCCCACGCCAAAATAAAGTCGAAAGATTCCAACAGGGCTATAGTGATTTTTTGATAGTCTCGCAACAGAAAATTATAATATGTTTGAGAACAAGAAGCGCGCTTTCCTCTTTACCTAGAGATAAAAAGTTTCGTAGTTTTCTTTCCCCTCCTTATTGACATGACAAAAGTTAAACGAAGGGCGAAAGGGAGTATAAGCTTAAATATAATAGAGAAGTCGTTCTAGGAAACAACACACACCATTGTATTTTAAACCGTGTAGCCTGACAGCAATTGATTCTTTCTCACCGACCGAGGTGGCCGCCTTAAGGTGTGGCTGTAGGGGACGCGATAAAAGGGCAGTATTTTGGTTTTTGTATCAAACATATATTTGGTCCAAAGAAATCAAATATTGTTTCAGTAGAAACACAAGTTTAACTTTCTTCCCATGGTGACCTCAACAGTTATTATTATTATTATTATTATTATTATTATTATTATTATTATTATTATTATTATTATTATTATTATTATTAGCACCACGTCTTACTACCTGTTCGGCCTGTATGCACTTACGCTAATTTGCAATGATAGGGTGATTGTGAGATAAAATGGAGAACCTAGAGTTTAACGTGGGATCCGAACCACGGTGGAGGCCTGGCATTCCACACTTTCACAAGTTGTGAGTAATACACGTCTTGTCAGAGGTGAGGGAAGGGTTTGGCAATCAGATAAATTTGTGCCGGGACCAAGGATTGAACCCTGGACCCCCAGCACAGAACCTGGCCTCAACAGTTGTTGAATATCTGTCAAGGATGTCCTGGAATTTAATGACAAGCTTTTTTTCTCTTAATTTAAAAAGTTTGTCATCTAATACCGCTATGCTCATAACAGGTATTTCTATGTTTATACTGGAGAATTATTTTATTAAATTTGTTAAAAAAAAGTTGTATTAAAAACTGTGAAAACACTTATATTTTCTCGCGTCCCCTACATCCACACCTTAACAGTTTCCTTGGGGTGGCCATAATATAATAATACATGTATTTCCAGCAGGCAATTTGTGGGCTTCGTTTATATACCATCAAATAGAGTCATCAACAGGAATTTCTTCAAGCACTTAGTGGTCACGTAAAAGACAACTTATAAACTGTTCTTGACAAAAAAAACAAAACAACGTATATTAGCTGTATCCTCACTTACCTAACTGCTCTATTAGTCCCTGAACACTACTTTTGTCTGCGAGGGTGTGCTGCGCCAGGCGAAATGTGGCAATATTAATCGAGGAACACTAATAGTTGTAATCACCTTGAGCTTAGAAAAAAAAAATTCCTTGACAATAATACAAATAATAATAATATAAAAATAAAGAATTAGCCTTTCACAAAAGTTAGGTTAAGTAGGCGTGCCACAAAGTAAAAGTTTTTCGTGTTGTATTTGGTTTTAAAATCAAAACGCCATTAGCGAGGCCTGTGCTGTCCATCATGAGTTTGTTGCCTGAGGGTAACACCGTCCTAACTAACTCGGGAGGCTGTTTTTAATAGAAGACATTTATTACAGCTCTTAGCTACCTAGCTAGATGAAACAAGAAATCCGTATTGTTTTTTTCCCCATCAAGTTTTTAGCAGAGCCATTAATTTCGCTCTTTTTCTCGTCAGGTTCAACAACTTATTTTGTTCCTACCAACAAACACCGGACTGTGCAAGTCAAAATCAAAATACTGGACTAATAATAATTATTGAAATATCTCAAGATTTGTGTTGTGACCATAACACACTAGCATACAAAGCAATACATATTTTTTAATTTGTTTACTTATTTCTAAAAACATAAAGAAATGAAGCGTATATTATGGAAAGAAGAATGTTTTTTTTTAAAACTCGTTATTTGAATCAAATTTGCAAACATTAAATGTTAAATCGTGTAGTCTTTAATTTGCGTGTATATTCTCATATTAAAAAAAAGTAAATTGGCCATAAGTTTGAATACAGATTAAATACACATGGATCTTTGCACAGTTGACTAATTCAATACACGTGTATTGATACAATTTGACTAATTCAATACAAGTGTATTGATACAATTTGAATAATTCAACTGATATTTATTGACATTATTTGACTAATTTAATAGACGTGTATTGATACCATTTGACTAATTCAACTGATGTTTATTGACATTATTTGACTAATTCAATAGACGTGTATTGATACCATTTGACTAATTCGATAAACAATGGAGTTGGTTATGTATCGAACCTCGGCCTCTCGGGTCAGGTTCAAGGGACATTATTCGCTTAGTTCAATCTCACTGATTATCTCCTTCTTTATAAGATGCAGCTTGATGAGTATGAATAAATAATCCCTTAAAAAAAACTTCTATTTAAAACTGTTTACCTCTGAGGAAGATAATTTAGACATTACGACTTGTGCGCCGTTTTCCATAGCGGAACCAAGGCCACCTGAATCTGGCAGTTTATCTGCCCCTGCCCCCCCTTTCCCACCTACCAAATATACATGAGTGTTTATTTCTCTCTCTCTCTCGTCTGTCTATCATCCACTCTGTTCCTATGACCGCGTAGTTTTTTTTTTGTTTTTTTAAGGGCCGTAAAGGCCGTTCATAAAAAAAATATTAGCCATGTGTTAGAATGTTTATTTCGCTGATAAGTACATTACGTTAGTTTCCGAGATGTGTTCTTCTTGGAGGCGACTGTTTTGGGTGGCCCACCTTATTGACCAGACATTTTGAAAAAAAGTATTTACCAAACCGTACCGTAGAGCACGCGGGAAAAGGCCTCAATACCAGCCAGTCTTGTCTGTGATTGCTTCTATCTAGCTTAGAGGCTGGGGCTACGAGTTCTCGCCGGATGCACGTAGGTTTTTTTCCCCCTCATAAATAGTTTCTATTTTCCGTAAAGGCCGTTCATAAAAAAATATTAGCCATGTGTTAGAATGTTTATTTCACTGATAAGTACATTACGTTAGTTTCCGAGATGTGTTCTTCTTGGAGGCGACTGTTTTGGGTGGCCCACCTTATTGAGCAGCCATTTTGAAAAAAAGTATTTACCAAACCGTACCGTAGAGCACGCGGGAAAAGGCCTCAATGCCAGCCAGTCTTGTCTGTGATTACTTCTATCTAGCTTTAGAGGCTGGGGCTACGAGTTCTCGCCGGATGCACGTAGGTTTTTTCCCCCCCTCATAAATAGTTTCTATTTCTCCCTCTACTCAAATGCGCGAGTTTTAAGGCAGCTCGACCATCGCTTCGTATAGTTGACGTCTGAATACTCACGCCCTTCTGGAAAAGTTTCCAACCGAGATGAAAATATTGACCCCTCTCTTCATGTAGACTAGTAAAAACCCGCTTTATTGACCGAATGGTCTAAGAACCGTTTCACACTAAGCAACTATCGCCCGGCAACAATCGCTGGTCGACTCGCTCTGTTGATTAACATGCAAGTGGGTTGGGGATTTCACAAGTAGCATTTGAGTCGCCTGTCCCGGCAAAAGTCGATCAGTCCGGGGTTCAATCCTCGGTCCCGGAACAGATTTATCTGATTTCCAAACCCTTCCTTCACCTCTGACAAGACATTACACATTAGCGTAAGTACGTATAACCCGAACGGGTAGTAAGACGCGGCAACTGTCGCACAGCCGGCGGCGACTGCTTGGTTAATTACATTGTTTATATTGTTTCGTTCACACGGGGGCAACAATCACCTGCCAATCTCCCAAATGATGCCAACTCGCAAGCCAAAATTTTATTTTGTTCGTGGTGTGGAAGTTTTTTTTTGTTACCTGGTTATCCATTGTATGTTGGTTTTCATCTTCACTGTCAAATCTTGTGCATTTGTTTTGAGAACTGAATTAAACATTGATGATTTTATATCTGAAGTGGAACAACGACCGGCATTATGGAATTCATCATTGGATGGTGCTATTGCCATTCGGATTACAGTATCTGCCTTCAGAATTTCTTCTCTCAAATTTCTGATGAGTTCATCAAAAGACGTCATCCGAAAATATTATAAAAAAAACTTATAATTTAATCAGAGATCTTAATAACTTTCTTCATGTACTCTGGTTAGGTTGGTTCTGATTTTTCTGAGCCATTGAAATTGTTGTGAGGTTGCCGATGATTGCCTGCTAATTCGACAGAGCGATAATTGAACAGTGATTGTCACCGGGCGATAGTTGCCTATTGTGGAAAGGCTCTTAGGCGTCACTCTCTTGTTAGACCGACCTGCTGAAGACGAGGAGATTGGGGGTTGAATTCCGGTTAGGTCTATTAAGGGTGTTTTTCCCCCCAAAATGGGTCCGCTATCTGTTTCCCTGCCAATTCGGGTATATTATCTCTGAAAATCTTCATTCCTCATTCCTACTCCATTAAGAGTAATTATCATACATGCGTATAACCTGAACAGGTAGTAAGACGCAGTGATTAAATAAATTAAATAAAACCACACGATGCCACTCACTTTGGACTGTATTAACTACCTAAAACAAGCGTTTGTTATCCGTGGGGTGAGACGGGCTTTGAACCCCAATGTCACCGTCACCAGCAAACCAGAATATAATGACGCCTTGAACGCGCGAGCACCGATGCATTGATATGTTTTCATCTTATCAATTTCCTTTAGTCGACGTTAATGTGCCAAAAAATAATTTATAATTTTTAAGTACATGCAACATTATATTTGCCATATTATATAATTTGTTAAGTACATGCTACATTATATTTGCAATATTATATAATATGTTTAGTACAGGCTACATTATATTTGCAATATTATAATTTGTTAAGTACATGCTACATTATATTTGCAATATTATAATTTGTTAAGTACATGCTACATTATATTTGCCATATTATAATTTGTTAAGTACATGCTAAATTATATTTGCAATATTATAATTTGTTAAGTACGTGCTACATTATATTTTCCATATTATATCATATGTTTAGTACAGGCTACATTATATTTGCAATATTATAAGAAGTTAAGTAAATGCTACATTATATTTGCAATATTATAATTTGTTAACTACATGCTACATTATATTTGCCACATCACTAAATTTAAGTAGCTCTATTTCCTGGCCAGATTCTCATAATACGCTCTTTAATAAAATCTCTGGATGTGACCCAAATACAGACGGGGGTAATAATTAAATCTTTACGGCTCTCACGAAGCTTGGCCAATGATAGTGATTGCATTGTTCGAGCCATATCTTTATAAAGATGCCGCCACTCCTTTTGAGGTTTGCCGACAGCTCTCGCTGGGAAAACTAATAAGAATAGTAATATTAAAAATAAAAAAGCGCTAGGAATAATCGACGCAGGGAAGTCCTCCCGTAGCTTTTTCCCCTCAAGGTCGGAAATAATAGGCTTACTTTGTACGCCCTTGACATGGAAATAGTATATGCGGGTTTTTTTTAGTTTCATCTCTTTACCGTGGTAATTATATTTTCTGTATGAACAATTTAAAACAATTTCATTTCCTTTGAATAGGAAAAAATAAAAAAAGGTTTTGTTCTTCGTTAATGCGAATTAAGTACTTCCTTGAGTTGATGTACAACTGTCTTGTTTAATAACGACTCTTAGCACTAATGTCGTTGTTCAACCATTATCTTAAAAAGTCCTTCGTTTTATAATTTACAAGATTTCAACACAGGGCCCTTCAAGATTAATTAATACGTCAGTTTTTTGTAGGTCAAACTTCCATTGAATAGCTAATCAAGTAGCAATTTCTAGTCTTACACTTTTTTTGTTTATAGTGTTGACGTCTTGATATTCTTCACATGCTAGAGCGTAAATGAAACAATTGATTCAATGAACGACGTTACTGCGAGGTGTGAGGATTAAAGTAAAGGAATAATGATTTATCAAAATTTATTAAAAAGCTGCAACAAAAGCAACCAATAGTGAAAACATGTTTTTTTTAGAAACTCACAATCTGGTCTTTTATCGATAGATACGGCGATTATATTATCACATGACTAACAAACTTAACTTAATTTAGAACAGTATGCCAAATACTAATCATCAGGTTATGACACTAAATATATAGCTGAATATAAAGCTGAATAACTGTACATATAGTCAATTATCTTCGTGAGCTCCATCTGGAATCGAACCAGAGTTCATAAGATCAATGCCACCCACATTATTTAGAAACGCAAGAATCCAATTGTTAGATCTACAAACTTTCCCGACACAATACGCCTTATTTTTTCATTTTTTTCACTTCCCCAATTTTTGTCTACAATTTATTTCTTCAAATAATAATAAAAAAAATTATATTTCCAAAACTTTTCGTGACCCACAAAAAAATCGGCTTGCGACCCTCAGTGTGGGAATCACTAGTTTGAACTACTGGTCGACCAGTCTAACCACGTAGCTACGAAGAAATGCAGATAAGTATATATGTATATATATTTTTTTATTCCTGTTGAATTTGTAGAAACTTATAATAATTTCGGTGACCTGGTGGTCTAGGGGTAAGGTGTCAGACTTCTGTGTTGGGGGTCCAGGGTTCAATCCTCGGTTCCAGCACGGATTTATCTGATTGCCAAACCCTTCCTTCACCTCTGACAAGACGTGTATTAATCACAACTTGTGAATGTGAGGAATGCCAGGCCTCCACCGTGGTTCGGATTCCACGTTAAACTGTAGGTCCTCCATTTCATCTCACAATCACCCTACCATTACACATTAGCGTAAGTGCGTACATCCCGAACGGTTAGTAAGACGCGGTACTAGTAATAATAATTTATATATACATAGGCCTACACACAAAGCGTATATTTTCCTATTCGGGTTATTTGCAGAAATTCAACTAATTAACCACAGGGCGTAAATGATAACAAGTGTGATATTTTAAGAAATTGCAAAAGCACTCGCCTTGAAAGAAGAATGAAAATTACTAATGCAAAAATTTACCCCAGCGTACCCCGCACCCCTTGGTCAGGGTCAATGCACTATCCCCTGACAGATACATGGCCCATCTGGTTTGTATTTATATTAATAAAATGAAGAGTTTTTCTGTGTCTGTCTGTCTGTCTGACTGTCATGAACATTGAGCGATATATACTGTACGCAGAGGTCTGAAATATTAAAATTAGTAGTCCCTTGGAATTTTATTTTTTTGATAAATTTTTTTATAACTTATTAAAAACTGGGCCGAATTTTTTTTTTTCTAATTGAAGCAAAAAAAACCTGTTGCCTGGGATATCCGCGTAATGCATTGCGTGGTTACCCCGGGTAGTCTAATGCTGCTAATATGAAACAAAAGGATTGTTTTGGAAAGTTGTTTTAAATACTGTAAGTAGTGGTTCAAGTAAAAATTATATAGGAAGGATTTCGAAAGCACAATTTAAAGGAATTGTATTCACATATCGCGTGGAAGAAAGAGTGGGAAACCATTTAGGGAAAACCACTGAAATTTTAACCTCGACCTTCCCATTACGGGCAAACCAGACTAGACAAGACTGACGTCCAAATCCGCGTGCCCACCAGTGTGGGTTGCTATTATCTGAAACAAATTATTTCCATATATAATATGAGAAGGCGCGAGGTTCGATCAATCATTTATTGCGGTGAAGGTTATGTCATGTGTGAGGATGCGTGAGGACGTGTGAAACACGTGTGAAAAAAATTGAAGGCTTACTTAGATACAAACAAGTGTTCACGGTTAATTGTTATGAGGTCGAAATTAATATTCGAAAATTGGCAACAACAAAATAAACACGAACAGAATCTTTGAATATCTGGCGAGAAGGCCAAAGCAGCTAGAAAATAATTAATACAGAAAAAGGTCTCGGTACGATAATATGGACCAGTGTCATTTTAAAAGTCGTGTGACGAAGTTCTTGTGACGAAATTATTGTATTATTATTAGCACCGCGTCTTACTACCCGTTCGGGTTATACGCTCTTACGCTAATGTGTGATGGTAGGGTGATTGTGAGATGAAATGGAGGACCTACAGTTAAACGTGGGATCCAAACCACGGCGGAGGCCTGGCATTCCACACATTCACAAGTTGTGATTAATACACGTCTTGTCAGAGGTGAAGGAAGGGTTTGGCAATCGGATAAATCTGTGCCAACACCGAGGATTGAACCCCGGACCCCCAGCACAGAAGTCCGACACCTTACCTCTGGACCGCCAGGTCACCTCTATGTATATACAAAGCATATTTGTTGTTCTATGTAATGTTTGTATATATTTATGTATACACATACACACAAAGCATCTTTTTTCCTCTATATATACATATATTTACATTACATAGGCCTATACTTATATGTTTATGTATATATATATATCATGTATATATTATATAGCCTATAAAAGAATAATAGTACCGTTTTAATGATATACCCGAATGTATAGCCGGACGCGCTGCTTAAAAAAGTACCGTTTTGAACTGTCGGATAATATTCTTCCTCTGATGGTCTAACTATATATTTCGCCATTGGGAGTTAATGTAAAAATATACTCACATGAACACACAAACACATGAACACACACATAGTCGGAGCATTATAGAAAGAATCATATTTATATGAAGGTTCAAAAACGTTACTATTCTTCTCCCCTATAGTCATACGCCAAGCCTGTTTTATTTATGTAACGATTAATTTCGTCAGCTGTGATATACATACTATAGTTTATAGCCTTTTTGACAAAGTTAGCTACTTTAATTACGGGGGCGGGCGCTCGGTCGGCAGACTGACCCGTGCGTGAAAAGCGGTAAACAGTGATTAAATAAGAATTCGGGGATTCCCAACGCCCAACGGCTAAATTATAAACTCAGGGCTGTCCATGTAAAATTATGACCAAAATTATCCTATCATTGGTATGTTTTAATAAACTCAAAAAGAGAAATATTGTAAAATATCGATGTTTCAATGATTCACACCATGTAATTTCTAAAATATGGGACATTTACGGGATGCATGGTTGCGTTTTCTCGGACCTGTAAAAAGTATTTTTTTAAAAAGGGACGTGTCTCTAAAATACGAAACTGTCCCGTAAAATACGGGATGGATGGTCACCTTAAGCCGGCCACACACGTACAGTTTCAACTGACAGTTTGAACTGAACAGTTGAACTGTCATTTGAAACTGTACACTGTAAAAGCACACACACGCACACTTCAATCCTTCAGTTTTTACAATGGATTCGAAGGAACAGGACGATTTCGCCGCTTTCGGTTTACTTTTTGTAATTTTACAAAAAAGTAAAAAATCGAAAAAGCGTCTTTAACAATTTGGCATATACAGCAACCTTCTTCGTACGGTCATGATAGTCATGGCTCTTTACTTGCCACAGGCAAGGTTCCGATCGGTAAATTGCAATAAAATCTACAATCACTGGGTTTGGTTTATTACGCGACATCTTTAACTCCGCGAAAAAGAACTCAAAAAATCAAACGCAATTGCTCCTGACACATATTGAACTGAGAACTCTACAGTTGAACCCCCACACACGCAACAATCAGTTGAACCTTTCAGTTAAAAAAATTGAAATTTCATTTGTCTCAGTTTAACTGTACGTTGAATTGAACTGAAACTGAAATACCCATACACGTTGAGGTTAAACTGTACAGTTGAACTGTTCAGTTCAAACTGTCAGTTGAAACTGTACGTGTGTGGCCGGCCTTAACTAAATTCCTGGAGGTAAGGTGAGCTTAGGCAAAATGGTCCCTCCGTTCCCCCTCACTTTGGTGGTCAAGTGTTATATTAGTAACTGGGATGGTATCTATTAAATACATTAGACATCCTGTTGATAACTCTTGGAAAAGCAAAGTTTAAGTTATTTATTTATGTTGGGTAATATTTACAAATGGCTAGATAGAATCCGTCTTTCTCGTTATGAAATGTCACGATCTACGTGTTCCGGGGTCACGAGATCCGTGTTCTGATCTTTAAAGTTTAATTTTATTAACTGTAGTAGTGTAATACATTATATATTTTGGACTTCCCCTCAAAAAGTCCTGGAATTCTTTAATTAATATAATTTTTAAAGTTATCATTTATAATTAACTGGCCGTGTATCATGACGTACTTGTTTTGAGTTTATTTTCATTTAGACTCAACAAATAATACTCTGACATAATTCGAATACTCTTATGCCTTTCTCCGGAAATTTAAACTAATACCACATTTAATTAAAATTTACCTTCACAAGACTATATCTATTTTCTTAAATCAACAACGCGAAAGCTGTTTTGATGTGATTTCTATACATTCGGCGTTGGCCATGTACTCGGCTCTTCCGCTGGTTAGTGCTGCCTGCACTATCTGGTATGAATTCCATGTACTAGGGGAGTTCAGAAAGTGTGGTGGCTATCTGTTGCTTTGCACACTGAATTTCTATGAGTGAGAGCGAAAGTGTCTACCAATTTTGCCGGGAAGGGTATTTTCACACACCTTCTAGGGCTCTTTTACATGCCACAATCGACATGGGAGCAAAGGGCTTTCTTTACCTCCGAAGGAAGTTGTGCTACGGATTTTTATCGCTCAAGATAAATTCGTTGACCTCGGCTGGGTTTGAACCCACGAATAGAGGCGAGCACTACACCCCA
>CABFWB010000075.1:86236-96927 GCA_902151455.1 Timema bartmani | reverse complement strand
TTAGAGGAAGTGTATCCGCATTTGCGTGGAAGGAGAGTTTAAAGCCGTTAAGGAAAAAACACCCTCAATACACCCGACTGGGACTCGAACCCCAATCTATCTATCATCGGCATCTTGCTAAAGTAACGTCTTAGATTATTCGGCCACCGAAGTGGGCTGTATATGCAATTATTGAATCGTCGTTATTATAGTTACTATCCATACATTATTTTTCATATTTGCTACATGTAACTTGTACGGTTAATTAAATACTCTTACTGGTGGTTACGTGGGCATAGGTGTTATTCTGGTCTGGTTTGGTGTGTCGGTAACAGGGAGGTTTGTGTATGAATATCTGGCAGCACCAATTGGATTTTATTTCCCTAGTTAGTTTCACTCTTTCCCTCCACAAAAATGAGGGTACATTTCGTCTACATTCTACTATCCTCATCCTTACACCTTTAGTTTAAATATACGTATAGTACGAACGCAATGCACATAAATAAAAAAAACACAGCCTAACTCATACAGTCGTCCAAAAGTATTGTGTGTCGGCTACAACCTGATATTTCCGTGGCCTGTGACGTATCAAAGCATACGGAAAAATCGTGTTCATTAGTGCTCTGATCTTTACGTGATGCGTAAAGAGGTGTGGCATATGGAGATTCAGAGCTCACTCACTATAAGTATGATCCCATTCTTTAATAATCCTTAGCTTTACTAAACGCCTGAAAAACATATATATATATATTTATAAAATTAAAAGAGAAATAGAAGTTTGGTCTTTAGACGTTAATCTCTTTATATATGTATATATAGCCTACATAAATAAAAAGATTAATATCTAAAGAGCAAACTTCTATTTCTTTTTTAATTGAAACAATTATTAGTCGTTGGAAAAGTTACGACAAAATCATGGTTAGTTTTATGCAGGGTTTTATTTGTATCCATCGCATTAATGGAATTATTTTATTGCTCAATATAAAACGGTGATAAGTTGTTTTTATAATTGAAACACTAGTTTACCTCCTCCTATCGTGTGATAATTATTTATAAAGTTTTTTTAAAAAAATATAGTGTATCGGTGCGTGCAAAAATTAACCAAGTCAAGATATAGATTTTTCATGCTAATTTTTATGGAGATACATCGATTGGTAACTAAAGGAACTAAGTAACGCTATCCTTTATGATAACAATGGTGATTGTTTTTGTGTAGAAATTTACAGAAACGCAAGAAGTCATTGATTTAGTTCCTGTCAGCCCCAGTAGCTTGTTGGCATGGCCAATAACGTTCGCGTCTCATAAAAGTCAAAAATAAAGTGAAAAGGTCGAAGTTAAAAATATAGGCCTATTTTCATTTAACATATTATCAAAATGTAAACTATGGTAGTTTTTTTTTCCAAGTTGCGTAGACATCCCATTTATTTGAGTTGGTTCAGAAAAGAACTAAGTCAACTGGCATTTGTGGTCAAATGATCTAAATTCTAAAGCGTCGCGTGTTAAGGTAAGCGTCCATTAGTCCGCATCGGACATCGGCAAAATCCGTGCGGTGCGAGCGGTCCGTTCGATTCGTGATAGTAGGCTCTTAGATCGGATTACCGGTGACCGAGAGATCAAAGGTTCGAGTACTGGCTAGGTGTACAAAAGGTGATGATCTAGATTGGTTTACTGGTAACGAGAAATTCAGGGTTCAAACCCCGGCTTAATATATTGAGGGTATTTGGTTATTCCCGAAATAGTTTCACTCTATTTTTTTCATACAATTGCGGGTATATTCACGCTAAATGTCTACCTTCTCCTCTAATATTTTACCATCTTAATTGAAATGCGTTAAGCCTGGACCGGGCAGAAAGACGCGATGCAAGTAAACAATCTGTGTCTCGCAAAAAAACACACCGTCCTTTCTTATCCGGNACACCGCCCTTTCTTATCCGGGATGTATATATGTTGAGGACAAGCCTCATTACCTCCGAGCTCGGAACACCTTTGGCTACGCCTTACCATCGTTACTTCCCGCGCCCGTCTTGTCAAGGTCACTCTTGAGAGGGACTGTAGTCTTCCTCCTTCACGTGTTGTATTCTCAGCGCGGGCGGTACGCGCGACCTCTAACCTCTCCGTTTTGGTAAAAACTGTGTCAACTGCACAGCGCGCCTCAGGGCGACTTTTTATCGCCGTAATTATTGTACTTTAGAGACGCTATTATTTAGGGTGTCTTGCACGTTATAAACACGGAAACTATATCACAAACAGCACACGACTTAAACTAATTTTTCAAATAGATTCTGTACTCGATTCGAAGCGAGGACCGAAAATGTACAACTATGATATTAGGTTTGTTTCCTTTCGCTAAGTAGTACAGTTGCGGTCAAGGAACTGGTTATTGTGTTTGTCCTAGAAAAACACGACTTACTTAATTAGTCTGGGACATTAGGCCTAATAGCTCTATTACAACAAAATTTTCATTGGTAGGGCCCTCCCTATCTGACAGTTAGAAAAGCTATCTAGATCTTTTTTCACATAATCATACGCCAGGTCATGTGATTGATAGGTGTTTCTCTTCATATATTTTATAATAAAAGTTTATCACTGTTGGCACAAGAAATTTTTTATTGGTATGGAAAATATTGATTTTATAAAATAGTATTTAAAATAAAAGATGTTTATTTTTAATAGTACTACGACTTTCCGATGACAAGTTATTTAGTGGCTCAAAGAGTTGCTGAGATATGATCAAAATTGGAAATTTCCACTTTGTAAATTACCCTCAAGTTATTACGGGAAAATAAGATGTGCCATTTTGTTTGTAATGCTAAACAATGCCTGGATAAGAATTTTTATACAAATAGTTTGAGCCAATTTTTAGATTTTTTTTTCTCTTTTCGCCCTTAAATAAACTACCCTTTATCTTGTTGGTTAAATAATTCCATAAAATCTTCTGAGTAACATAGGTACCAAGCTTTATCTTGATCGGTAAAATGGGGTTGGCTTTATCCCCAGTAACAGACAGACAGGCAGACACACGTTATTAAAAAACACACTTTGTTGAGTTCAGAGTGTCATGAAACGTCAACATCCATTAAAATATCTAATTAGATTTTTTTGACAATCACAATACTTTCTCTCTCCAAGGGGTCGCGAGAAAGTAAAAAACACACTCAAAAGTATTATATCGCTCTGAAAAAAAGCTAAATTATGATTCACAAACGCTAGAAACCAGCCACCTTGTAAAATGCTAGATAATTTGTCACCCACTTCGGGGGCTGCATGGTATAAGGTGTTACTCTCGCAATAGACTAGACCACCGGTGACGAGGACATCGAATTTCGAATCTCGGTCGGGTGTACTGAAGTTTTTTTTCCCTTCAAAAATGGTTCTCCACTCTCTCCACGCAAGTGCACTTCCTCTAAATATAACCTCCCCAATCCCTAAAACCATTAGTGTAATTAGTACATAAGCGTTTAACCCGAACGGTTTGCTAGAAACAACTAGTTTGGCAACACTGCTGTGACCCACAGCCTTGCCACCACAAGAGTCGACTCTGCTCCTCGGGCACAGCAAGCCATACGTCATAAGACCGGAGACCAGTGTTGGATTGGGAGGAAACGAGCACGGTGCGGATGTTTTAAATTACTTGTTTTTTTTTACACTAATTGATGTTTTAGGGTTTAAAAAAAATTGTAATGCCATGTGTCTTCCGCCATTGTGGTTGAGACTTGGGGCATTTTAGTTTATCTACGTTGTCTAGGAGGCCAGATTTCGAATAATTTTACACATTTAATTTTTACGGTTTTTTATCCCTCAACGTTGTTAAGAGTGCATTTTCTCTAATTCACCCTCCTCATCTCAAACCTATAGATTAAATAGTTGATAACTTTTTAAGTTTTTTTTATCAGCGCATCTTTCTACCCTTTCGGGTTAGACGCTTACGTACTAATTACACTAATGGCCTTAGGGAATAGGAATGTTATACTTATAGGAAGTGTACTTACATTTGTGTGAAGGGAGAGTGTGAAAACAACTCTTTTTAAAGGTGAATGACCCTAACCAGGAGTGTACTGGCAGGTTACAAGCAGCTACAAATATGTTGGGCCTCACTATACGTTAGCAAATATCACACACTATGTTTCAGTGTAAGCCTGAGTGGTAAAGTGTAATATATATATATACACACACATATATATATTACACCCAAAATGTGAAATTGGCCATTTCATTAATTGGATAAATTCCCGACCATTCCGTTAACTGGTTTGGTCCAAAACTTTTCTCGTTTTAGAATGGAAGTTTAGGTTGAGTTAGTTTATAATAAATAATTTACACTCTTAGCATTATATAATATCTTAAAACGAATTTCAGATATGATTTTAGTAGATAGGACAGTAATTTCCATCTCTTGCTTTGGAACAAACACAACGACAATGCCCCAGGCCAAATAATATATTTATTATAATGTATCGTGATTATAAATATAATCTATTATATAAGGATATATATCGATATAAATAATTTATATATACCTATATATTAAATAATGCATTAATATATTTAATATATATAATATGATTAGCCTAGTTATAATTTTAATTTATAGATTATATAGGCTATATTATTTATTTAAATTAAATATAATAGTAGATTTATTATATTATTTTAAGCAATATGAATATAAATGCTTACTATATAATGAAATTGCATATTAAAAAGATAAATATATATTTTATATTAATTCTTACTATAGAATAATTTAGATAATTATAGTAACCATACATTTTTAACTCTTGTTGGTTGTCATTGGGACCCTTTGGCTTAGTTGACAAACATGTTGGTGACTAAGCTAAGTGTTAAAATACTTTAAAAGCTAGAAAGTTACACACAAAAAATACTTAACTAAACCATTCCCTTAGAGAGAAAAAAAACCACACTATAAATAAAGCTAAACGTTCACTTTTTGTGTGTGACTTGTTACTATTTTTGCCTGGTTTTGCCTTGTTATGTTTAGACTTTACGTCCATTAATATTCCAATCAGTGTCAAAAACAATTAATCAACATGATTTATTATTAGTGTAAGGTTATAATAACTATTCTCATAGCAAAAATATATACTAACCTTTATGATTCAAAGGTTAATGTAAATATTTACGCTTAAAGAAAAAGTCTGTCTAGTTTATCTTCCTTTTATCTGAGTGCGGGGATTGCACATTTGTATATTTAAATTCCTTCTTATCGGTCCCCTCTTGTGATATTTACGTCCAATATCCTGGAAGTGTGTGTCGGCCATGTTGACATTTTATGTCGACACGAGCGCAGCGCGCACAAGCTCTTGCGGTGAGGATCCCACGAAAGATAGATGGGTTGTCTTGGCCTACTACAACGCCAGCCAACTTGAGTCCTCGCTGACCAACAAGTCTTGTCACGCGCTCGTCTTTCCTTCTTTGGAGACCACGTGGTACGGCGTGCCCAGAAGCATCCGCGCGGCAATGCAGATTCTTGTCAAGACTGATATGTAGATTCGTCAATCTTTAGATCATTTTTCAATACGTTAACCTTTGTGGCATCCTTTTATAGCTCCCCTAGATTTCGTGACACCCCAAAAACGTCCTCATAACCAGACGTTGTGAATTAAAGAAAGGGGGGAGGCGTAGACGTTCAAGTTAAAGTCAGGTGTTGAGGGGGGTGAGAGATGTGGAATGGTAGGGAACAAGAATTGAGGTAAGTATTTCGGCAGATTTTACTATAGCAAAACTATTTTGTTTGGCAAAATAAATTTTGCTCCAGCAGACACGTTTAGTTTAATTCTTTTGTTTATAGTAAGCTCAACAGTTCTTTACTTATATTATTTAAATTGAAAAATGGCACCTGAACACGGAATTATAGCTTAGTACGCCAATCCTCTAACCACTAAGCTATCCAGGAGTCGTCCAGTGCCCAGGGTAGCATTTTCGAAATATTTTGAATTTCTAAAATAAATCAGTAAACTAATTTTTATTAAAAATCAAATACGCTATGTTATTTGGGAGGTCAAAAACTTCCTGGATATCTATTTCAAACAAAATCTTTCAAGATATTTTTGAAACATGTAGCTTTCAAAAAAAATTACTCTTCAGTAAACTACCAATATATTAAGGGTTATGATAAAAAAAAAAGTCACTATAAATAATAACTAAATATCATGTTTGAACAAAATCCATTAAAAATTTTCAGATTTGTGACTAGGGACATACAGACATATATGGGGACAAACAGAATTGTAAAACCAACTTTTTTGGGCTCGGAGGCACATACAACTAAAGTCATCATAATCTCAAAATCAAAATATTTCATGATTACAATACTTGCTCTTTAGATGAGAAAGTAAAACAATATTAATAATACTTTCAAGGGGAAGGACTCTTTTGGATACCCAACTCCCTCCTTCGGTAAGGCCTTGAAAAATGTAATATATATATATATATTGCAAACACTAATAACATTTAGCTATACTTTTACTTTTGGTATCGATATTATATGTTAAAAATGACAACTGCAAATCACATTACTTGACGTATGAATACATTAAATACATTTTTATAGTATCATTCTATCCTTACAATTTTTTTTTACCTTCGGCTTCCCTAATTAATCTTTTTTACCGCAGTTTTTAAGATTAATTGATTTTTGTTAGGTGGCGTTCAAGAATTACGTTAGCACCTTAGGGAAGAGGGTGGGTTTGAGCTCTGCCTATTTTTTGCTGACAAGAGGCTATGGGGTGTCAGAACAATGCTTCCGTAAGATAGAGTGACGGACAGTAATGGCTGAGCTACCCACAGTAATAAAAAGTGTCGGTACATGGATTCAAGGACCTTGGTCGTCAGATTAAAAGTAGTCATAAAGTTTTTTATAGCTATAATAGTTAATTTTTTCACTGGTAAGATTCTTTTATAATTTTAATTAAGTGTAAATTAATTTTATTTTATAAGATTTAATTTTTTTTTTTGCTTGTTTATTACAATACAATACATTTAAATTAATTTTACAACAGTGTTTATTGAGAATTATTTCGCACCATTAATTTACACCTCTACACTAGTAATTACCAGCAATTTATAAATTGTACAAAAAATAATGTCTATTCCTGTGACCTAATTACAAAAAAAAGTTGACCAATATAATAACGTAAGCAAGATGGGGTAAGGAGGGTTGAACGTTTTTTTTATTTTTGCTTACAGGGGGGAGAGGGTGGGGATTTCCAAAATTACAAAAAAAAAAAAATTCTTACGTAATAATTGAACGCCCCCTTAGATACATTTGTAAAACTTTGGTTTTGTGGGAGGGTGTGGTCGTAAATGACGTTTGCTTTATATCGTTTCTCGACCACTTCTCTTTCGCTTCTTTTTGCCATACCTCCACTATCCCTCCACACACGCACGCACGCACACACACACACACACACACATTTAACTATGCATGTGAATATATTAAGATGGCAGTGTTGATAACGTGAAAAAAGGACAGTATTTTACAGTTTTTTTTAGGAAAACTTTTTTACCAAACGGAATCAAATATTTATCCAGTAGAATAGAGTTTAATATTCTTCACAAGGTGACTTCAAAAGTTCTTAAATATCTGTCAAGGGTGCCCTAAAATTTAATGACAACTTTTTAACTCCCCATTTAAAAAGTTTGTCATCAAATGCCGCTATGCTCATGTCAGATATTCAACAACTGTTGAGTTCATCGTGTGGATAAAATTAAACTCTTTATGTTTCTACTGGAGTAATATTTGATTTATCTTGGCCAAAAAAAGTGTCTTGTTATAAAAGTTGCAAAAACACTGCCCTTTTATTGCTTCCCCAGCACTCCTCTCTTAATGTGTACTCCATTCCTTTATTACATCGACACCATAAGGTAGGCCTAATTGAACAACACAGAACTCTATCGCTTCCCCGCCAGATCAGACCCAAGTAGATCGTCTCATAACCACTTATTTGCAATATGTAAAAACTATCTTTCTAACTCCCCACACCCTGTCAAATAGGTGCATTAATCAAACATTATTTAAACATTTTGTAATCATAATGCATTAAGTTAATTTATTTAGGAAACCTGCTTTGGTGGCCGCATAACCTGAGATGTCACTCTCGTAAGGGGGCGTTAAAGTATTACGTAAGCATATTTTTGGCCATTTTTAACCCCTTTCCCCCCTTTGTAAGCAAAAACAAGCAAATGACTGACCCCCATCCCTCCCTCTTGCTTACGTAAGATTTGTCGACCTTTTTTCATTTGTTCACAGAAACAGTAATTATTTTTTTCATGCAATTCTGCCTCTAGCCTAAACAGGTAGTAAGACGCGATTATAAAAAAATTTAAAATTCATGCAATTTATAAATTGCTGATAGTTATTAACATAGAGGTGTAAATTGATATTGTGAAATAATTGACAATTAACATTGGTATACAATTGATTTAAATTTATTGAACAGGTAAAATTAAAACAAGCTATAACATTATAAAAGTTTTAAATTTTAATTTACTTTTAATTAAAGTTATAAAAAAAGAATTATTGGTGGATACATGAATATTATATTAATAAAAAAACCACCCAAAGGCCTAAACTCCATTTAATCCGATGACCAAGGTCCTTGACTTCACGTTTCATCACTTTCAATTATTATGTTAATATTTGGGGGCGCTAGGTCACTCAATCTTTGGCTTACTTCTACAGGCTTCTCCACTTCTTCCTCGTTTAGCCACAGCATCTTCATTGCTGCCCGAAGCTTCCCGAAGTCCAAGCGGCTTGCGATGCGCTCTCCCTCAATTTTGCCCGTCTTTCTCTGTCTTACGTAAGGGGGCGGCCAGACTGATGCGAGCGCGCGAGCGACTAAAATATAAAATAGAACACATTGGTTGTAATGAGAGGTGGCCAGACTGGAGCGAGCGACTGAATGCGCGCGCTTGAAAGATAGAACAGGTTCTATTTTTCAAGCGCGCGCGCTCGACCCGGTACAGTCTAGTTCACAGGCGCTAGACAATATTATTGTATGTTAGTTTCATTGAGTGCTAGGAAAACTTCTCATTTTGACATTTTTATTAATATCGATAAGTTTAGCACACTTGCTACTAACGGCCTTATTTAATTGGTAAGATCATAAACCATACCTATATGTGTGTTTATATATGACTGATATGTTAAAATACTTCAATATTATCAAAGTAAGCCTTTACCAATAAGAATTACCATCAGCGTGGAGAGAGGATGAGAAAACCATAACAATAAATCACTTGTTTAAAACCCCCTCAGTTCACTCAGCCAAGATTCGGAGCCTCCTCGTCAACAACTAACGAGTGCTATCTGCTAATCACGCGCTCGCTCGCAAGTTCGCCAGTCTGGCCACCCAGTCGCTTGCGCGCTCGCTCGCACGCTTGTCGGTCTGACCGAACCCTAAGAATTGTTCTGACCTCCCTCCCCCCTTGTCAGCAAAAAAAGCAAAGCTCGAACCCCCCTAAAGTGCTTACGTAATACTTGAAAGCCCCCTAATAGACTAGACTGCCAAGAATATAGAGATCAGGGTTCGAATACTAGTCGGGTGTAATTAGGTTTTTTATAAATGATTTTCCACTTTCCTTCCACGCCAATGTGGGTACACTTCCTCTAAGTTTAACCTTTACTATCCCTAGCTCATTAGCATAATTAGTACATATGCGTATAACCTGAACAGGTAGTACGATGCGGTGCTAAAAATATAAATAGGACTTAAGCTTCCATTGATAAAGGTAAGCTATATAATAAAAAATGTGTAGGACTTTATAATAAATTTAGTGATCCAAATTTTTCAGGAAACACCTATTTAATTTAAGAGGACAAGATGAGAGTGACTTTCGAGAATCTATACCAGCATTCTAATTGAGAGATATGACGAGATACCGCGATATGGAACAAGGAGGATAATAATATCAGGTCACCAGGTTGGTAGTCGAACTCCCATCTTTTCGAGGGAGGACTCGTCACACACTGTCCTGTATACGGCCAGTTCTAGCTGGAACACAACTCAATCGGGGATAATATGGAAAAACTGGGAATGTCGGGGGATTTAAAACCATCAATAAAACTAGACAATTTTGTAGTTGGTCAGGGATATATACAATCTGTATATTCTATTGTCTAGGGTAGAGAAATATCTTCATTGCTTCTTATTTATACACACTTTTTTTTATTTAAGTCTATGTTTATTTAATTTTGAGTAAATTCCTAGAATATTTTTTTGTAACAATCGGAGTATTATTTTTTGGGTACTTGTTGCTCAGTAAAAAGCGAAAGAATTTATTTTCTGAAATGTTGTATATTCTGTATAAATGTGTTCCAATAAACCTATCACCAACATACATCTTTTAGTTGGGACGATGTAATTCATGGGGTGACCGCATCTTTATGTCTTTCTGACTGCCCCCTCCTTCCCTATTATATCTCATGAACCAGTCTACATATTGGATTGAAATACAAATAAGCACCCACCATGACCATTTCAGTTTATATTTTTGATTTGATTTCGTCTCATTCTGTTCAAATATAATAATATAAATACAAGCTAAATCGGTGGCGCTAAAAATGTAACAACGCGTTTAGTTAACACTTAAAATTTCAAAAATAGCATGCCTTTATTGGGGCTGCTAGCAATGGCGCACCCAAAACGAGGGTGAGGGCAAGCTGGCCATTTTTCGCTAGCCTCTCTGCTTCC
>CABFWB010000075.1:56373-86148 GCA_902151455.1 Timema bartmani | reverse complement strand
CTTCCATATCCTCGCTCATTACCTAGGCCGCAAATAATTTTAATAAAAACTTTAAATCATAATAAGTAGAATTAAAAGGCAGAGCTTTGAAGATGGTTTGTTTAAGACCGCGTATTACTACCCATTCGGGGCTAAACGCATGGAGATATGTTGAATATATGGAATAGTCTACATCTTAAAAAGAGACCTACGACTTGGCAATGGTGTAGGCCTACAGTTACCCCTAAAATTACCATTTGTATAAAAGATAAAAGTACAGAAATAATAAAATCTATACATTGTTAAGCAAGGTTTTAAAACACCAGTACTTGTAGAAAGTGAATGTATTGTCCTCGAATAAAAAAACAACTTAACTGTACGTCATACAGACTAATTGGAAATATAAAAACAAACGGAAGAGAGTAGTTTTTGTATGCGCTACTTTTTTTTGTCATGTCATTTAATGAATAATTGAGCTGACATAAATTTACTGGCTTAATACGCATTGTTTGTATATGTATGTGTGAGTTTGTGGTAGTTAGGGTGGAATACCAGTTACCGTGGATTTAGATAGTGCCAACTTTATAAAATGCTTAGTTTAAAAAAAATATAAACATAAAAAACGACAGTTGAAACATAGTTTATTATACTTAACATTGGAGACCGGTTTAAGAGTTTGTGTCAATTAACACTCCTAGAAATGTATTTAAATTTGTTAAATAAAGTCCAATTTTTTATAGGAAGAACTTTATCTGACATATACTTTCACGTATTCATACGTCAGATCATATGATATTGAGCTGTCACTTTTAATAGATATCACAACCTATAAAATTACAGTAATAATATATTAAAACATTAATGCTATCAATGTTGACTGCAAAAAGATGTTTGTCTTTTCGAAAAAAGCCATTTCTATGAAAACTGGACTATAAGTAGGCTTTAGTTTGATACTCATAAACCCGTATTGGTGTGAAGGTGAAGAAAAGCGTCAGTCTTGTCGGGTTTGTCGCTGACGGGAATGGTTGGGGCTCATATCCATCGGGGTGTGCTGAAATATTTTGTTTTTTCCTAAATATATATTTACAGTCGTGCACCACGCTTTATTATCCATCCAGGTTATCCACACATAAACAATAATGAGCTAGGAATAAGGTAAAGTTTAGAGGAAATTTACCCGCATCTGGCTCTATATATAAACAGTAGTTATATTTATGGCATTTATTTATCCTAGTCATCATACACAGGAGAAAAATGAACCAAATCAACTTTATTGCTCGATCTAATCACATTTAAATGGTTTTGTGATTTGTGTGCAAACTTATAACTCAATACTTTTTTTTAGAGAGATCTCGCACATTTTATGACATCGGGAACCCTGTAGTAATAGTGCCCATACATTCACTGATTCACGTAATTTATGCATAGATTTAAAATCTGTAACTATCAAAGGGAAAATGGTAAACACAAACTTGATAAGATCCTAGAACTCACACACATATATTTATAAATACATATAATATACATAGTATAGATATATATAGTATATATAATAGACATAATATATTATATAATATACATAATATATTATATAAATACAATATATTATATAATATACATAATATATTATATAATATAGATATAGTATGTATTATATAATATACATATAGGCCTACACATCATATAAATACACAGCATAGTCTTCCTAATCCGGGCCTGACATTGTCAAAGAAGTTTGGATTATCAAGGGATGATAAAAACTATGCACAACTTAATTTAACATTTAAAAAATTATCATTCGAAAATTGATTTCTACAATTTTTTTAGCATTGCTCACATTTAGGTACTAATTAAGCTAGTGGTTTTAGGGAATAGGAAGGTTATATTTAGTGAAGAATACCCGCATTTGCTAAAGAGAGAGAGAGAGTGGAAAATCATTTGGAAAAAAAAACCCTCAGTACATCCGATCGAGATTCGAACCTTGATCTCCCCGTCATCGACCGTCTAGTCTACTGCGAGAGTAGGTCCTTAGACCATGTGGCCACCGAAGCGGTTAATGTTTTATTGACTTGGTTTTGAAACAGTATTGTCGTGGCATATTTTTATATATAATTTTTTTTAGACATACCCACAGAATACTAGACTATACAATATTTACTACCACACATGAAAATAACATTTTTAATTAGCAGCTTTTTATTTATTTACTTAAAGCAAAAGTAATGACAAGGTAAAAGAAGTTAATTCACTCACATAAATTTGTGGGAGCGCCTGCGAGCTATATCTTTCCCAACACAGTACTGTACCTGCCTTAGTATTACTTCTCGCTTGAAGGGGCTAAGAGGTGAATCGACCATTATTTGGGCTGGTCTAATTTGCATTAAAAATATTTTAATTCGCTAGTATATAATTATAAATGAGAAATATTTTTAAAATGAAAAGGATTTTAAAATTAGTTTAAATACACCAAGCACAATATATAATAACTATGAATCGGTTCGCACTGAGTGCGTCATCATTTTTTTTTGATTCTAACTGTCCTTGCACTGTGAAGGGATCCGAAGTGATTTACGTTCTCGACTCTTGGGTAAATATTTGTATTTTTTATTTGTACAACATTTTCATATATCTTTATTTTGTTTTACAAAACATAAGGTTGTACAAGTTAAGTAAATTTGACTTTAAATTTTATTTTATTTTTTCCATAACTAATGCCAATATGTATTTGTGTTTTGGTACGTTCAGTTGCCAACACTGGTTATTAGTGACTTAAACTACTTCACACAAATAATTAAGATTAGGAAGCTAATAGTCTTAAAAAAACACCATTGATAGCAGCTTATTTATTTCTTCCAACATTTTTGATAAATTATGTGTAATTTTATTTTGGCTTTGCTTTTTTTTTTATTAAAAAGCAAGATTTTTTTAATCGCTCCAAGTTTTACTACGCATCCGGCCCTACCCATTCGGGATTATAACCTTACCCATAGTAAATATAGTCTGGGTGAAACTGATGCCTTAGTATACGTGTCCACTGGTGTGGCTATCAAGGTCTTACTTTATTTAAAATCAATTACAATGTCCAGCTGAAGTGCTTATAATTTAACTTAAATTATATTATTATTATTATTATTATTATTATTATTATTATTATTAGCACCGGGTCTTGCTACCCGTTCGGGTTATACGCACTTAAGCTAATATGCAATGGTAGGGTGATTGTGAGATGAAATGAAGGACCTACAGTTTAACGTGGGATCCGAACCACGGCGGAGGCCTGGCATTCCACACATTCACAAGTTGTGATTAATACACGTCTTGTCAGAGGTGAGGGAAGGGTTTGGCAATCAGATAAATCTGTATCGGGACCGAGGATTGAACCCCGGACCCCCAGCACAGAAGTCTGACACCTTACCCCTAGACCGCCAGGTCACCCGACCTTAAATTATAATTTATTATATGTGGAAAATATTTAATCTCCAGCCCAATGGTTTCCAACATTTTCCATGTCGTGGACTCCCTGAAGCCAATGATAATTCGCTGTGCTGCCCCTCTTCCCCCTAATTTTCCCCGCAACACAAAGTTAAATTAAAAACCTAAGCACACATTTCTAATATTTAATGTAATCCATTTCATATTTATAAAATAAAAAATTATATTTTATCGGACAGTACTGGAAAACAAAAAAAAACTAATGTTTCTGTAAATTGTGAATAGCAAGTTTTTTATGATGTGAAAATACAAATAAACGCGCACTCCCACGGGACAATTTGAGGACTCCAGTTCGGGAATTTCTGTTCTAGCCCTTGGGGCCGCATTGATGTTAAAATTTACATATCCATTTTTATAAAGTGGTAAACTAAGACTCGAGGGTATCTTTCTATGTTTATATAAAGCCTCGCCCCTCATACTCCGTACCCGTAAGGTACGTAGTCCATAGCACTCCGTAGAAGTTGAATCAACTATAACTTTTTCGAAGGACTGTCGTTACAAAAGGCTACGGAGACTCAACCACAAGAATACAACTAAATTAATATCGATGTGTGAATCGAAATGAATGCATCAATGGATAGTAAATGAAACTGTTGACATTTTATAAACATATCGCATTTTCATCATTTAATAGCAAGTCTTAGAAAACTTAGATACATTAAGACTACTGTTATTTGAACTAAAAACATCAATTGAAAGATAAAATTATGAAAATATTGATTATATTTATATAATTTTTGATATTTTTTAAATTCTGATGAATTTATTGGGGAAATTATTATATAATTTTTTTTATTAGTTTACACGATATCACGTGATTAAGGATACAGAGTGTATGCACAAACTTGAAATTGAAAGCTTAAGGATTATAAGGATACGGATATTATGGAGTAGGCAAATAAAGTCTTAATAATTAAGTCAGGCTAAGCCAACAATAACTAAAATAACAGTTCTAAAACAAATTTCAATTCAAAATTTGGAATAAACCTATTTTTTTCTCGAATCTAGAATCTGACTTTTTTTTTCGAATCCTCAAAATCAAATAACCTTCAGAATTAGAGGTCTTAGAAAATTTGAAGATTTTTATTTTTTAAATTTTAAATTTTAAAAATTTTTTAAATCTTACAAATGTAATATTTCATGTCCGCATCAACTACCACGCAGCTTCGTCCTTGGAGATAAACACGTCTTTGTCGTCTGGAGAGAAAGACGCGCAGAGATGCCCGTGTAAACTGACAAAGTAAACTTCGACTAATGAAGTCTGCTCATTAAAGTCCTCTCCCGCCCTTTCCCCAGCCCCTCCTCCCAACCGAGGACGTAGTGAAGTGGCCCTTGTTTGTTTTCATAAACTACCTCAATTAAGACCTTTTCACATTTTATTTTTTACTGAGACGCTTTCTTTCAAGAAGAGCTCTTCTTGTTGACGGTCAACGACGCAAGATTTTGTTTGTTCCCATCTCAGATCTGCCGACGTGCGTTGCGCCTCAAGGTCACTAGACTCTTTATACCCATCTTCCTGAAGTATTTTTTTTTATTACTTACAAGGTTTATTATTTTAACTTTTTAGGCTTTGTTTATATTTGCGTTCATAGCTTAACGCCACTTGTTTGGACCTGCCGCCTATGAATGAAGATGTTTTTTTTAGAGGTCGGATGACTGTAATTATAGCCTATCATCGTGACTTTGAAGGTTGACTGATGGTTTGAGGAACCCTGACTCGATTCTAGATGGTGCTTGAAAGAACGTAACTGTCGAGGACTACTGTTCTTACGTTTGGGACTGCAACTTTTAGGTTAAATTTGTTTCCGAGTTGAGTTAATCCTACAAGATTTATTTTAAAACTATTTTATTATTACGTTTAACATAATATCTATTATTTTTGAAGAACATTTTGTTTTAGTTAGGAAAGCTCATAATTATATTCCATTTGTCAAGTTCTTTGTTCTATC
Source organism: Timema bartmani (assembly GCA_902151455.1). Taxonomy (NCBI): domain Eukaryota; kingdom Metazoa; phylum Arthropoda; class Insecta; order Phasmatodea; family Timematidae; genus Timema; species Timema bartmani. The sequence continues at coordinate 80,728 of CABFWB010000075.1, read as the reverse complement.
ATCATTAATTTACCGACTAATACGGAGAAAGCAAGGTTATTATATAAAGGTTGCAAACATTATTTGAACAAAGCGTCTTACTACCCGTTCGGGTGATACACCTATGTACTAATTACACTAATGGGCTAGAGCAAGGAAGGTTTAAGTTAGATAAAGTATACCCGAATTCGCTTGGAGGGAGAGTGGTAAACCATTTAAAAAAATAAACACCCTCAGTAGACCCGACCAGCATTTGAACCCTGGCCTCCCCGTCTTCAGCAGGCCAGTCTTAACACGAAAGTGACGCCCTAGAATGTTCGACCACTGAAGTCGGTTAGAAAACCCAAATGGTACAGACATTTACTAAAAACTCGTAAAATTTGTGAGACGAAATAATACACACTGTTGCAGAAACAATCCACAAACGATCATAAATGCAATAATATGCACTGTTACAGAAACATTGAGAAAAGCTAAATATCTTTGTCCACCAAAGAGTATAACAATAAATTTCATATTTATAGGTAGCCTACACCATAAAAAATATATATTAAATGGTTGCTTGTAGCTCAGAAACTGAGAGTTTTATAAAAATATATTCCAGATTAAAATATTCTTACCTATAACAGTACTAGGATTTTACAATGATAAGTTAGTTTGTATCTGATATGATAAAAATTGGAAAATTTTGCTTATGAAAAGTGCCCTTAAAGTCATTTTCATGGGAAAACGAGAGCTGCCATTTTGTTTGTAACGTTAAACAATGCCTGGATACAAATTTTTAACAAAAATCGTTATAGCGGATTTTGAGAAAATCGATTTTATCTCATTTTGTCCTTCAGTAAACTATCATTAAATTTAGTGTTAGTTATCTCATTCCAAAGACCTCTCGGGGGGGACTTTATTAAAACCCTAGATATAAAGTTTTAGTCATTTCTGTAAAATGGTTTCGGCTCTAGCCCGAAGTACAGACAGACGGCATCGCAAAAATTACTTTTTCGGTTTCAGGGGGTCATGAAACGTTGACATTTATCAAAATCCTAGTTTGATTTTTTTTACGACCACAATACTTTCTCTCCGAGGGGTTGAATAAAAGTTTTTTTTTTTAAAAAAGAAGAAAAGATTAATCCAAAGAGTAATAATGAGGAAGGCTGTTTTATTAAAACTATATTCGCACTAGCGGGGGTGTGGATGATAAAATCAAACTGATAAATTACACAAGGGAAACCATTCAGCTGGTATTCGAACCTTGATTTTCCTCGTCAATGGCACCTCACTTCATCGTCAGCATGACGCCTTACACCGTGGGACCACTGGTACGGTTGGATGCTCTCTAAATTGCAAGTTGAGAATAAGTATGTTCTTGGAATATTTTCAAAAAGTAAAGTTTGCATACGTCTAGAGCAGGCTTTTCAAACGTGTTTGAGCAAAAGGACCACGCTAAACAAAAAAAGTACTGAGCACTTTATCACCATCATCATCATCATAGTAATGAACAGTTTCCAGCCACTGTTCGTTCTGTTTGGAATATAAGCCTCTCTAACGTCTCCTTTCTCTCCACCGCCTCTCCTTCAACCACATTGACACATTCCTCTCTTCTCCACACTCCTCTGCACTCCTTTCAGCCACCTGCACCTTGGTCTTACTATTGGTCATCCATCATCTTGAGTAAAAGATTTCCAACTTAGTTTCTTATCATTACAAAAAGAAATGAGTAAGCTACATTATTTAAAACAATAAGACCAAACACTCACCTCGGTGGCCGCTAGGTCTAACGCGCTACTCTTGCAGTAGACTAAATTGACGATGACGAGGAGATCAAGGTTCGAATCTCAATAAGGTTTAATGAGGCTTTTTTCCAAAATTGTTTTCTCCTCTCCTTCTACACAGATTCGGGTACACTTCCTCTAAATATAATCTTCATAATCCCTAAAACTATCATCGTAATTATTACATTAATGTATAATACGAATGGGTAGTAAGATGAGGTGCTAAATATATATATATATATATATATATATATGCGGGTAGTAAAATTTTAGGGGTGAAGGAATAATTAAGGCAGTGCTCGACTTCTTTGACTCCCTCTTTCCTCAAGCGCCGATGTTCTGATTCATTTGATTACTTGGCTATGTACTTCCCCGCCTTAATATAATATTAGAAACCACTCACAACCCTGTCAGCTATGGGCGGGTTCACGCTACTCATCCGGCTCTATAATTATCCTGAATGATGTTGACGCCATCTTGAGAAAGTTGCTGCTAACGGGTATAGAAATGCCGACAGCACATGATGACCCTACCTTCTCTAATGAAATTCTGAACTTGAAACTTGCCATGTACTTCTTTGTAGGGCAATCAATGAGAAGTTGTAGAACGTTTCCTCGCTCACAAATTGTTCCTTGTTGGCTGTTTTAAACTAAATAGATTTTCCTGACAACTTGTAGGCCCTATGCGCGTCATTCTAGGCTTATTCATCAGATGCCCGCCCTTTTTCTAAAGAGGTCCACATATTCATCCAAAGGAAGAGGTGTCCACTTATTCACGAAAAGAAAGAGATGTCCACTTATTCATCTAAATAAAGAGATGTCCGCTTATTCATCTAAATAAAGAGCTGTCCACCTATTCATCTAAAGAATGATGTATCCACCTATTTATTTAAAAAAAAAGGTGTCCACCTATTCATCAAAAGAATGATGCATCCATCTATTCATTTAAAAAAAAGGTGTCCACCTGTTCTTCTGAAGAAAGATGTGTCTTGTCTATTAATCTGAATATTTTGAACTCCATATTGAATAAAGAGGAGTTTAAAAAAAAACTAATTGCATTGTTAGTCTGCTAAGCGATTAGTGCAATTTAAGTAAATAGAGGGGGTGATATTTAAGAATATGTAGGTATAAAATAATAATAATAATAATAATAATTCATATTTAAAACACTTACAAAATAATTATACAGCAAACTTTTAAAAGGCTGTGAGTTGTTGTTAGTTATGTTCTACTTTATAAAAAAAATATTTACTATAATTTTCAATCTATTACAAGATGTCAAAATCAAACTCTATTTTCCAACCAAGTTTACATCCTTTGTATTTACTAGTGATGAATTCACAGGAACTTATATTAACACGTGTGATTTTTAGGGCCTTCTATTTTTTTTCACCATAAAATATTTCTAAATGTCTGTTGATTCTTTTCAAAGCTGTGAAATTTTTCTCCGTCAACGCTTCGAGGTTCTAATTGACTAACTAAACTGAACTGTCGATGATGATGAAGATGTGTGGCTGCAGGTTTCCCCATCCCAGGCAATTTTTTCACAAACCGCAATGAGTAAATAGTTGAGCGCAGCCTTTCGAGACTTGGCAACATTCCACGAAGTCACTGGTTTTGCTGATAAAAACGAGTGCCCATTCTTTCCCATGGAATGGTGTCAGCGAGTGGCTTTACCGGGAAGTTATTTTATAGATAATCTTTAGTGTATAGTTTTACTACCAATTCTTGCAATCATGTAGAGTCTATTAAAGAGAAAGTAAAAACACCACTTGTGAGTTAAGTTTAATAGTTTATGCCCACTACTGTGGCTCTGTGGTCAGAGGGATCTGTAACAGGTCTAGGAAACCCTGGTTCGACTTAGTGTGATGCTGGTGATTATATTTATTATTTGTTTACGGGATTTCCCTACTGGTGTGTGATAATAGGGGTGCTTTGCTAGGCCAAGTTAGCCTGTAAGTCGTGTTACAATCTATGTGATAGCCGCTTTGGTAGCAGAATGGTCTAAAATGGTTTTACACTCTCCCTCCACGCAAATGCAGGCACACTTTATATTCGACCTTACTTATCCTTAATTTATTAGCGAAATTAGTACATAGATATACAACCCTCACAGGAAGATGTGATGCTAAAAAATAATATATCTGTGTGAAAAAAGTGAACGTTTAGTAAGTACCCTCTAATAAAATAAACTTAGGGCCAGTTTCATAGTCAGATTTAGTACGCCTCAAGTGCGGCGTTATACTAAATACAAGACGTCACCTACCTGAAATTGAATGGAATGGGCCAGTTTCATATGCGAAACTGGCCCATTCCATTTTGGTCTAGGTAGGTGTCGTCCTGCATTTAGTATCGACTCGCACTTTAGGCGTGCGATTTAATATTAGGGTCAGGTCAGGAGAAGGTGGGTAGTGTTTGAGAAAGTGCACCTGCATTAGCGTGGTGAAAGGACGGGAAAAACACTGTTGATAAACGAACCTCACTCCACCCCTAACTGGATTACAACCCCGACCTCCTCTTCAATAGTAACCAAATCCAATGCGTGTCTTGTATCTAAGACAGCACGGCCACTAGTGTGGGTGTAATGGTTGAAAATCCCCTTCACTTATCGTATTGTCAGATGCGAACAGTTTTATTAGACCCAATGTGACAGACATGCCATAGTTTTAAACAAGAATGTTACCGTCACCGATGTTCATACAGTCTGAGTCGTTGTTATCGTAATAAACTGTATGAATTGTAATAAACATTCTTTGTAGACAAATATGTATCCTGTGTTGCTAACTTTATTTCCAAGAAATCACACAATAAAGTTTCATTTTAATTTAAATATAAATTATATTACCATAAAATATGAAGGGGCATTCAAACAAATTATTACTACCCACTTTGGTGGCCGCATCGTCTAAGGCGCTACTTTCAAAATATACTGGACTGCTTAAGACGGTAAGATCGGGGTTCGATCCTGGCCGGTGGCACTGAGGTTGGTTTTTACTAAATGATTTTACACGCAAATGCGGGTGCACCTCCTATAAATTAAATCTACATAATCTTTAACACAGAAGTTCAATTAGTATGTAGCCGTACAACCCGAAAGGGGTGTTAAAAAAAAAGTAAAAACGAGGACCTAAACATACCTTCCCTCCGATCCTACCGTAAGGTTCTAAATTTGAATTTTGGGGGAATGGCTAACAAACACATAACAAGTTATAGTTTAATATTGAAGTGTATATCACGTATATAATAGTCTTTGCATCCATTACTGTTTCCAGCGTGTAACCTGGGACTGTTTTTTATTCAAGCCATATCTTTTCCGCTACCGGCTGGCTAGGCCTGTCGTAGCTTCATATGCCTTATAATCTAACTTAAGACTAGGACAGGCACAACATCCAGTCCCCGGCTGTTAATTTATAATTGTGAAGGGCTAAACCCACATTTCAACAATTATAAATTTCAAGCCATGCTGGGAATTTAACCCGGGACCCTTAGCTAAGTAGACAAACACGCTACCAACTGAGCTAAGATGTTGAAGCTACATATAATTGTCTCTAGGTGCATAATCCATGTTTGACATGAAATAAAAACTAACGTAACGAATGATTTTTCTATATTATTTAACAGGTTGGCCACAATCATGGAATATCTGGCAAAGGCAGTGAATTTAAAATTTGCCAGAAAATCAGGGAAACTTCAAGGAATTTGTAGTCGATCGTGGAAAATGGTCTATTAGGCCATCTCAAGAAGAGAGTCTTACTTCCATCCTATTCAAACTCTCTTGTTTTTAAATAATAATAATAATAATAATAATAATAATAATAATAATTATTATTATTATTATTAGCACCGCATCTTACTACCCATTCGGGTTATACGCACTTACGCTAATGTGTAATGGTAGGGTGATTGTGAGATGAAATGGAGGACCTACAGTTTAACGTGGGATCCGAACCACGGTGGAAGCATGGCATTCCACACATTCACAAGTTGTGATTAATACACATCTTGTCAGAGGTGAAGGAAGGGTTTGGCAATCAGATAAGTCTGTGCCGGGACCGAGAATGGAACCCCGGACCCCCAGCATAGAAGTCTGACACCTTACCCCTAGACCACCAGGTCACCCTAGTGTTTTTAAGTCAAAGTTTAGACTTTATATATATTTTTTAGTGCATTTTAAAAGTATTTATTCATACAAAATTGAGTATCTTGATATTTTATAAACATATTTATAAATCTCACTATGGGGGATATTTATACTTTAGTATCAGATAAAAAAAAAAGTGAACTAATTTTATTTCTGAGATTTTGTAGCCACCCTGTTTAACTTTCACACTCCTGGATAGCTCAGTGGTAAAATAAACAATATACTAAGTCAAAGGTTCTGGGTTAGATTCTCATATCCAGGTGTCATTTTTTTTCAATTTAAATAATATCTCACGCTCAAGTTATGACATTTTTTTGATATGGTAGTAAACAGCTGAGACTTTCTTTACCCGACGAATGACTAATAAGCCGGCTATCTCACCTAGACTAAGGGTATTTGCTTGCTTCATTAACGTGTCTTAACAAGCGTTAATTACTCACCGGCACTGCACACGATGTTGCAGTCATCATAGTGCAACACCAATTCGCGTAGGCATACAAGGACGACGTTATGGCCATTTGCAAATTTTACATTCCCTTTACAATTTATATTGTGTGATTTATCTTCCTGTCTTGAATACATAAAACTGTTTAACGTATACATGAACTACTTAACAAATATATTATCTGACAGATAATAAATATATAGTAGGATTCTGGTAAGAAGAAACTTTTAATAAAATACAAACTTTTTTTTCGGTCAACATTGATAACCTTTTACTGACCCGCTTCGGTGACCGCCATGGTCTGAGGCGTCACTCTTGCAATAGACTTGACTGTCGATGATATGGAGATTGGGGTTCGATCCCGGTTGGATTTACTGAGGGCGGATTTTTCCAAATAGTTTTTCACTTTTCCTCCACGCAAATTTGGGTACACTTTCTCTAGATTAAACTTTATGCGTATAACCCGAATGGGTAGTAGGACGCGGTGCTAAAAAAAACTGTTTATAGGTTTTATACATTTTATGCTTACTATACTTTTAAGTCTGAAGCCTTTGCTCAATCGGTAAGCTTAGGGGGTTTATTTACTGAAATTGAAGTTTGAACCCTGACCTCTCCGTCAGCTTCAAACCAGACCAGACAAGATGCCTTAGTTCCCCTGCTCACCAATGTGAACTACCACTGAAAAAATGTGTCTATATAATGTTGTTTTTACTATTTTTGTTTGTTTTTGCGCAAGAGATTTCTTGTGCTGTGACTTCGTAATTGATTTTAAATATTCAGTTCTTTTCCCCCACGCGTCTGCGCGTGTTGTACCCCGAGATATTTCCAGACGAGAATGCTTGCTCACATATGGTCGACTTGTGTGCCAAGCGTTTCTTGCAACACCTCCATATTTTTATTATTATTATTATTTCGTCCATATATGGTACCTGCCTTGCGCTCCAAATGCTAACATTGTCGGCGATCGCCATACCTGAAGCGGTGTTATTTAGTCGGGAGTTTTTTCATTTCAAGAGCGTCATAAGTCATAGCTCACAATTTTATGGGTACGGAGAGATGACAATTTTACATGCACAAGATGAAAGAATTTGCCGACTTAAGGCGCCTGTTCGTCTATTATGGTTTGCTTGTGACGGCAAGTTTGGGGTTCGAATTTTGGGTGGTGGCTTACTCTAAATAATGGAATAAATAGCAAAGATATTATTTTTGTTAATTACGGTTATAGCCGTATCTATATATCATATTATTTAAATTGAAAAATGACACCTGCATACGGGAATTGAACCCAAGACCTTTGGTTTATAACGCCAATGCTCTTGCCACTGAGCTATCCAGGAATCATCCCGTAACCAGGATCATTCTTCACTCATATTTTAAGGTAGATTCTGTGGTGGACGTGTGGAAATCGTCGGCTACATTTGTGTGATCAATTAAGAATCACGAGCTATCAGATAACGCAGCCACCGTCGACTTTGTAGTTGACTTTTTGCTGCCACTTGTACAATTATAACCGTGCAAGTCCACATTATCATGATGGAACGCTCTTAATTGATCACACATTTGTAGCCGACAATTTCCGCACGTCCACCACAGACTCTGCCTTAAAATATGAGTCAGGGTTCCTACGCGTCATGGAAAACCTAGAATTTTAAAATAGTTCTTCCAGGCCTGGAAATGTTATGGAATCTCTCATTTTTCCAATCTTTTCCTTGAATTTTCTAGGTTGTCCTGGAAATTCCTTTGTCTCGATTTTTTTGTTAGACATGACAGTATGTCTAAATTATTATTGTAAAAATTAGATAACCATTATTATATTTGTAACTAAGAAATAGAAGTTAATTAAATCATAATTTATATAACGACTATATTTTGCAAGTGATTTATTTATTTGTGATATATACCGTGCACTTAGTGACTTTTTAAACCAATTGATTATATTTGTCCACAACTTATATCTAGAACAGATACAACATCCAGCCCCCGTCCGTTAATTCATCACTGTGAAAGGGGAAGCCCATATTTCACCAATGATTATTCACAAGTGAGCTTATATTATACGCCATTCACGACCTAAGTTTACTTGGATGACAGCTCAAAAAGTAACTAGAAAATAGTCCCTAAAATATCACTACGCCAACAGCTGATATCTGCCACTGTCACTTGGGACAGCTGTTATGAAAACATATGGTTATGTAGAGTAATGTGATAGTTAACCACAGTAATTTAGGCCAATATTATGCCTCAAAGAATTTTGAAATTGAAATTTTTGAATGACTTGGTGATCTGTAACTTCTCTTCTTTTTTTCTCCTGGGAACTCATTATCAAAAAAACACACACAAATCTATCCACAAATAAAAAGAACCCCTTATAAAATTTCGTGAGATTAAAGTTAGATTAAACTTATATTTAAGTTTGATAAAAGATAAAAGTTTAAAGTTAGATTAAAGTTAGATTAAAGTTAGATTAAAGTAAGATTAAAATTAACCAAATTAGGCCTAATATGTATTCGAACTAAAGAGAAAATATCTGTATACACAAAGTTATTCTTAAAATAATTAGTAATATGATCTAGGATTAAGTTTTTTTACGTTAATACAGAAGCCCAATAATTAAAATAAAAGGTAATTTAACTTAGTTATAAATTATTATAAGTTAGAGTAAGGCGTGGACCTAACAAACTAGAGACTTAATTTAAAGTTAAAAATATAATAAACGCGCACAGTAATAAATTCTATGAAATATATTTAAATTAAACAAAGTCTTAATATTTATTTGAGGTCGTCCACAAAGCTTATTTATCCTTCTATTCAAGTTAAAATAATTATTATTCCGAGCACTTTCACAAAAGGTCTAACAAATATGGCTTTAAAATGGCGACCAACGAATATTAGCCATGTGGTTGATGATGACGCGGACAAGTTGTTTAAAATGGTGTATCCTCGCAGCAGACGATTATATTTTATTCAGTTAAATATTTCTAAAAACAATAAACTAATAATAAAATAGTTAATCATATATAAAATAAATTACAAATATTTTATCTTTACCAAGTAAATACGATGCCTTTATTAAAAGGTATTAATGCATGCACTATATTACACATCATAGATAACATTCCAAAACAAAGAATAGGTACTTTTAATATATGTTTAAAATATTGTTTCGGATTGGGTAAAAAGAAATTGTTAAAAGTAATGAAATAATGTGAGAAAACTTAAGTTTAAGTTATTTTAAATGTAAAATATAACATGTAATCAAAAAACTTAACATTCATAACAAAACAGTGTTCTTTTACAAGTGTTGGTAACCTAAAACCTAAACATATGATTTTTGAACTGTCATCCAGGTAAAGACCTATCGTGAATGAATAATAGGTTTAATTATTTAAATAACTCGTTGTATCGTGGAATGCATTAAAAAATAATAAAATATGTGGGAAGTTGTGGGTGTAGAGGAGTTGAGAGCCTGCATTAAATAAAAGAAAATATGTAATGCTGTGTATACTGCCAAGGTTACTTTATACACTTGTCCTGCAGAAATTTGAGAAAATCCTTGAAAAGTCCTTGAAATGTCCTGGAAAAAGTTTCATAATTTGGTGTAGGAACCCTGATGAGTGAAGAATGACCCTGGGCACGGGGTGATTCCTGGATAGCTCATTACTTAAGAGTATTGGCATACTAAGCCAAAGGTCCCGGTTTCGTTTTCCAATTTAAAGGATATTACTCTAAATGGTTTCTCACTCTCCTTCCACGCAAATGCGTCTCGTGTACATTTACCATAAGTCATACCTTCCTCATTCCTATCCCACTAGACTAGTAATTAAATGCGGATAAGTTAGAAGGGCTTTAAGACGGGTCGAACAAAAATATATCGGAGCTGTGTTTATTTTTTTAGCTTTTTCTTTTAAATTTTTGGGCCCCGCGCTCAGACTATTCGTATATGTAACAATTATGCAAGTGTGTTAGTGATGAGGAAGGTTGAATGTAGATAAATTGTACCCGTACTTGCGTGGAAGGAGGGTTGAACATTCACTCTTCGCATGGTCTAAGTCGTCACTCTCACAATAGACTGGACTGCCGTTGACGTGGAAGCAGGGGTTCGAATCCCAGTTTGATATATTTATTCATTTCAGGCATTTAACATGCATTTTCTGTACTGACTGATTATATAAGCACTTGATAATTTCTACGATCGAGAGTGAAAGAGCCTACTAATTTGGTTGGAAACGGTATTTTCACAAACCTTCCAGAGTTCTTTTACAGTCCACAATTGACACGGGACCGACGGCTTTACTTCCCCTCCGAGGGAAGTTGTGTAACGGATTTTTATCGTTAAAAAAAATCGATCGACCCCGGCTGGGTTTAAACCCACGGACATTGGGTCCGGTGGCGAGCACTTTACCTCAAGACCACCGAGGTCGATTTGTTTGATACAATCAGGGGGATATTTCCTTAATGTTTTCCCATTCCTCATCCACGCAAATATGGGTACATATCCTCTAAATAATACGTTCTTCGTTCCCTATTGTAATTAATATGTATGCGAAAAGCCCGAGCAGGGTTCCTATAAAATCAAATAAATAAATCCATATTTATTCAAGTTTTAGTTCTAGCACTGGATATCAGTGGTAAAAAATACTTAACAATCGCCCAATTTAGATAAGTATGTAATGTGTCTGCCTGCAGAGCTTATAGTCCTGGGCTCGATTCCCATCAAGTCCAAAAATGATCATTTTGAAAATATAATTACTATCATTCTTAAATCATGTAAGGTTTTTGGGGGAGGGAGGGGTTAAATACTTCCTTAAGTTTTCTAACAAGGGGGAAAGGCGGGGTCAGAATCAATTTTACGTGAAGTCTTTTATCAATGTTTATGGTGAAACAAAATATAAATATAATTTTTATTTTGTCAGAAAATTGTGAAATGTTTCCGTTCCATTTTTTTAACTAATCTACTTTAATCACTAATTTTACTGTTTTATAAAAAATTATTGAAATATAGACTTCATATTTGGCCATTATTGCTAATCCTTATGCCTTATTCAGGCGTGAACCCACTTTGATCGATCTGTAGTTTTTTACGTTTTGATTAAGTGTGGAAATAATATCACTTATTATTTTTTGTCCTATAATAATAATGACATAACCAGCACACTGACACTGAAGAAATATACAGTTTGTAACACATGCACCGGTTGGCACGCAGACAAAGCCGTTTGCTGGTGACAAGTCTATTGGAGTTCGAATCCCGATCAGACGTACTGGGGTGGTTCTTACATTCACTCTTCCTCATTACTATACATTTATTGAAAATATGGGGATAAGTCGAACGGCTACTAAGAGGTGAATTTAGGGGAAAATAACTATTTAATCCAAGGAAATGGGATGAAAAGGATGTATTTTAATGTTGATCTGTCGACCAGCTGTTACAGAGGTGTAAATTTGTAGGTAGATCCTCTTCTTTCATTGTTAAGTCGTGGAATGTAAATTTCAAGAACGAAATAACTGAGGTGTAATTATTATAATAACATTGGAGCCGAGCAGTCTGGCCCGATATGGAGCTGTTTCACTCTTCTCAAACCATTCATGTGGTATTATTAACCGGAACTGGCTGCTGCCTGGAGGCTACACCCGCCGTACAGCTTGTCCGAACTAGCATGGAGTTTGACAAGACTCTATACCACGTCCAGACTAGCCTGGAGTTTGGCAAGACGTTATACCACGTCCAGACTAGCCTGGAGTTTGGCAACATGCTATACCACGTCCAGATTAGCATGGAGTTTGGCAACACGCTATATCACGTCTAGATTAGCATGGAGTTTGGCAACACGCTATACCACGTCCAGATTAGAATGGAGTTTGGCAACACGCTATACCACGTCCAGATTAGAATGGAGTTTGGCAACACGCTATACCACGTCCAGACTAGCATGGAGTTTGGCAACACGCTATACCACGTCCAGACTAGCTTGGAGTTTGGCAATACCACGTCCAGACTAGCATGGAGTTTGGCAACACGATATACCACGTCCAGACTAGCATGAAGTTTGGCAACACGTTATACCACGTCTAGACTATCATGGAGTTTGGCAATACCACGTCCAGACTAGCATGGAGTTTGGCAATACCACGTCTAGACTAGCATGGAGTTTGGCAAATCGCTATATCACGTCCCGACTATCATGGAGTTTGGCAATACCACGTCCAGACTAGCATGGAGTTTGGCAAGATGCTATACAATGTCCAGACTAGCATGGAGTTTGGCAACACGCTATACCGCGTTCAGACAATCATGCTGGGGGAGGGGGTGTTCGATTTGAATTCCCTATTGATATTATTTTTATACTACGTTTTAAACTGTATTAGGATTGAGGTCAGCGCAGCCGTAATGGGGAGTTGAGAAAATCTCGTCACATTCTCGACCAATCCGTGAAGGGTAGGTGTCATAGCAACCGATATACGTTGCTAGATTTCTTGACAGTCACTGAGTATGCTTTCATAGTAGTAACGTGCAAACTCCCGCTATGTGGCAACAATGTTCCCCAGCCTACCCACCACGCGGATCCTAAAGCAGTTTAAATCGCAGTACAATCTTCTTTTGGCGAAAAAAACATGCGTGGCGCGTGTGACATGGGCTTCATTATAAGTAAGTGTAGTCCCAAACGCTGATGACACCTATATATGTACGAATTGAAGCTGTTTTGAGGACATGTATTGGGTAAAAGTACCTTAAAATACACCGTTAAGACTACACAAATAAAATATTATGAGTGTTTGGACTTGATTACGGTGTAGTGTCATGCTTACTAAACAGATAAATTTAAGTGGCAGCTTAGAATTACACCCACATTAGCGTTAAAGGAAGTGAGGAACGCCATTTAAAAATCATATTTGAAAAACCAACTCAAGTGTACCCGGCTAGGTTTGGACTCCAGCCCTGTAAACGGTGACCAAGTGTATGGGAGTTTAACTCATTAGACCACGTCACAATCATTAAAGGTATCGTGTGTTATATAAGCTGTAGACTAAGCCACCTTAAAGCTGCCTTAGGAAGCTGTACTTAGTATAAAGGTTATGAACACGCATCGTTAATATTTCCCAAGAACAATGCTTATTATTTGTAATGCAGTAGTCCAATTCCACTTTTATTCGCCATGATAAACTGAAAATGGTATAAACATCCTGAAAGGCGAGGGATGTGATAACCAATTGGCACAACCATTGCATGCTTTTTTTGGATAAGCAAACATGTCAACAACTGTAGGATAAAGTCAAGAATTTTAAGTTAAAATGTTTGGTGGTAGTATGTTTTAATTCCTTAGGAAAGTAAGCACTTATTAGTTGTATGGCAGTAGTCTAATCCCCCTTAGATTCGCCATGATAGTCTGTGCGGGATATATATTCTCTAAACACACAGTATGTTGAAATTCCACACAGAGCAAATATCACGTGTGCTATGTAGCCTAAGGGTAAGCCAAACAATTACTACGGCTCTCCTTTCCTCCCGCGGGTGTCTGGTTTGAGTCTCGGTAAAGTGCCCACCTGCCAAACCAGTTCGGGTGCCTTAAGGACTACAGGAATTAATATCTCTCGTCTTGACATATCGTTAACGCTCAAAGTAAAAAAAAATAGTGTGGCAGCATTTGAAAAATGGCGTTCCGGAACTTAAACAGAGTTCTTCAGACTGGAATGAAGTGTGAAGAAGTGAGGGGGATCTTTTTTTCTAGATCGTACCACCATAAAGATAAATTATATTACAGTATGTTTATGTACTAATTACACTAATGTGTTAGGTATTAGGAAGGTTACATTTAGAGGAAGTGTACCTGTATTTGCGTGAAGGGAGAGGGGGAAAACCATCTAGGGTAAACTACCTTCATTACACCCGACCAAGATCGAACCCTGATCTCCCCGTCTTCGGCAGTTTTGTGTGAGTAACGCCTTATACCATGCGGCCGCCAAAGTGGGTGTTGATATGCTGAGGGTTTTTTTTATCACCGGATGATGAAGGCAGAATTTTAAAGGTAATTTACCCGCATTTGCTTGGAAGAAGAGTGGGAAACCACTTAAGAAAAAACACCCCCAGTAGACCGACTGAGATTTGAACCCCGAACTCTCCGTCTTCAGCAGGCCAGTTTATCACGAAAGTAACACCTTTGAGTTAGACCATTCGGCCATCTGCAGCGGGTGATTTAGCTTATTAGTATTGCAGAAACTAAATAGGTCTAGCTCTAAACTATTTTATTACCTTTAATTAGCCCTATTTTACTCTTCAAAAAAATTATATTTGATTCCAAACACATATTGAATACGTTTGCGATTATGTGTTAAATGATATAAAAAATTATATTTGATTCCAAACACATATTGAATACATTTGCGATTATGTTTTTAAATGATATAAAAAATTAAAGTGATTTTATTTTTGAATAAATCTTGATATAGGCCCTACTACAAAAATTATAGCCCCAAGTAAAAAACAAACAAAAAATTATTTGCAGAAGTTACTTCTGATTTATTAAAATAAACAGTAGGCCTACAATTTAAATATTCAGCGTTTGTCTGAAACTTTTCTTTTAACGTAAGGTCTTAAGGGGCCTAATAATTTTGCAAATATAAATATATGAATTATTCTGTCGTAAGAAATCTGTCAGAGTAGCTACTTACTAGTTACAATTTACCATCCGTTCACGGCAACTTCCTTTGATGGCAGTTGAAAAGTTATAAAAAAAAACACAGTCGCATTCTCTTTTCAAACATGTCTTGTCACTTATGACAAACTGTAACTGAGCAAACATAGTTGGATGAATATAAAATAACCCTTGAGTAGTTTTCGAACGGTCGGAAAAGGGCAAAATTAGCGTGAACTGGCTCTATACCATATTAACCATTAACGGTATCGTATTCGTCGATAAAGGCTGAGGATGGCGTAGTGCAAAAAATATTGCAAGTAAATAAAATCAAATAGAAACAAAGTAACCTATAAGATAAGTGTAAATATTTAAAAATATTAAATTAGTAGATCCGTTGACGTTGCGTCAATTTATCTATGATTATTATTATTATTATTATTCATTCACAAGTTGTGATTAATACACGTCTTGTCAGAGGTGAGGGAAGGGTTTGGCAATCAGATAAATCTGTGCCAGGACCAAGGATTGAACTCCAGACCCTCAGCACAAAAGTCTGACACCTTACCCTTAGAGCACCAGGTCACCAATTAATCGATTCATCCATAAACCACGTAACGATTTTTTTCTTACCTTTTTTGACCCCCACACACAGCAAGTAGACATTCAATTAAGAACTCCTCCCTCCATCCTGTGTTACGTAACTTTTCACATCAAGTGTGAATGTCATTATTTCACAGGGGAGCTTTTGTGACGCTAAAAGAGGGACTCAAATTTAATACAACAAAATAGTAAATTATCTATAATTATGTTTACTAACGGTGAAAATATGAAAAATAATATAGTTTTAACATTATAATTCAAGTACCTATAAGATCTGTGTTACATAACACTGTGATGAACCCTTCTCCCCTCCCCCACCCAATGTAATGCCACGTAGACATTAGAGCTCCCTCTTCTCAACAGCGTTACGTTGTTTATGGATGACCCTTAAAAACTCTCAACTGTAACTTTTAGTTTTTATAATGTAAATTGAAGATTCAATAAGGTAGGATATAATATTTTTTTCTCTAATTTTAGTCCCAAATTAAATATTCCCTTTCTTTGAGTATTTTTGAATTTTGAATACAAAAAATATTGTCATCCACAGGTATGTTGAGATTTGCTTTATATATTGTTAATTTTACTAAAAACAAATCTATAAGTATTGTCCAATTTTATAAGGCTTAAAAATGATTGACTTAATTTAGATGTAGTAAAGAAGAGTATTTTTAAATTTTTATTAAAATGCCAAACCATTGCCATTTAAAAGTTGCGTCTTAAAAAAAAAAATTCTCAAATATGTCAAATTAATTCTAAATGTGATCCTTTTAATGTTTGTAATATTACGTGAAATAGTACTTTCATTAGTCAAGAGTTTATTTAACTATTAAGTCAATAGATATGTAACATATTTTTTCAGTGAAATGAGTCCCTGTGTAAAAAAACTTATCAGCCACAGCAGTGACTTATTTGGTAGATGGCCAAAAAGTGCACTAGTGTTTATATTCATTTTTGGTATTTAGTTCGTTTTTCCTCTGACGAGTCTTGGTCTCCAAGTGGGCCAAGGCTACTTCTAACCAGGAGGGGACAATGGTCGTTACCCGTTACAAAGGCTGCTTTTCATGAAAACGCGGAGAACTACTGGATAAAATAAAATGTATTAATTTTTTTTAGGACAGCTTCTTATTACCTGTTTGGGCTATTCGCCCATGTACTAAGATAATAATTTTTAGGTAATAAAAATATCATATTAATAGAAGTGTACCCGCATTTGCGTAGAAGAAGAGTGGAAAACAATTAAAAAATCTTCATTACACCCAACCGAGATTCGAATCTTGATCTCCCCGTCATCGGCAGTCTAGTCTACTGTGAGAGTAGCGCGTTAGACCAGGTGGCCACCGAGGAGGGTCATATTAATTAGCTTTTTGAAATGTTATTATGTACATTTTTTACACTAAACAATTTAATTTCGTTGCATTATTTTTGTAATAATCTCCCAATATTGTTTAACTTTTTGTTTGCGTCCAATGATTTTTATTATACTTTTTTCTCCTTTCAAGCTATCCGCATATAATTAAATTTATATAACTAGAATGATGAAGGTACTTTAGGAAAATGTCCCCGCATTTGCAGGGTAGTATTTTTAGGGTAAAAACACCCTCACTGCACCCAGCTGATATTAGAATCCCAACCGCTTCGTCACTAGTCCCTAAAATAAACGAGCTTGACGCTTTGTCAAGAAAGTTTTTCTTTTATAATTTCTAGCTGTTTTTATTTGAAATGTTTTACATTTGAGATTTATTGTGATAACTACAAGTTATTCACTATCTAATTTAAGGTAACAGAATGAGGAGCGTGTAGTTTAGAAGCCGTACTAAAATTCACATAATATGGCTTGAGCTAGCGTTTATGGCTCTAACCATGTCGGGGCTAGTTGAATGCATTATTTTATTTAATTCATCCAAAATGATTTATAATATCTTATTTACGAAAAGTATCTTGGAAGTTTTAAAATGTTATTGTTCCCATCCTATTCCCAGGGATTGTCTTATTTAGTTCGCCATCACCACCCCCAACAAAGCTATTAGTATTATTTCATATATATTGTCTACAAAAGGCGACAATTACAGAATACATGACTTGACATATAAATATATGAAAATTGTTTAAGTGACTTTTATAACTGTCAATAAAATTTTGGTGACTTGGTGGTCTAGGAGTAAGGTGTCGGGCTTATGTGTTGGGGGGTCCGAGGTTCAATCCCCGGTCCCGGCACAGATTTATCTGATTGCCAAACCCTTCCTTCATCTCTGACAAGACGTGTATTAATCACAACTTGTGAATGTGATAAATGTCAGGCCTCCACGGTGGTTCGGATTCCACGTTAAACTGTAGGTCTTCAATTTCATCTCACAATCATCCTACCATTACACATTAGCGTAAGTGCGTATAACCCGAACGGGTAGTAAGACGCGGGGTTAATAATAATAATAATAATAATAATATTTAATAATAATAAAAGTTTCTTTCTATTGAAATCGAACTTTACTAGGTGATGCTTGCTAAACCTTTCCACAGTAATTTATTGGAGCTGTGTGTGGGGTTGTTAATATTTACGAGAAATTTTTATAAAATTGTGAATTGCGGATGAATCTGTGAATATAGCTACAAACATTCACCAAATCATCAGGAGATTTTGTTTATAATATTTAATTATTAAGGGGTGGTGGAAGAGGACGCGAGGAAAAGGACAGTGTTTTTTTTGTTGTATTTTTTATAGCAACATTTTTTTCTTTGACAAAATAAATTAAATATATCTTTAATAGAAACACAGTTTAATTTTCTTCACGTGGTGATATCAACAATTTGTTGAATATCTGTCGTTAGCATAGCGGCTTTAGATGAGAAACCTTTTAAATAAAGATAATAGTTGTCATTAAATTCCAGCACACCCTTGACAAATACTCAAGAACTGTTAAGGTCACCATGTGAAGAAAACTAAACTCTATGTTTCTACTTGATAATTATTCTAGATATTTTGGCGAACAAAATGTTTTGCTAAAAAACTGCCAAAACACTGTTCTTTGACCGCGTTACCTACATTTCCACCTTAAGGGTTCAGCCAGACCGACAAGCGTGCGAGCGAGCGAGCGAGCGTGCAAGCGACTTTGTGGCCAAACTGGAAAGCGTGCGTAGCGAGCGCGTGATTAGCAGGTAGCTCTCGATAGTTGTTGACGAGGAGGCTCCGAATCTTGGCTCAGTGAACTGAGGGTGATTTTTGACAAGTGATTTGTTGTTGGGGTTTTCTCATCCTCTCTCCACGCTAGTGGTGATTCTTAATTGTAAAGGCCTACTTTGATAATATTGAAGTATTTTAACATATCAGTCATATATATAGGTATGGCTTATGATCTTACCAATTAAATTAGGCCGTTAGTTGCAAGTATCGACCTATGGATATTAATAAAAATGTCAAAATGAAAAGTTTTCCTAGCACTCAATGAACCAACATACAATAATATTGCCTAGCGCCTGTAAACTAGACTGTACCGGGTCGAGCGCGCGCGCTTGAAAATTGAACCAGTTCTATCTTTCAAGCGCGCGCGCTCAGTCGCTCGCTCGCTCCAGTCTAGCCACCTCTCATTAAAGCCAATGTGTTCTATTTTATATGTTAGTCGCTCAATCGCCCAGTCTGGCCGTCTCCTAAGAGTCGGCGGGAGGTAAATTATCCGTATTGAAGGAAAGAATATTTCAAAAACCATAATACCAATTCACTCGGGGGCTTTTTATTTCTCTTCTTCTATATTTATAGAAATTAACAATATTGAGAAAAAATAAAAATATTTACTGCTAGCCACCAATTAAAATTAAAATACTAAGTTTTACGCTAAATGTTAAAATAAATAAAAACAATCAAAAAAATTGATATAAAAATTTGTTATTTAAAAAATTAATGAATATTGATGATTATAATTATTATTATTGGCGAGTGTATTTCTTAATATATGTGTTGAATTTATAGTAATAATAATTATTATTAATTCAACACATATTTTAAGAAATACACTCGTCAAAAGATACATGTAGACTTATTTACAAAAATCAATACACAAGTGTTACTCCGCTGCTGTCCGGCCAATGACTGTATGTTCGGGGAAATGTTAGCGTAAATGTCCGCGGAGGCGTCTAGACTAGAGCAAGACCGAACACGAACATCCTTTGATGCTACTTGCAAAAACTGACAACTGGTGGATCGGTGCCGAACAGAACAACGAACACATTTTGTTACAATGTTCTGTTCGGAAAACCGTCCAAACTTGCCGCGAACATGTTCCGTGTTCGTTGTCATGTTCAAGTCTGGACGGGGCTTAGTCACCTTAAAACTAGGATAAACGAAACTAAAATGTAAAGATCTTTATTATAATTATATAACTAAACCACTATCGGTGGGCACGCGAACTTAATGTCAGGTTCATAATTATGTTTTTCCGGGGATAGGCAATCTTGGAAGCAGGAACTGAGGACATACCTTGGTTATAACCCGCATTGTTCGGACGGGTAATAATAAGCATAGTGTATATTATATATATGTATATATAAATAATATCTATATACATATACTTTTTCAAAAGCAATAATCAGCAAGAATATTAATACATATAATTATATTTTTATATGACTATTACTATCGCATTGGCTAAGTATATTCTGTTTTATTTTATTGTTACTGTTTTATTCAAGGTTTCACTAACCATTCAAATCGATATATTATATATTAANAGCATCTCAGTCTTGCTTCCTCTACTAGCTCATGTACTCCCTGTACCCTCCTCATTACATGCCCATAGCATCTCAGTCTTGCTTCCTCTACTAGCTCATGTACTCCCTGTACCCTCCTCATTACATGCCCATAGCATCTCAGTCTTGCTTCCTCTACTAGCTCATGTACTCCCTGTACCCTCCTCATTACATGCCCATAGCATCTCAGTCTTGCTTCCTCTACTAGCTCATGTACTCCCTGTACCCTCCTCATTACATGCCCATAGCATCTCAGTCTTGCTTCCTCTACTAGCTCATGTACTCCCTGTACCCTCCTCATTACATGCCCATAGCATCTCAGTCTTGCTTCCTCTACTAGCTCATGTACTCCCTGTACCCTCCTCATTACATGCCCATAGCATCTCAGTCTTGCTTCCTCTACTAGCTCATGTACTCCCTGTACCCTCCTCATTACATGCCCATAGCATCTCAGTCTTGCTTCCTCTACTAGCTCATGTACTCCCTGTACCCTCCTCATTACATGCCCATAGCATCTCAGTCTTGCTTCCTCTACTAGCTCATGTACTCCCTGTACCCTCCTCATTACATGCCCATAGCATCTCAGTCTTGCTTCCTCTACTAGCTCATGTACTCCCTGTACCCTCCTCATTACATGCCCATAGCATCTCAGTCTTGCTTCCTCTACTAGCTCATGTACTCCCTGTACCCTCCTCATTACATGCCCATAGCATCTCAGTCTTGCTTCCTCTACTAGCTCATGTACTCCCTGTACCCTCCTCATTACATGCCCATAGCATCTCAGTCTTGCTTCCTCTACTAGCTCATGTACTCCCTGTACCCTCCTCATTACATGCCCATAGCATCTCAGTCTTGCTTCCTCTACTAGCTCATGTACTCCCTGTACCCTCCTCATTACATGCCCATAGCATCTCAGTCTTGCTTCCTCTACTAGCTCATGTACTCCCTGTACCCTCCTCATTACATGCCCATAGCATCTCAGTCTTGCTTCCTCTACTAGCTCATGTACTCCCTGTACCCTCCTCATTACATGCCCATAGCATCTCAGTCTTGCTTCCTCTACTAGCTCATGTACTCCCTGTACCCTCCTCATTACATGCCCATAGCATCTCAGTCTTGCTTCCTCTACTAGCTCATGTACTCCCTGTACCCTCCTCATTACATGCCCATAGCATCTCAGTCTTGCTTCCTCTACTAGCTCATGTACTCCCTGTACCCTCCTCATTACATGCCCATAGCATCTCAGTCTTGCTTCCTCTACTAGCTCATGTACTCCCTGTACCCTCCTCATTACATGCCCATAGCATCTCAGTCTTGCTTCCTCTACTAGCTCATGTACTCCCTGTACCCTCCTCATTACATGCCCATAGCATCTCAGTCTTGCTTCCTCTACTAGCTCATGTACTCCCTGTACCCTCCTCATTACATGCCCATAGCATCTCAGTCTTGCTTCCTCTACTAGCTCATGTACTCCCTGTACCCTCCTCATTACATGCCCATAGCATCTCAGTCTTGCTTCCTCTACTAGCTCATGTACTCCCTGTACCCTCCTCATTACATGCCCATAGCATCTCAGTCTTGCTTCCTCTACTAGCTCATGTACTCCCTGTACCCTCCTCATTACATGCCCATAGCATCTCAGTCTTGCTTCCTCTACTAGCTCATGTACTCCCTGTACCCTCCTCATTACATGCCCATAGCATCTCAGTCTTGCTTCCTCTACTAGCTCATGTACTCCCTGTACCCTCCTCATTACATGCCCATAGCATCTCAGTCTTGCTTCCTCTACTAGCTCATGTACTCCCTGTACCCTCCTCATTACATGCCCATAGCATCTCAGTCTTGCTTCCTCTACTAGCTCATGTACTCCCTGTACCCTCCTCATTACATGCCCATAGCATCTCAGTCTTGCTTCCTCTACTAGCTCATGTACTCCCTGTACCCTCCTCATTACATGCCCATAGCATCTCAGTCTTGCTTCCTCTACTAGCTCATGTACTCCCTGTACCCTCCTCATTACATGCCCATAGCATCTCAGTCTTGCTTCCTCTACTAGCTCATGTACTCCCTGTACCCTCCTCATTACATGCCCATAGCATCTCAGTCTTGCTTCCTCTACTAGCTCATGTACTCCCTGTACCCTCCTCATTACATGCCCATAGCATCTCAGTCTTGCTTCCTCTACTAGCTCATGTACTCCCTGTACCCTCCTCATTACATGCCCATAGCATCTCAGTCTTGCTTCCTCTACTAGCTCATGTACTCCCTGTACCCTCCTCATTACATGCCCATAGCATCTCAGTCTTGCTTCCTCTACTAGCTCATGTACTCCCTGTACCCTCCTCATTACATGCCCATAGCATCTCAGTCTTGCTTCCTCTACTAGCTCATGTACTCCCTGTACCCTCCTCATTACATGCCCATAGCATCTCAGTCTTGCTTCCTCTACTAGCTCATGTACTCCCTGTACCCTCCTCATTACATGCCCATAGCATCTCAGTCTTGCTTCCTCTACTAGCTCATGTACTCCCTGTACCCTCCTCATTACATGCCCATAGCATCTCAGTCTTGCTTCCTCTACTAGCTCATGTACTCCCTGTACCCTCCTCATTACATGCCCATAGCATCTCAGTCTTGCTTCCTCTACTAGCTCATGTACTCCCTGTACCCTCCTCATTACATGCCCATAGCATCTCAGTCTTGCTTCCTCTACTAGCTCATGTACTCCCTGTACCCTCCTCATTACATGCCCATAGCATCTCAGTCTTGCTTCCTCTACTAGCTCATGTACTCCCTGTACCCTCCTCATTACATGCCCATAGCATCTCAGTCTTGCTTCCTCTACTAGCTCATGTACTCCCTGTACCCTCCTCATTACATGCCCATAGCATCTCAGTCTTGCTTCCTCTACTAGCTCATGTACTCCCTGTACCCTCCTCATTACATGCCCATAGCATCTCAGTCTTGCTTCCTCTACTAGCTCATGTACTCCCTGTACCCTCCTCATTACATGCCCATAGCATCTCAGTCTTGCTTCCTCTACTAGCTCATGTACTCCCAGTACCCCCACTCTTTCCCGGATAACTTCATTCACAATCATATAAACTAATTACGCTAATGTGTTAGGGATGAGGAAGGTTGAATTTAGAGCAAGTGTATCTGAATTTGCGTGGAGTAAGAGTGGGAAACCATTTAGTAAAAACTACTAAAGCTATTACTTAGACCACAGGCATTTGGCCCGATCCATGATTCTGCGCGGCCCTCGGATCTTTCCATAAACCAACATACGGTGCGGCCCGATTTAATTTTTTTGTAGAAACGTTTCAGGAATACTCTATTTGAGGTGTTGACATTTATAAATTGGTCATTATTTTGGGAAATCTAGCAAGTGAGGTTGGTGCACTAGATTTTTACCCTTTTCTCGTCAGAAAAAAAAATCCCCAAAAGTTGTTCAATTTGTGAAACCAAGAATGTTCAATGTTTGGCAGCACGTAAGTGTGTAAACAGTTGTTTTCCACTATGACAAGGAACAAACACCCGAGCGATCATAACTTACGGACACAAATTTATAATCAATAAATAAACGTGATTTCAACACAAGAACTAAAGCCTAACACATCCTTGCTGAAAAAAAAGAAGTTAATTTCTAGGAAAAAGTCGAGTGTATGTAATCTTAAAATTATTTTATTGCTTAAGATGGGGACAATATTGACTTTTCTGAAATACAACTTCCACGGTATTGTAAATTTATTGTCAATTTCGTCCTTATTATCAAACGATTTTGTCACGCCTGCCTTAAAACATTAGACCATTGGAGTAGGTGTAGAATAGTTTCTAAACTTTGATTTTTATGGGATGCACACTTTTAACCACCAACATTTATAGAAAATTTGCAATTCTAAAAATAACATGTTTTATTTGATTTATTAATTATAAAGTTCATCTAAAAAGTTATCAAGAGTTTTCACAAATACTTTTTAATGAATTAATATATAGTTTCTCTTTACATAATTAATTAAACGCACTAAAAATGCAAGCATAACTGTAATATT
>CABFWB010000075.1:42150-56183 GCA_902151455.1 Timema bartmani | reverse complement strand
CCCCCACCATTGTGGCAACAATTTTTTTCCAGTTTTCAAATAATGGGTGTTCTATGAAAATCAGACTTCAGATCTACTTTCACGTATACGACAAGTCATGTAATCGGCAACTGTCATTTTTCATAGATATCATTAATACTTATAAAAAACACTAATTATATGGTAAAATGTTATCACTGTTGGCGACAAAAATAAGTTAGTAACTTACAAGCCGCTCTTCCTATTAAGATTGGACAGTAGAAAAAAAGGGGAGAGGGGGATATTTGACCACCCATCTGTGTATCCATCAGCGAGATACGACCTTCTCTCTTATTGACGTGTGTGCGGCGGTTAAGGCGTGGACTCAATTCGTCTTGTCCCGCCCCCCAAGACACTATAGCCCCCCCTGGCTTAATATAGAGAGAGGGGGGGCCTACGGGGCAAGTGGGCACATTCCTCGGACATGTTGGGAGCGGTCAGGGCTATTGGCATCGCACGTGCTACAATCATACCTAGCAATTATTCATTCTTAGAATTAGCTTGCAGTATTTGTGTCGGGGCATTTCACGTGCACTTTCTAAATACGGGGCTATATAAGTACACGACTCGCAACCTAAGGCCCGCCGCACATTGGACGCAGGGTAGGCATAGCACAGGAAGATATTTCTGCAAGGCACCGCACATTGAACACAGTCCTGGCAGAGGGCAGGCATAGCACAGGAATAGGCGTTTTGCAAGTCACCGCAGATTTGAAGCGAGTCGGGGAGCTTTCACCAAGTAGTATAAGACGTGATATGGCGCGTGAATGAAAAGGAACTTCTAGTATATTTGGATTCCGAGTCAGACTCTGAATTAAATAATTTAATTTTACTCTACTCTCTTAGTAAAAAAAAAGGGGGGAAAAGACGAAAATTGTAATTCACTTTATGCGCAGTGTCTAGTAACATCTAATTCTTCTAATGGGTTATACAAACTACTGTAGATTAATTTCACTAACTACCAAAATCTACACTTAGCGTTCGAGTAATTCAGTTCAATAGCAATCTTTTCCCATAGCTCATTTTTCGTCTTCGTCCTCATGTAGTCTGGATTGCTTGTTTCATATAATACTGGATGGTCTTGAACTAAGTGAATAAGATGTTCCATCACAATACACAAAAACTACGTGACAGGGGGAGCTTGATTCCACATTCGCCGAAAATAGAAAGCAGAATCTGTCTCAGAGGCGCAGCAATTTACACACTTATAAGTTGACCCATGATGCATTGCAACGCTAACGTAAAACAGCTGGCTATCAAAAGATTTTATTTTCTAGTAGCTAGACATATATTTTAGATAATTCTCCCGATGGATGTTTTCAAATTATAACGCTGTGTCGTGGCACAATCCAATACATCGATACACACGTTTTACATTAAGGGGTTATTTCAAATCTCCTCACAACGGCCAACGAAGTTGTCTGATAACTTCTGGCTGTAGAGCGCATGCGCACTGATTTAAGATGGTTGGTTCTGAGATTTGATTGGTTCTCCTGCGCCTAACATCTCGAGCAGAGCGGACAAAGTAGAGCATAGTTGAGTTGAACTTCAGCAGAACAGTTCGCGCCAATTAAGCGGAAATCTTGTGATTGGCTTAGAGCTCGTCACGTGAGCACGTTTCTCTTCTACGCTAGTTTTTCGGCGAACGTGTGAATTCACAGTAACTCACACCCAGTTCTTGTTTGTTTTTTAAATTTTCAACACAAATATTATTAACGACTTATTTTAGTGGACAAGAGTGAGAGGGCGTAATTAAGAGAAAATTCACATATAATTATTTGTGTGAAGATAAGAGGGGAAAATAAGAGGCCATTGGTTTCCAAAGTTAAAACTGTGGGTCACGAGCCGATTTTTGTTGGGTCGCGAAAAGTTTTTTTGAGATGTGAACATTTTTGTAATCATTTGAAAATAGAAAAATTATGAAAAAATCAGAAACGTGGGAAAATTGTAGTTAAAATTAATGCCCCTCGCCCTCAATACCCATTAAAACTAGGAGGTACCAAAAGTTTGGGTAGCACTGATTAAGGAAAAAACGTATTTAGTACACCCGGGAGATCTGATATACTTTGGTTAGAATTCTGGTAGAATCGGAAATTATATTCATCTAATGCTAGAGAAAGTGAAATACGAGTGATTAGGAGTTTACTATAAAATATGATTTCTTACCCTTCCTGGTGAACATGCGGACAAAGGTGCAAGTCTCGTCTAGTCAGGTTTCAAATCCTGACATGGTTGTACTGAAGCGTTTTTCCTAAATAGTTTCCTACTCTCATGCAGATGTGGGAACACTTCCTCTAAACTCTATTGTCCCCACCCCTATTCCATTAGTACTCGTATAAATGTACGGGTCACCCAGAAGGGCCATTAAGACGTGGAGCACGGGAAAATAATATTTCAGCAATAATTATTTTTTTGGGAATAGTTCACAATAAACAGATAGTTATTAATTATACGGGTGTTTCTTAAAACTCTATAATCTTAATTCTTCTTTTTATTATATAAATAGCCGAGAGGACTCAGTTTGAAAGAGTTATTGATAGAAAATATTTTAGGATTTGGAGAAGAAGGGGAGGGCACAATAATGACCACATGTTCGAGCGGAGATTGACCAAAAAAAATTACTATCAAATAAAAAAAAGTAAAATAATAATAAACATGTTTTAAATGCAAAGTGCAACAGGCCTTTCATTTATTAATTATCTATTTAAAAACATATTATAACACGGTATTAACAAGAACAGGGACTAAAATTTACCCTAAGCTACAATTTTCATGTGTTCATACTTTAAGTACTGTGGTCTTCAGCTGTCACGTTTGATAGAGAGTATCAATGCTTATAAAAAGCCCTAATTTTATAGTTAAAACATTAAAAACAAAGTTTGTAATTTTTAAAGAGTGTTCTTTCCTATCTATCGTGTTCTTACTAAAAGTAAATCTTAGTTCTCTTTTGCACGAGTCACCATGAAAGTAGTTTACGACACAAGATCCAAACAACCTCCTTGCCCAAGGAGATAGTGTGACTGAACCTCACGTCCGTAGAGGTTCGTGGTTCGATTACTATTGACAGTGTATTACGATAATAAGCGTGTAAACGTTGAGTGCAAAAAAAAGTTTTCCCCCTCCCCCGTGGAACCTCATTGTCGTTTGAGAGGGTTTATGAAAGAATGTGACCAAGAAACCTCTGTTTTGTGAACATGGCGTTGAGTCTAATACATGGGTGTAGTCTTATGTTTAAACTGTTTAAATTACCTTGTAATATATTATCTTATCAGAATAACTGCGCCGCATTTAGGCAGTAATGGCATTGGGCGTTTGGATTTAAAAAACAACTTATGAACAATTTGTGCAATTATCCTGACCTTGGGCATTCCTTAGCTCTTAAATTTTTCGGGAATAATATTTAAGATTATTCAATCATGGGCCGTACTTAATATTAAGAGCTCATCTCATGAGAAATAAACCGGGTCATTCGTAATAGTTTTGTACTTTATCTTCACAATAATTTGTAGATGGTTAATATTGAGCTTTCACAATATTATCTTTAGAAAAAATAGCAAAATTTTGCGTCATAACACTCAGATAGCCATGACATTTGATATTTTCAAAATGATTCTATCGCATGTTTTCCCCCCCCGGGGCTATAGTGGTCAATTGAGAACGTGTTTGACATCACACAGATAGAATCTTGAGGATAAACAGTTTGTCACGACCTATCCATGGTGTAAGCAGTAATTTTCATGTGTGTTACTGCATTCGTCTAGTGAGTTGAGGATTTTAAATTGAGCCGTGTTCACATTAAGGTTTTATTTATTTCACTAAAATAACCATAATAGGGGATGGATCACTCAATTTGCGCATTTGCGTGGAGGGAGAGTGGAAAAACCACCACAGTCCACCAGACCGAGATTCGAACCTTGATCTCCCCGTCCTCGGTGGTCTAACTCAACACGACTGGCGCGTTAGCCAACTACGCCACCGAGGCGGGTAAAGAATTAAAGTGAAAAAATTTTGTTTTTCGCATGTTAACAAACAAGCATTGCCTAAAAATGATGTCCGAACATGAGATGGTTGCACATTGTGTTTTTTTATGCCATATTTACACAATGCCACAAATAATAACCAAAACATTTACTAAGCCTACCAGAAAAATAATAAAAATGTTGTTTATTAGTTGCTAGCAATGTAATGGACGTGAAAATTATCACTCGCCAAGGAAAACCGGGAAAAGGTTTATCCAAATAGTAAAATTGAAAATCTCTCGTCTGGAAAACTTGAAAAAGCTAGGGAATTTTGTAATAGAAGTTGTATACTCATCATATACAGGACTACTTTTAAAGGTTAAGTTAGTTTGTAAGCTGTGCACTAATATTATAATCTCATTAATCTGTGTATTTATAAAGCCCACGTTAAACAAAAGCTCCTGGCAGATGGTGTTTGTGTTACCGCGAGCGATATTCCTGGAACTGTTCGTTGCACTTCGTGATCCAAACTGCCAACCCAGCGAGACAATATACTCGCGCCGAACAATCACGCGCCGCGACTATTGGAGCGTGACGCGATCAATTATTGTTAATGCCGGGGTATTAGCGTGGATCTTGGAGGGAGCCAGGTTCAACACCCTCACCTGCATTGGAGGAGCGAGCTATTATCAGCGGTCTTTAAACGGAGTGAACTTTTTTTTTAAAGCCATATTTAGATTTTAAGCAAAGCTAATATTGAAATCGCACAAAAACGTGCTGAAAAGCGTGGTCCTAAGTTTGCATCAGTGTCTCACAAAAGTTTGATAAGATGATTCATCAATTTTCATCAATTGTTTTGCCTGATTATTTTTAAGGAGGGAGTTAAGTTAACTTGAGAAAATATAAATGTTATTGCAGTTTTTTTTTTAGCAAAGCTTGTTTTGGGGCAAAATAAATCAAAATAATGCTCCATTAAACATAGAGTATATTTTTCGTCACACGGTGACCTCAACAGTTGTTGAGTATCTGTCGAGGGTGTCCTGGAATTTAATGACAACTTTTTCTCTTCATTTTAAAAGTTTGTCATATAATACCGCTATGATCATGATATTCAAGAACTGTTGATATCACCATGTGAAGAAAATTAAACTTGATGTTTTTTCTACTGGAGAAATATTTTATTTATTTTGACCCAAAAAAAAGTTTCACTATGAAAAATACAAAATGACTTCCCTAAACTCGCGTGCCCTGCACTCCCACCTTAAGGCCAAGCTTATACGCCATTTTTTGGTGGAAATGAAACGCTTGTGTTAGGGATGTGAAAAAAGTATCTATACTTTACTAATATTGATATTTTTCCTTTTGATACAAGCATTTTTTTTTACTCGATTCTTTTTTCCGATACTGTTACTGATATAAGTACTCACACTCCGGTATCGGATCGGTATCGAAAGAAACAATTTTTTTTAATTAATTTCACTCATGCTGGGAATCTGGGACTAAGGGCCAGTTTCATAGTCAGATTTAGTACGCCTAAAGTGCGAGTCGAGTTTTATATGCGAAACTGGCCCATTCCATTTTGGTCTAGGTAGGTGTCGTCCTGTATTTAGTATCGACTCGCACTTTAGGCTCACTAAATCTGACTATGAAACTGGCCCTAAATGTTTACTAGGGTGGGCTGTGGAGGAACAGGAAGAACAAATGACGGTGCGATTGGTGGCCAGTCTACTACCCCTTCCTTTATCAATGGGCAGGGGCATCAAAAACTAAACAAAATAAGCTTATGAAGAGCTCGATGAACTCAGTCACCTCAAGGGTGTCCCAAGCAGACGAAGCATAAAAGGGCGTCCATTATTCTATTGTTTGTCAATAGTTAATAATATATCTTGATAGAGTAGGTATACAAACGAAGAGTGTAGTTAATAAATGACACCTCCCAGAAGTGAATTATGGAAGTTTTTTTTTTATGAAGTTGGATAGCGGAAAAACATCTTGTAAAATTTGTTTTAAAGTATTAAAAACCATTATAATTTTCATATGGAAATGTAATTATGTTGTAAAAGTTGAAATTATTATTACTAGATAAAAAACCCTTTTTCCAGATTAAAATTTCGATACTGATATTGTTATCGATACTTTTTTCGATACCAATACGGTATCGATATTTTTCTTCCGATACCAATACGGTATCGATATTTTTCTTCCGATACCTTTAATGAGTACAATATCGATACTTTTCTTTCGATACCACATCCCTAGCTTTTATGCTATTTCAGCAAACATGCCAACGGAGAGTACGCGGGTAGAGGCGTTAGTCTCACGGGAAAACCAGGGTAAAATCTTGGTTGAGTTTAATTCAAACATTTAAATGATTCTTCCCACTTTACTTCCACTCAAATGCTGATATATTTTTCTTAAAAACAACCTTTTTCTTCCCTACCTTATCATTGTGTTTATCTTGTTATTATTTGAGGTATTTAACGTGCACTTTTTGAACCGACTGATTATATTAGCACACGACTTATAAACTAACTTAAAACT
Organism: Timema bartmani; assembly: GCA_902151455.1. Taxonomy (NCBI): domain Eukaryota; kingdom Metazoa; phylum Arthropoda; class Insecta; order Phasmatodea; family Timematidae; genus Timema; species Timema bartmani. The sequence goes on along the minus strand of CABFWB010000075.1, from coordinate 49,666 downwards.
AGAACTGACACAACATCCAGCCCCTTGGCCTTTAATTTATCACTGTAAAAGGGGGAAACCACATTTGGCCAATGACAATTTTTTTCGATCATGCCAAGAATCGAGCCCATGACTCTTAACTCAGAAGGCAGATATGCAACCGATTGAGCTAAGACGTCGGACCCTATGTAAATATGCGGATAGCCCTGAGATAGTGAGACGCTGGGTTGGTAAAGATCATATATCAACAGCTCTGTACATGATTTACAAACTAACTTAAATATAGAACAGACACAGCATTCAGTCCCCCTCCTCCCCCGGTGGTAAGTTACACATTCTGAAAAGAAGAAGAAGCCCCCCAATGCCATAATATTTTTGTTTTCGGCCGCACTAAGAATCAAGCCCAGGACCTTTAGACCTATAGACAAATGCGCTACCGACTGAGCTAAGGTTTCAGACACTAAATAAAGTGTTAGCTCAGGACCAGTCTACCACACGAGCCTGAGGCTGCTTGAATCCCGGCAGGATGACCTTGAATTGTTTTTTTTTAAAACATTTTGTAACCTCTCCCGGCGAATGTACAATTTTTCCTTAAACATATGACTTTGCATCACATGTTCATAGATTCTTCAATCAATGTTGCGGATATCTAGAACGGAAAACTAAGACGCGTTGCACTAAAATAATTAATAAATGTCCTTACTTAACACTGATAAGTTTTTTAAAATTAATTTCTCCTCAATTGAAATGCACCATCATCCATCTAATGCTTGTTTGCTGACGTGTTGTTGGAGAACGTTCAAAATAATAAACATTATAAACGCTAGAAAAAAAATACTCAAGCCATAAAGTTTGAATCCGACACTAAACAAAACGACGACATTGGAATAAACACATCTTCGTTGTGAAACAACCCCGTGTATAATGAACGGTAGCTGTAAAAATAAGACCATGATTATTATAATAATAGCATGTTGTAGATCTGTTTTATGACTTTTTAATGTTCTACAAATTGTATAGCCTTACTTCCCCTCTCATATATCCCTCCCTCCCCCCTCATCTCTTGTACCCCCATAATACGGTGAACTTCAACTGTGTCAATTCTTATTCCCTTTGTTATCCCCTCCCCCCCAACCCTATAATATTTCTCTTTGGCATAGAACATAAAACATAATAGCCTAGACGTTCACTTCCTGTTAATCCTGCTCATTCTGAATAAAAAACGCCTTATATCACGAATCTCAATGTATTCTCTGTTACGATAAAATGTATACCTCTTCATACTTGTCTGGATCACGATCAACATATCGGCCATGTAACGTAGAGAAACAGTTTGTTATTACTTATTAGTATTCACTTAATGTAAAACAACTCGAGCAAACTTACAATGAATTTGGGTTGTTTTAAAACAAATTGTTCGCTAAAATGGAACTAATGCAGCCATGCCTGACTAGGCTTAATGTACTTGAAGTTTAGGCCTACTTGAGCTACAAAATAAGTAAGGAAAAAGGCTGTGACGTGTTGGTGTTCAGGAAACGTGGACAAATGAACTATACCGAAAAAGTCGTCTGCACATAATAAACAAACAAATTAAGAATTTAATAGTGGTGTTGATGGTACACTCAACATGATTGGCTGATTATAAACACGTGGACGTAGAAGCTATACCCTGAATGAATCCTTCCCGTTAAGTTAACGTGACGTTAAGTTAAATGCATACTCAAATATTTCTTCTGTAGAAATAGAGCTTAATTTTCTACACATATTAATCAAAATATTTGTTAAATATCTGTCAAGAGCACATTAACATTTGATTTTATAGTATTTTCAAACGAAGAGAAAAAGTTCCCATTAAATTCAAGAACGATTGGTATCCAAATATGGGAAGAAAATTAAATTCTACTAAATAAAAATTTATTTATTTTGCTGATTTTTTGTTTTTTTTCTATAAATCTGCAAAAATAATGCCTATAACTCACAATCCTTTACATCCCACATAAAAGGAAATACAACGGTATTTCTATGGGAAAAGGATACCTTAGTACGTCCGGCCGGGATTCAACCCCTGACTTCCCCCGTCACCGGCAAATCAGATAAGATGGGAACGACGCCTTTTTTTATCCGCGTGTCTACTGGAGGTGAAACGAATATCCCATCTACGGTAGTCGGTAGGAGTGTAGAAACGTGTCAACTAGCAGAAGGTTCTTTATTGTAAACATTTGCTGAAAGTGGCTAACCTTTTAGGAAATAATTAATTTTCTTAGTAATAATATATTATCGATAAAAAGTGTTATCAAAAGATTCTAATAATACTTCCAGTCAATGTTTGCAATAATCAACCTTTTTCTAATATATATATATATATAAAATACTACTATAAAGCCACACTGCTGACTCATTCACTGACATTAATGTTTACCCACTTCCAGATGTGGTAGAAACTTGAAATTTGGCAAATTTAGAGCTTCTAGCCTGTAACCGATGGGAAAATTTCAGAAAGTTAAAAATTTTAATTTTTAACCCCCGAAAAAAAAATTTAAAATGGCGGAGCAACTTTAAAGTCTCCCCTGAAAAAAAATTTAAAATGGCGGAGCAACTTTAAAGTCGGTGCGGACCTTTCTTTGGAGGTCTCTTGTTGCTAAACAGTAAGACCTATCAAAAAACGGCTCTGGAACTACATTAGTTTACATCCACTTCCAAAGGGACTCATTGGGGGCTAGGGGGCGGAGCCCCCAACGAGCAAAGTGATTTACTTATCTATACCCATACCCAGTCAATGTTTGCAATAAATAACCTTTTTATATCTCTTACATATCTACACCCTTACCGTAGATAGGATACACTAGAGTTGGATCAAATTCGAATTTCCAATCCGATTCTTCAATTTATCTTCGACTCCCGAATCTAGAATCTGAATCCGAATCTTGTAAAATAATTATGAACATAGGAGGAAATATAATAAATATAATAGAAAATACAAATAATAACTAAATGTTATTCTTTCTTATAATCCACTCATTATAACATTCGTGTTAAATTACTAGTCTGGGGCTTTTTTGTTGAGTTCATATAATTATAGTTGGTTCTGAACCAACGATATAATGTAATAAACTTCTAAAACAAATTTTACTCGAAAAATTGGAGGAAAAAACATTTTTTTTTTCGAAGGATTGAGTCTTGAATCCTAAATTTTCTCGAATCTTCTTAATAGGGCCCCTACACGATCAGTCAGATGTTAGTATTAATAAAGTAATAATTAATACTGACCGTGTGCTCACGCTCGTCAGTATTTCCTTCAGTCTCAGTAGAAAACATAGACTGCACAGTGCACACGCCTTATTTCTTATCGTCCATGTTGTACGAGCTGAGACTAATAAAAATAAAGACGCGAAGACGGACCGTGTACGATCTCGTTGAAATACTGATGCATACTCTCAGTCAAACTTTGTCTTACTGACTGACAGTCTGAATGATCCTATAGGAGCCCTATAAGGATTCAAGGTTCCCATCTAGGGATGTGGTATCGAAAGAAAAGCATGGATACTGTATTCATTAAAAGTATCGGAAGAAAAATATCGATACCGTAATAGTATCGAAAGAAAAGTATCGATAACAGTAAGTATCTGTTTCTTATGCTTGGGCCATCCTTAAGTTGACCAAGTTCAATGAGTTCTACAAAAGATTATTTTGTTTGGTTTGATGATGAGTCTTTGATGACCATGCTCATTGATAAAGGAAAGTGTTTATTGATAAACAAAGATGGAATATCAGCTATGAAATAATGATAAGCTAAAAGAGATTGAATGCCAGAGTGGCAGAAAATGAGTGAGGATTGAGAAATTGTTTCATTGGTTCTTCCTCCACAGTCCACTCTAGTAAACATTTAATGTCCATCAAAAGTGAATACAACAAAAAGGTTGTTTCTTTCGATATCGATCCGATAGCTGAGTGTGAGTACTAATATCAGTAAAAGTATTGAGTAAAAAAACACTAGTATCGAAAGGAAAATATCGATATTAGTAGAGAATCTGTAAGTTTTTCACATCTCTACTGTCTGCATCTTCACTCACCTTCGTCCCTCACATTCGGTAGTTCATCAACTAAAGACCAGGTGGTAAACCTGTAGGGGTGTTGAGGCCTTTTAGCGAGTGTTCCGTTCTTTTTTAATAACTTGAGACACGAATGTTCATGTTTATCATTGAGGGGAGGGTTTGGATGGAAAAGGGTGGGGCGGCCGGAGGAGAAAGAAGAGTAATAGAGGCAAGTTTAACAGTCGACCATTCAATTAAGTATTTTTTATTAAGATTAATTTTCAGAATTGAAATTTCCTTTTATTCACGGATGTGTTGTAATAAATTTTGTTTATGAGTTCATTATTGTGTTGAACATAATATGTTGTAAGTACAGAAGCTATTTTGGCGAAAAATAAATTAACCGCCATATTACATTTTTATAGCACATATATATACCATTAAGTTTGCTATAGATTATATTGTTCAAGAAGGCAATTAAAAATGTATGTTCTGGCTAGTGATGATAATTAAATTAAAAAAACTGTAAGGAAAGAGTCTTTTTTTTTTACGAATCTTGTGTTCTTGAGACATAAAATATAAATAAGGCCCGCATTATATTTGTTAGAATAATTTAAATTATTGATATTTAGAAGCGGCCTTAGACCCACACCGGTGGGCACGTGGACAAAATGTCAACCTCGCCTAGTCTGGTCTGCCCCTCTTGACAGGGAGGTTGGTGTTAAAATCCTGTACGGGTGTACTGAGTTTGTTTTTCCCTCCACGCTAATGCAGATATTGCCCCTCTTGACAGGGAGGTTGGGGTTAAAATCCTGTACGGGTGTACTGAGTTTGTTTTTCCCTCCACGCTAATGCAGATATCTACATTTCCTCTAAAATTGTCCCTTCATCTTTACTCCATTAGTGTAATTAAATGCACAACAGCCCGGACGGGTACTAAGACGGGATTCAAAAAAGAACCTTGGATCACTCGATCATCACTACAGGTACAAATCTATTAATAACATTTTGTTTAAATCAACATTAATAAATTATACATGTATTTTTAAACGTAAAACTGCATCAATAAGTAATGTTCGAATTCCGGTCAGGTGTAGGGAAGGTTTTTTTCCCTAAATGGTTTTCCACTCTTCCTTCACGAAAATGAGGGTACGCTTCCTCTAAATTAAACCTTCCTCATCCCTAATACATTAGCGTAATTAATAGGCGTACAACCCGAATGGGTAGTAAGACGAGGTGATATATATAACTCTTGAGAGTCTCCTGAGAAAGATCTGACACCTTAGCTCAGTCGGTAACGTATTTGTCTACTGAGCTAACGGTCCCGGGTTCGATTTCCGACATGACTTAAAATCTATTATTGGTGAAATGTGGGTTAACCCTTTTTCAGTGATAAATTAACGGCTGGGGACTGGGTGTTGTGCCTTTCATATCATTAAGTTATATTATAAGGCATATGAAGCTTTGACAGACCTAGCAAGCCGGTAGTGGAAAATATATGGATTGAATAAAAAACTGAACTAGGACACAGACTGGAAACAGTAATGGATGTAAAGTAAAAGTATCCGATAAAATGGGAACAACTTCTGAAAAACACAAGGGAATTTTGTTATTAAGAAAATACTGGCAACCCTGTCACTGTATGATTTTTACGTACACTAACCTTAATTCGTGCCCGTAAACGTCAGCTGCAATGAATCAAAAAATATTCGTGACAAATAAAAGTGGTGCAAAGGTGTCATTATCCCCTCAACCCACACACACGCCTCCTTCATTGGAAGCGCAGGCCGCCGCCACCAACAGCCAATCACACGTCGGCGGGATGAAGACAAATTACGATCGGTCATAACAGATGACAGCCGCCATGCGGGTCTAGAGTACTTTAAATTGATGCGGCCCTACTGGGTTAAAAGATAAAAAGAAAATGGAACGATCATCTATTAATTGAAAAAAGGAGGATTTGATGCTTGTACAAAAAAAAAAATTGTGTGTGTGTGTGTTCTAATAGAGAGTCGTTTAAAGATCATAAAACCTGCATCGCGTGCTGTTCTGTTAAGTTAAATGGTGTATCGGCAAGGGACGGCAACTACCCCTACCACACCACCTTAAAAAAAAAAAGCAGTGGTCATGTAATTATCGCCCAGCTTTCTAAGTGATTAAAAAAACAGCTGAATTGGTGGGCACGTGGACTAATCGTCAAGCTCGTTTAATCTGGCTTGATTACGGGGAGATCGGGGTTAGAATTCCGGACGGGTCAATGGAAGATAATTTTCTAAAGGATTTTTCCCACTTCTCTTTCCAAGCAAATGCGAGTACCTTTGGAGTAATTTTTGAGAATATCCTTAACAGTTTTGTTTTTTAAATGATTTTTTTTCACCGTTTCTTACTACCCTTATATTCGCATTTTATTACACTAATGGAATAGGGATGATGATGGTATAGTTTAGAAGAAATTGATCTGCATTTACGTGGAGAGAGAATGGGAAACCATTCAGGAAAACAACCCACATTACACCTGGCCAGGATACATGAGTCTGACATTTAGTCCGTGTGCCCACCGTTACGGGTAGCAATGGCAAAATATAGAGTTTTTAGAAAGTAATTGATTTAAATCTTCACATTATTATTATTAATTTGTACAACATTTACAACTTTCTTTAACACGAGCATCGATAAACCCGCGAACTACACTCATCTGGTTTAGCTTTACGTTGACACAGAGGTCGGAATTCAAATCCCACCTGGGCGTACCGAGGGTATTTTCCCCACCTTCTATCCACGCAACTATGGGGTACATTTCCTTCCAAGTTACACCATCCTCATCCCTACCCCATTGATGTAATTAAACGCGGATAGCCCGGTAAGGCAGTAAGACCTATGTTTCCTTGGATTTCCTTCGATTGTTTCCTTGACATTTAAACAGGCAATAAAGTGTTGCTTTGTTTATTTAATCGGCTCGTAAATGATATCACGTGACGAACATTAACTATGGAAATAAATCAGTTCCACAGTAAAAGTTTATTATCTCTAAAATAACAAGTTCATGAAATTGTTAGAAACGTAAAACAACGTACATTTAAAATCAACTTGTATTTTTATGAACCTTAAATGCCACATTTTTTAATCACCGCATCTTACTACTTGTTCAGTTTATACGCATATATGATAATTAATTTATTGGGGTAGGGATGAGTAAGGAATCATTTTAGAGGTAAATTACCTACTTGCATTTACGTGGAAGGAGAGTGCGGAAAACATTAAGGGAAAACCACCCTTAATTAACCCAACTGCGATTCGAACTCAATCTCTCCGTTATCAGCAGGCCAGTCAAACATGAGAGTGACGCCTTAGACAATTCGGCCACTTAAGCGGAGTGCCTCTTGAACATACCGGTAACATTGATTTCTCGGGCCGCACACCGGACGAGTTTAATATTGGCCGGATCGGCCCACTACAGCGGTTGATGCATTTACCCCAGGGGTTCCCAAACTTTTTGAGACCGCGCC
>CABFWB010000075.1:20906-38422 GCA_902151455.1 Timema bartmani | reverse complement strand
CACAGCATTTTCAGGGAATTCGCGTCTATTTCACTAAATAGTATAATTTAACTAAAATACTCTCAAAATCACGTTTTTCGCGTTAATTCGCGAAATAAAAATCGCTTTAAACACTTTCAAATGCCATGAAACGCAAAGAAAACTTATAAATGCCCTATTTTCGACCCTTTTTTTTCTTTTCGCGTTTTTCGCAAAAGCGAATTTACCCTATCTCTAGCTATGATGTATCTTGACTTTTTATGTGTTCCAGAAGATCCGAACTAAAAAAAAAGTGGGTCTTAACAATTCTGTTTGTCCATATCTGAGGTTACAGTCGAAACATTTTGATGGGCTTCGTTCAAAATTTGATATTTTAGATGTTTTATGTTTTTTTTATCTCCGGGCCTAGTCGTGAATTTGATTCTAGCTTTAAAATTAAGGGTAGTTTATTTATAAATAATGTTTGAAAATATTAGCTTACATTTTTGGAAAATAGTTCTATATATGTTAGTCAAATTGGATGTATAGAAAGTGTTTAACATAGTGACACTGTGTCATTATTATTGAGAGGAAAATGATTTAAGTGTAGTTTAATGAAACTAATTTTTTTTTTCACTTTGATATTAGCTCATTTTCAACAACTTTTTAATCATATTTGCGGAGCTTTGTGATAAGGTCTTGATGAAAAAGGGCTCTAGATTGAGCCTTTCTCTAACAAATAGTCTTTTTTTTATAGTCTCACAACAGAAAATTTGAAGATATTTGAGAACTAGCAGCAAGCTTTCCCCTCCTTGAGATAAAAAGTGTATTTCCCCTTTTTCTTATGGAAATGACAAAGGGTGGTCGTAGATGAGGGGTGAAAGGGAGTTTAAGCTTACACAAAATAGATAGCTAAGTAGTTTAAGAAAACTACACACATCATTGTGACCATAGGCGCCGACTTATGCAAATTATTGGGGGTGGGGGTGGGCAAAATGGTTTCAATTGTCAATTTTATGCCAAAAGTATTACATTTTTAATGTCATAAGGGAGAAATAGGCCTACACTTAATCTATATTTTAAAGTTTTTTATTGCATTATTTAAAATATAAGCTAGCAAAATATTGTCTTCTAACACTCTCAGTAACACATTTTATCACACAAACATTCACAATAAATAAAATAAAAAGTATATTATATAATTTGAACTCGTATTTTCTTATGAACATGTTCCGCAGAGTAGAACTTCTGTCACTGCGGGATTTTAGGAAACGATTATGCATGATCTTATAAAGTTGTATTTTAAAATTTAATTAAACCAAAAGTCGTATAAAAACTTAAAACTTAAAGTTCTGATCAAAGTGTATCATCCCCCTTAAGGCTTAACAGAAATCCATTTATATGTTTTGCACATTAACATACTTTTTTTTTTGTAATTCATAAATCTACTAAACATTTTAGTTACTCTACTTTTTACAGTAAAAATGTTTGACACTGAGTAAAATACAGTAATTATTATTCCCTAAAATATTAAAACTGAATATATAAAAGAAGATAAATTCTTTATTGTGATTGACCAGGCTAGTACAATATTAAACAACGACTGTTCACGGTAGGAAGAGGTTTCTAGGAAAAATGTTTTGAAGACATTCTCAGAAACTAAATATTCAATTAGGTTTAAATCTTTACAGTCACAAGGAATATAATGTTTACTTCACGTATTGGAATAAAATTGTAGTAAAATATAATCCTAGTAAGTAGTAATCTAACATGTGGAGCGAAAATAAAACTGCCCTAGAAACAGCTTCCTACCGTGAGCAGCCTATAATAGGTACTTCCACCGTGCAGAGCATAACATGGCTTTATTTATCTCTTCTGTAAATTATGGCTTCATATCGTAGTGAATATAAATCAAGTATGCAAACGCAGAAAAAATAGAACAATTTAACAACTCAATTTTTAGGGGGGCCCAGCCTTCTCACGATAGTTATTGGGAAGGGAGGGGGGGGCAAAACATTTGTTCCCCCTAGAGTCGGCGCCTATGATTGTGGCCTCACATCGATTAATAGTTTTTCGCTGGCCGAGGCGACCACCTGGACGTAAAACTTCAGATGGATTTGGGGTTATATTTTGTTACACACCCTACACTCTTCCATACAAAACAAACTAAACTAAAAATATTTTTTTTTTTACTAGCCGGACAATAAATGCCACTGGCTTAGGGGGCGGCCAGACTGAGCGAGCGTGCGAGTGACTAAAATATAAAATAGAACACATTGGTTTGTAATGAGAGGTGGCCAGACTGGAGCGCGCACGCTTGAAAGATAGAACTGGTTCTATTTTTCAAGCGCGCGCGCTCGATTCGGTACAGTCTAGTTTACAGGCGCTAGGCAATATTATTGTATGTTGGTTCGTTGAGTGCTAGGAGAACTTCTCATTTTGACATTTTTATTACTATCGATAGATTTAGCACACTCGCTACTAACGGCCTGGTATAATTGGTAAGATCATAAACCATACTTATATATATAAAACTGATATTTTAAAATACTTCAATATTATCAAAGTAGGCGTTTACAAATAAGAATTACCATTAGCGTGGAGAGAGGAGGAGAAAACCACAACAATAAATCACGTCAAAAACCACCCTCATTTCACTGAGCCAAGATTCGTAGCCTCCTCGTCAACAACTATCGAGAGCTATCTGCTAATAACGCGCTCGCTCGCTCGCCAGTCTGGCTACCCAGTCGCTTGCGCGCTCGCTCGCACGCTTGTCAGTCTGGCCGAACCCTTACTCGTGACTCCTCAACATAACTGTCAGCTATAATAATATTTCTCCTACGAGTTGGCTGCACATGCGCGCAGACTTTTACCGCTGCTTACGCAACCCTAAAAGTTTCATAGCTTTTGTCCGTCAGCCAAGATATTATTCGATGATTCTAAAATATAATTTATTGGCCTCACCAAATTTTGACTTGCAACGGAGCGCGAGCGAGAGCTGTTGTCAAAACGGTTGTGGGAAGGGAAGGTTTAAGAGTGTGGTGACATGCCTGACTCTGACCTGATAAGCCGGAACTGGATTTACGACTGAATGCATTTGATATGGAGTTTTATCTCGAAAGTGGTGGTGGAACCGAGGAAGGGTCATGGAAGGAAGCTTTGCCCCTCCCTGAAAAAAAAAATTGCCCCCCTGACCTTATGAAATCAATTTTTCCCTCTCCCCCTGAAAACCAATTTTCTTCTCTCTAAATTTATTTCCCTTCCCCCTGATAGTCTCGAATATGATAATATATAAAACAAACTCTAAATAAACTTAGTTTATAGAGGCATACGATTTTCTAAATTTTACTGAGGGAGGTGCATTACAAAAAATTCCTCGAGCATTTAACTTTAAAGAAATTTACCGGCAAAGGCCCACTCGCGTTTGACTATCAAAAAATGTATAGGTGAGAATGATTATAAATATCTTATAAGGGCATCCAATTTAAAAAAATCTGGGGTAGGACCACTCCAAAAATATCTTCAAGTGGCATCTAATTTTCAAGACATTTCCCCTTTGTCTTGGAGAACATTTTCAGGGGGTCCTTTTTCTTGGGGGAAAACTATTTTTTGGGGGTCCTTTATACTGGGGGTAAGCCGGAAGCCCCTCCAAATTTTCCCTATTTTCTTAATTCCTTCCCTCCCTTTTACACAAATTAGGTCCACCCATATCAATTTATCGATGTGATTTTTGTAAACTATCCATACGAATTCTAAGTGCCTTTTCTTAAAATTTTATGTCTTATTTCTTTAGTTTATACTTTAAATAGGAAGTCTTTGACTATCAGAAAAAACTAAAAAAAAAAAAAATGACTTTCAGCGGATGCTTTAATAATGCAAAGAGAAGATTTTACTAGCGTCGGTTTCAGAAAAAAGGAATTTCAGCGGATGCTTTAATAATTCATAGAGAAGATTTTACCAGCATCGGTTTTTGAAAAAAAAAATTAAAAAAGGAATTTCAGTGGACGCTTTAGTAATTCATAGAGAAGATTCTACCAGTGTCGGTTTTCAGGCTGACTAAATTTTAAGATAATCTAGACAAGTCTTGTGGTGATGGTAGATCAGTGTTCGAATTCCAGCCAGGTGTACTGAGGGTAGACTTTCCTTTCCTTTTCACCCACTCTCTCTCCACTTAAATGCGGGTGCTTTTCCTCTAAAACTCATACCTTCCTACCTTTATTTATAGGGTAGTTAAATGCGAACAGCACAATTAGATAGACATACCAGGGCAGTATTTAGAGGCTCGCTTCTTATTCACACACGCTCGCCCTTCCATATAAAACAAACCAATTAGGTGCCACTTAACTATCTAAGGATACTGAAGGTGCTTTTTTTTTCCAAGGGAAATTTATTCAGGCAATTTCCTCAATCTAGGACAGAATCTTGTCTCTAATAAAAATACCCCTCATTGAGTCAATCAGTATTGATCTTTAGCCTTCCCAAGTCAAGAGAGTCAACCGCTGGTCTAAACCGGACGTCAAAAAATAAATTAAAAAAATACAAAAATGTTTCTCAACAATTCTTGGCACCCATTTGATTCTAACTGGAGAGCACGACCGACAGAGGAACTATTTTTACCCTCATGTATTGCACTTGCAAGTGAACACTGCTTGTGGGAGTGTTGCCGCAATACAACTACACGCTTTTAACGATCTTCGGACGCCGTGCACTCCGCGGAGCGTGGTGGAAATTGTAGGGCGGCACGCACAATTAAATAGCCATACCAGGGGACGAGCCTCTCAACAGCTTGGGGAGATGTTACAAGTCTTGTTAAAAATATGTCACAACCTTTTCTATCAGTCTCAACTGCTTAGGAAGATGTTACAAGTCTTGTTAAAAACATGTCACAACCTATCAGTCTCATCTGCTTGGGAAGATGTTACAAGTCTCGTTAAAAACATGTCACAACCTATTAGTCTCATCTGCTTGGGGAGATGTTAAAAGTCTTGTTAAAAATATGTTACAACCTTTTCTATCAGTCTCATCTGCTTGGGAAGATGTTACAAGTCTTGTTAAAAACATGTTACAACCTTTTCTATCAGTCTCATCTGCTTGGGAGGATGCTCCAAGCCGTGTTAAAAACACGTCACAACTTTTTATATTAATATAAACTCTACCACTCCATAAATAAGTTTTTACCTTGATAATATATTACAAATTCTTCTATAAACTGTATTTTTTATTAGCCTTATTAGTTTTTATTAGATGCTTTACGCTATTCAGATCATCACACCTTTAGAACGTCTAACGGCGCGTGTTGTATCCGCCCTGGTGTCCTTGGTTTGGGTCCTAACCGGTTTAGTATGGTCGCCCTGGATTCACGTGCGTCAGTTCATCACTCAGTGCTAGATTTAAATATATGGGCGCCAGGTAGATTTACGTTCCTTACCAACGATTAACTTAGTTTTCATTTAAATGAAAGCTCACAAATTAATAATTAGGTTGAGTTGTGGAGAGCGGTAAAATAATCTGTCCACTTAATACAGGCTTGAATCAACCCCGATTTATCTATTCTAGTCGAATGTCTCAAGTTTATTTACTACCGTTCGAATCTTGGTTAGGTAAGAAGTTTTGTATTCTTTTGGTGTGAAGGCAGCCATTCGGAGTTCATTATAAGTGCAGTTTCTTTTTGTTGTAATTTGTAAATAATCCCTCGGTTGTCTTTGTAAAAAAAAATAGTCAGATTAATTTTTTATATTTAGAGTGATTTATTCGGTTTTTGCGCTGAGTTTTGAGCAATGGAAATTGTTATAGGGGAGCTTATTCCAACAGGTGGGTGAGCCATCATCGTCTCTTTCGCTTTATCCGGGGGCTTTATCGAATCTCTTTTATTTCCTTAGCTTTCTATCTTTGTTACTTGCGCAATTCTCTCTTTTTTTNCCCCCATTTTTCTTTTTTTTTTTTCCTCTCCCCCCCCCCCCCCCCCACTATCTTCCCGCCACTGTCCTGTTACCTTTTCTCTACTATACACTCACGTTTACAGATAGAAATGTATGATACATATACACGAGTTTGTTATACGTGTTGGCTATATTCAAACATGGCGCCATAAGTGCTGAAACATGTCGGAATGAAGTATTCCAGCATCTTTCCAGTGCTGGATATGCATAAGGAGTAATGGGACAAAAACAGATAAGGCTTGGAATATTCCACTACATTCTCTACTTCATTTAAATTCGTTGGCAGATGTTAACCTCCAAATTAAATTTTATATTCTTTTTACTTTAATACATATTTGAACTCTAAACATTGTTTTTATATTATATATAATATATTTAAATATCTTTAGTAATAATTCTTAATGACTGGTTTCCAACTCATTTGGCTAGTGCTAACCTCTAAATTCAAATATCTTTATACTTTTTAATTAATTATTTATTTGAACTTATTAAATTGTTTTGTCCAGACTATATAGTTTATCTGTAAGTTTTGTAACAACTTTCTTAACGTGTATTTATTTATTTTAGACTTTTCATCAACTTATGTTTAGCCAAGTTGTTGATGAATTATTTATTTTATGCTTAATGTTCATATTATGACTTTTTTTTTTACTAGAAGTAAATCGTAATCATATATTTTGTCTTACAACATCACTTTATTAAATCTACCAACTTACTAACTTTATTAATTAATTTTATATATATATTTTGAGAACAATACCTACATCTAAGTCTTAACTTTTAATTATATTCAATCGATACTTTAAACCATTTTTAGAATGTTTTCTAAAATGTTATATACTCAAACAACTCAGTTGAGAAAAATATAGCCGGCGATTTTCAATTTTCGTGGCACTTTGAACAAGGCGATAAAATTGTCAGGGCACATCACTAGTTTTTTTAAGAAGAGATTTTTATCATTAAAATATCGAGTATTAAGAATCAAATAACCAAATACCCAACTGATTATATCAAAACATGAGAATTTCTATGAGCGAGAGTGAAAGGACCTATCAATTTTGCCGGGAAAGGTATTTTCACACACCTTCCAGGGTTCTAAATACATGTCACAATCGACATGGGACCGATGGCTTTATTTCCGCTCTGAAAGAAGTTGTGCTACGAATCTTTATCGCTCAAGAAATACCCGTCGACCCCGGATGGGTTTGAACCTACGAACATCGGGTCCTGAGGTGAGCACTTTACCCCAAGACCACCGATGTCAATTTCATGATAATAAAATTAAAGTTAAACACTTTATAGCTTTCCAGAACAAAATAATTGAAGATTTTCCATCCGGAAAATAATGAGGGGAAATCTTCCAAAACGGAAAATGTTTCCGACTCACCTCTCTAGCCTATATGTGGGTAAAATAGTTGGCGATTTTACTCCGGTTTAATTGCACTGAGTTAATTTACACTCATAGAGAGAATTCGTTGACAGGTAGCGAGTAAAATCAGCTCGGTTGTAATTTACCCTTAATAAGTCACAACTTGACCTCTATATGAGGAGGTGTGTGTGTGTGTAACACAGTCTACTCCAAAGTTACGCAATTGGATAAAAGAGCGCCGAGAAAGACCGCACCGCGCGGTGTTCCAAGAGCTGTGCCAAGTCTCAGATGGGCCGCACCCGCCACGGGGTTCCAGATGAATGAAACCTTCGTCTTGTCTTAAAGGGGGTGGGGAGGGGCTTTGTTGGCTCGCTCCAAGGCATCTGCTTGGCCTGTTGGAGGCCCATCCATCCGTCAACACGCTTTGACGTCGGCGTAACATATAATTGGCACACTTGTGTAACACTAGTTTAAATGGCAAATTCTAATATTCACTGTCCGAAAGGTGGGGTGTAGGGGAACGCAAGTTAGGATCCGTATTTTACAGCTTTTGGCCAACGTAAATAAAACATTGCTTCAGTAAATAAGTTTAACTTACTTAGCCCATTTTTTAAAAAATATACACCTAATAATCTCAATAGTTCTTTAATATCTATAATTGGCATTGCGGCATTTTTTTACCGGACTTTTTTTTTAAATTAAAAATATTCCTATACTTATCACATGTATATATAACTGCCTCTTACTACCTTTTCAGGTTACACGTATACGTAGGCCTACTAATTACACTAAAGAGCTAGGGATGAGGAAGGTTGGATATTTAGAGGAAGTGTACACGAATTTTCGTGGGAGAGAGTGAGAGTGGAAAACCCGTTTGAAAAAATCAGCCTCAATACACCCGACCGAGATTTGAACCCCAATCTCATTATCATCGGCAGTCAAGTCTTAACACGAGAGTGACGCCTTAGATCATGTGGCCACTGAAGCAGGTGTGACAGATATTAAAGAACTGTTGATGTTTCTGTGTGTAGAAAAATAAACTAAATATATATACTGAAGAAATATTCTATTTATTTTTTACAACAATCTTTTTTGCTATAAGAACTGCAAAAATACCGAGTACTACTAACGAAGATATTTACTGTTTTTATATGCTAGGTGACCCGCTTTGGTGGTCGTTTGGTCTAAGGCGTCACTCTCGCAATATACTAGAGTTTCTTTGACGGGGATATTGGGGCTCGAATCCCCGTTTGGTGATCCCAGATTGTTTTCCCCTACATGGTTTCACATGATCCCTCCACGCAAATGCAAGTACACTTTCTCAAAATTCTATCTTCCTCATTCCTAACACATTAGCGTGATTCATATAATATTTGGATAAAACTCATCAAGTAGGTCTTCACTTTAAAAAAATCAATTTAACTATTACCAAATTAAACCAATATAAAAATGTAACTACACATTATTAAGTGTAGGAATGAGGGAAGTAGTTTAGAGGAAATGCATCCGAATTAGCATGAAGAGCTGATGGGAAAACCACATTTAGAAAACCACTCACATTGCACTAGAACGAAATTCTAATTTTGACCTTCCCGTCAAAGGCAATTCACCGTGTTGCAATCCTAACGCATTATACCACGTGACCACAGATGGGGTGTGAAGGGAGTTAACTCACTGAGAGGATGGAAAACCACAATTTTATGGTGGGAGTAAGGGGTGAGGTAAAGGGGACATTTGTAGTGTACTCGTTCGGGGATCAAACCCATTTATTTCGAGTAAAAAAACAAAAAAAGCCAACGCATACCTCTCTGTGCTGGTTGCAGCTTTCTTCGAACTAAAATGTTGGAGACAAGTCAAAAAGCAAGCACAAGCTAACGATAGTTAGTAATAATAATATAAAATTAGTTGAGCTCTGTCGTGACATAAGGTATTTAAACACAATTCTTTATTTTTTCTTGCCTTCTAAACGATTAACCTAATGCAGTAGTCAGGTGTACCCCAATTTTAAACAGTAATAGCGCTATTTTGCTTGAGAAATAAAATAAAATAGAAAACTAGCATTAAATTGCCCTTACTTTAACCATTCAAACATGTCCACAGGTTTTTATTCGGTAAAAAAATAACCTGTACGAGATTGAAACCCTAATTGGAGAAATCATTGTTTCAATGGCAGGTACACTAAGTTTACCCTAAATGGTAGCCAGCTTGCCTTAATGGATTACACTCTAGTGTAGCCTAATCCGTCAAAGTAAAACAGTCACAGATTGTTTTAGCACCACATCTTACTACCTGTTCGTGTTATATGCCTATGCATTAATTACGCTAGTGGTTTTAAGGATTAGGACGGTTATATTGATAAGAAGTGTGCCCGCATTTGCGTGGAGGGAGAGTTGAAAACTAACCTCAGTACACCCGCCCGAGATTCGAACCTTGATCTCCCCGTCATCGACATTCTAGTCTAATACGGAAGCAACGCGTTAGACCATGCGGCCACCGAAACGGGTCACTGAAAAGTTGGCCCTACTGTCCCCTGTTTTTTTATCTCAGTAAAATGATTTACGAGTATTTTCCCACATTAAGTACAACACTATGGTCACTAACAATTTATATTAAGGGAGAAATATGAGTAAGTGCATCCACATTAGCTAGGGAGGAGACAGAAAAATACAGTGATAATCACATTTGGAAAAATATTTCCTGTGCACCCCAAGCCGAGATTCGAAACCTTGATCTCTCCGCCGTCACCGGCATTCTAGTCTATTTCGAGACTGACGTCTTAAACCGCGTGGCCACTGACTTAGATGTTCTAATAAAACCATTTAAAATACAAACATAAATTTTGTGGTGCACTATTTATGAAAACATGTAATAATAATAATAATAATAATAATAATAATAATAATAATAATAAGTGTTTTATAACACAAACACATCCGTTTCTATTATTTATTTCTGTAAACAATTGAAAAAGATAACATGGGTTTACTGAACTTTAGCGGAAATTGAAGGACAAAACTACAAAATAAAGTATGTTACCAATAAAATAGAATTAAAATAAATTATATGTGTTTATTATTCAAGCCTATATTTTGGCACCTGCTTCGGTGGCTTCACTGTCTAACGCGTTACACTCTCAAAAGGCTAGACTTCTGATGACAGGGAGAATGGGGTTCGAATCTCGGTCAGGTGTACTGAGGGTGAATTTTCCCCAGACGCAAATCGGATACATTTCTTCTAGATTCCACTTTCATCATTCTTTGCTCATTTATGTAAATATGGAGGTAGTCAGAACAGGTAAAATGCGATAAAAAAAAGTTGTTTAGTTTTATATATGCTCAATTAAATGTTGCTAGACTTAAATATTTGTAATTAAATAAAAAAAAAAGTCTTACTACGCATTCTGACTATACGCATACATTACGCTAATGTGTTCGGGATAACTATGGTTGAATTGTAGATGAATGGTACCCGCATTTGCGAGGAGTAAGATTAGAAAACCATTCCGTGAAAACCACCTTCAATACACAGAACCGGGATTCGAACGCCGATTTCCCTTACATCAGCAGTTTAGTCTATTACGAGAGTGAAGCCTTAGACCAGTGTTCCGCCAATTTTTAAAGTTCACGGTAACAAGCCTAACATTTTTGGCGGCCTGTTTTGTTTTGGGTACGCGCCGTGGCAGTAGAAAATGTATTAAGCAACGGTTGTGAGGTAAATCAGAACTAGGAACATATAGACCTATACTAATTTTTTTCCCTGAAGTTACTTAAAATGTTCCAAGATTTAAGGTTGACATTCATTTTCTGTGCCCACTTATTTAACACGTGTAAACGTGTTGTTCAAATCATTAGTAGTTTGGGTGAACCATAATTATATACTATACTAACTATATATAAGCTTATATTGTGCGTCTAGGCTACATCACTCGTAGCCCTCTTTGTGGATAGATTAGCCAGTACTAATGTACCGTTGCCCAGAGGACGCCCGAATCCACTAATCGTCCATCCTTTCCGTGGAGCCTCTTTTCATGTCCCGATGAGATGAGGTGATGGTGATAGTATGATGGTGTGGAACCAGTGGAAACACTTAAGGCCTAACTAACCAAACTCTGGTGACAGTTGGGGGTAGTACCCCTTTTCGGGGAAAATACCTAAGATACCAACCGGGAATTAAACCAAGGACCCCTAGTATCATAGCGAAGTGCACAAACCACACTACAGCACGGGGCCGGTTAACCATGATTATAACTTGGCGCGAAAGCTTTTAATTTTTTCTGATGTAATTAAAATATTAGTAATTGCTAGAAATGAGGAGGACGCACGGCTGCCGCTCGTACCAACTTCATTGAACAGCGATGCATGGTGTTCTAGGCACACCTAATTCTCTGCCGTGATACACCAGGGGGCTGTGGCACACCGTTTGCGGAACACCGCCTTTATACCATGTGACCACCAAAGCGGGTATTGAGTTTTTAATTGAAACGCTTTAGCAACAATGTTCTGGCTCTTTCTAAATCTAAAACTATCCACGACGATAAGAGGGAACATGATAATATGATGTTCTTTAAGAGAATGTACCAGCATTTGACTGCAAAGAGGATATGGAGTTAACTGAACATAAGTCCATCCTTATTACACCCGGCAGTTATTGTTTGAGAGGTTAACTTATAGGAAATGCGCCCGCATTTGCGTAGAGACCACAGTTATGACTCGCATGTGAAAAATCACCTCCCTAATGCACCTGACTGAGAGTCAATCCTCAGATTAGGGTTAGTTTCTAAGGACCAGTTTCATAGTCAGACTTAGTGCGGCTCGATACCAAACACAAGACGACACCTACCTAAACTAGAATGGAATGGGTCAGTTTCGCATATTAAACTGACCCATTTCATTCGGTGTAGGTAGGTGTCGTCTTGTGTTTGGTATCGAGCCGCACTTGAGGCGTACTAAGGGTGGTATGCAAGTGCGATGGTGTGGTCCTGAGAGTTTTAAGCCTTCTACCGCGTGACCACCGATGTAATTGTATAAATACTAGTGACGTTGAGAGTCGACACTGATGAAATTAAAGTCTGAATCAATCTCCCAAATCTGTGTTTATCTCTAATAGTTCCTCTCTGCTACTTGTATTAAGGCGCGCGATGCAAGGAGATAACAGCTGTTTGTTTTTCGTGATTTCTTTACTCGCACAATGAATCAGAGATAATAAAACTTATTTCTTCTAGCCAAAATTTTAATTTTTTTCTCTGTGACTGGAACGTCATTTGAACCACTACACACGCGCAGATATATTACCCCTAGAAACCCGCATTGGTGGACACGCGGGCTAGACTTCAAGATTTCCTGCCCTGGTTTGCTGGTTACGGGGAGTTGGAGCTTGAATCCAGGGCGTGGTGTACTGAGGGTGGGTTTTCAATAATGGTCTACCACGCTCACTTTACGAAAATATGAGTACATTTCCTTTAAACTCTACCCCTCTCATCTTAACCATATTAGTGTAATTAAAGTGACTATATAGTTCGGATGATAAGACAGGGTAGAAAGAATAATTAATACTATTATTAGAAAGTGACTTACTCCTCCTTGCACCAGATGTGGTAAGTTTTACCCGTATTTCTTTTATTTTTTAAGGGGGTAGGGGGTAAGGGTTCTAGAAACTGTGGTTAGAAATGATATCTCCAAATGTAGGAACGTAGATTAAATTTGGAGTTATGGTTGTAATGAGTTTTTTTACAACTCAAACTACCTTCTAGACTTTTTGTAGGAATGCAAAAAAGAAATTACTATTAATATTTTAGGCTTTTAGGTGATAAGTGAAGATTTGAACCTCCTTAAAACACCCGCCCCTCTGCACCACATTGCGGACTGTATGTATGTGACCGTGACGTCATTTGAGGACGATGTTCTGCAGGTTACATTGCGTGATGGTCCTGTTTCTAGTTTTGATGCGATTTCTATATACAGGGTGAAGCCGAAACAATTAGACGATTAGTAACTTGAAAATTAACACATTAATTGAAAAGTAAATATTCACTAGTTAAACAAAAGAAAACTACATGATAAATTTTTTCACTTTTTGAAGATAATGTCATTCAGGTGAGCTCCGCCTGACGTCAGGTAAACCTCAGCAGGTTGTACATCACTTTCCTCAACATAGATCGTCTAATTATTTCCGCATCATCCTGTAGGTGCAATATTACATCTTATTATCGGGGTGGACGTTTTGGATCGGGGTTTTATGATCAGTGGTGCCAACTTATTCTGTAATATATCTAGCAGGTTTCTTCATAATTTGTCCACGCTATTTATAGACAGGGGACAGCATGCTAAGACGGTGAGGTAATAGACCCCATATTTCCACGTCAAATTATATTTCTAATTCGTTGTCTTCGTGATGTGTGATTTAGTTCCAGCATAAAGCTACCTTGTAGTTGACGAATGGTGGTGGAAAGAAGGGATATTAATTAGGGATGTCATGACTTGAGATGAATAAATTGCTGGCCAGACACATTAAGATCCTTCCACGAGCTTAGTTTGACAGAAAAAAAAAGAAGCTGGAATTCGGACACATATGAGCACAAATGAAGCACAATCGAATGTTGTAATAAAAAATAAGGAAAATATGTTTGGAGAAATGGGGTGAATTCATATTTATAAATAAATTCGACCTCGGAGATCTTGGAGGTTAAGTGCTTGCCTCAGAACCCGATGTTTGTGGGTTCAAATCCAACCGGTGTTGACGGATTTTTCTTGAGCGATAAAAATCCGTAGCACAACTTCCTTCGGAGGGGAAATAAAGCCGTCGGTCCCATGTTGATTGTGGCGTGTAAAATAACCCTGGAATTTATGTGAAAATACCTTTACCGACAGAATTGGTACGACCTATCGCGCTCGCTCATAGAAATTATCATGGGGCTGATATAATGAGTCATTTTAGAAACTATAACCTAACAAAAAACAAATATTAGATGAACGTAGAACACTTACACAACACACACAAAAATAGAGAACTAACTTTAAACTACGAATAAAAGATACACGTCTGTCCTCCCCTTGCTTCGTTTAACCGGCTACTGTAGAGTAATAATAATAATAATAATAATAATAATAATAATAATAATAATAATAATAATCTTTCGTAGTGGCACGCTCTCTTTCACAATACTTTTTTATAAATAAAAGTGCTTTGTTGCAACGTGCACTCGTTGCAAATAGCTCCGGTCTCCCTTAATTAATTTTACAGTTTTAATAGCATTACAATTTTGGTCAAAATAAATAAAATATTTCTCCAGTAGCAACATAGAGTTTAGTTTTCTGCACATAATTATATCAACATATCTTGAAGACCTGGAATTTTGTCAAAACTTTTCCTCTTTTTTTTAAAAAAAGTTTTGACAAAAATCCAGGACACCCTAGACAGATATTCAAGATATGTTGATTATTAGCACGTGCATAAAACTAAACTCCATGTTGCTACTGGAGAAATATTTTATTTATTTTGACCAAAAAAATGTAATACTATAAAAACTGTAAAATTAATCGCGCTCCCTTCTGCCGCACCTTAAGTTGATTTGTTCCATTCCTGACTTTATCGTTATTTATTTATCTTGCGTGAATTTGTTTATATTGGTTGTTAAAACTTCCGGTCCATCGGATTCTATTCTAGGCAAGACCAACACTGTTTTATTTTGAAATTAGTTT
Organism: Timema bartmani; assembly: GCA_902151455.1. Taxonomy (NCBI): domain Eukaryota; kingdom Metazoa; phylum Arthropoda; class Insecta; order Phasmatodea; family Timematidae; genus Timema; species Timema bartmani. The sequence goes on along the minus strand of CABFWB010000075.1, from coordinate 23,459 downwards.
GGTTCCCTTTGACTGAGGGGAAAATTATCGGCCTGAAGCTTGAGTATTATGTTTCCCCTATAATTAATGAGGTTAAGTCATTTAGTAACCACCACACTAGCACTAAGATGAACAAAAAACTTTGCTATATTTTCCTAGATATTTTATTTTCATAGCGCTCCAGTGCCAGTATTAAGGTGCAGCCAGACTGGGTGAGTGAGCGACTAAAAGGTAAAATAGACTAAGGGTCAGTTTCATAGTCATACTTAGTGAGCCTAAAGTGCGAGTCGATACTAAATACAGGACACTAAATACAAGACGTCACCTACCTGAAATTGAATGGAATGGGCCAGTTTCATATGCGAAACTAGCCCATTCGCATATGAAACTGGCCCATTCCATTTTGGTCTAGGTAGGTGTCGTCCTGTATTTAGTATCGACTCGCACTTTAGGCGTACTAANATTCGCATATGAAACTGGCCCATTCCATTTTGGTCTAGGTAGGTGTCGTCCTGTATTTAGTATCGACTCGCACTTTAGGCGTACTAAATCTGACTATGAAACTGGCCCATTGGTTGTAATGAGAGGAGGCCAGACTGGAGCGAGCGAGCACTCGAGCAGGAACAGTCTAGTTTATAGGCGCTAGGCAATATTATTGTATGTTGGTTCATTGAGTGCTAGGAAAACTTCTCATTTTGACATTTTTGACATTTTTATTACTATCAATAGGTTTAGCACACTTGCTACTAACGGCCTAATTTAATTGGTAAGACCATAAACCACACATATATATATATATATATATATGTAAAAGTGATATGCTAAAATACTTCCAATATTATAATCAATGTAGGCTTTTGCAAATAAGAATCACCATTAGCGCGGAGAGAGGATGGGAAAACCACAACAATAAATCACTTGTCAAAAACCACTCGCAATTCATTGAGCCAAGATTCGAACCTTTGCCTCCTTTTCAACAACTGTCGGTCGAGAGCTATCTGCTAATCACGCGCTCGCTCGCCAGTTTAGCCGACCCCTTATGCGCGATTTGAATTAAGGTAATAGGACGACCCAGTGGAATTTTAAGGAACTTCCGTCTTTATCAGCATTCACCTGCAGATAAGTTGAACATACTACATCTTGGAGAAATAATTTCCAATCCAGTCGGTGGTGATCGAACAGCCATCCCTTGGGTCAAATTTAGGCGTGATAACCTCTCACTTAATATTGCCGGCAGTTGAAAATGGTTTTGTTTTATTTATAAATTGCAATACTAGGCCTATTAATGGCTTAATATTAAGGGTATGGGTGAGAAAGGCGGTTTTATAGGAAATGTCCCCGCATAAGCGTAGAAAGAGAGAATGAGAACGCTATTGTGATAAACCACGTGTGGGAAATCACCTCTTAGAGTACCCGGCAGTGTTTCGAACCTTGTCTTCTTTGTCATAGGCAAGCTAATCAATTGTGAACTTGACACCCTAAACCGTGTGACCAGTGGTGCAGGTGTTGGTTTTTGCTTTTTTTATTATCACCGCGTCTTACTTACCGTTCGGCTTGCATGCATATTTACCAATTACTCTAATGTGTTAGGGATGAAGAAGATTTAATTTGAGAGGAAGGGTACCCGAATTTACGTGGAGGAAGACTGGAAAACCATTTATGGAAAAACCACTCTTATTACACCCGATCGGAACTCGAACCCTGACATCCCCGTTATCGGCGTCCCATTTTTATTGAGTCTATATTTTTAATTAACCTCAGGAAACTATATTTGTTTTATTTGCGTCTATTTTGTAATGTGTGCCACATATCATTTTATATAACGGCTCTTGACAGTACGCTCAGCGAATATTTCAGGACTTTGAAGTAACTTTATCTCGTAAAAGTTGACGGATAGACCGGAGTGTCTTCTCTTGAAAGCTGTACGTGTCAGGCAGAGTTTAGCTGAGCTGCAATGGAGTATAGTCTGTTATTTAACTCCACTCCACCAAATGTGTGCCGTGCCATGGCAAACAGGCTCGTCTTCCCATGACAGCGTTTAGTGTGTGTGTGTGTATGTGTGTGCGTGGGTGTCAGTTAATGTGTGTTTGTTTATTCACGTGAAGGCTGGTTGCCTGCAACTCAATGGGTGCTCTCTATCTCTCTTTTTCCTCATTTCTATCTCTCTCTTTCATCTTTTTAATTCGTACCACCCTCCCCTACCTCCCATAATTTTTTTTTTTCACGTACACTACTTTAATAAAATTTATAACGCTTGTAAATATTGTAGAATAAACTTTTATTTACTTGAGGTATTTAACGTGCACTTTCTGAACCAACCTATTATATCATCACACTAGAGTTTCTATGAGCGAGAGCGAAAGGGCCTACCAGATTTGCCGGGAAAGGTATTTTCACATACCTTCCAGGGTTCTTTTACATGCCACAATCGACATGGGACCGATGGTTTTACTCTCCTCCGAAGGAAGTTGTGCTACGGATTTTTATCACTCAAGATCTGTCGACCCCGACCCCGTCGAACCCACGAACATCGGGTCCTGAGGTGAGCACTTTACCCCAAGACCACCGAGGTCG
>CABFWB010000075.1:0-20733 GCA_902151455.1 Timema bartmani | reverse complement strand
CCTGCTTCAAGACAAGCTACTCAGTTTATGAAGATGTCTACAGTCTACAATCCAATTTTCAAAAGGAAGAGCCTTATCTGACATCTATAAAAGCTACTATATATATATTTCACGAGTTCATCCTTCAAGTCATGTGATCTACATCTGTCGCTTATAATATACCATCAATACCTATAAACCAAAACTAAAGATATAGTAAACTATTATCAATGTTAACTCCAAATTTTTTTTTTTTTTAGTCGACGAACGTAGAACCTATGTTTGATTCGAAAGTATCAATATTGCCTTCTGGACATAGAGCTTAAAACACAAGGGTTTGTGTCGTTTTATGGAATTAATTCGCCATTCTTTATAGGTTTATACTCCCTTTCGCCTTTTACTTACAACCACCCTTTGTCATAAAAAGGAGGGAAAAAACTATGAAACATCTTATATCAAGATAAAGAAGAAAGTTCGCTGCTAGTTCTCAAATATCTTAATAATAATTTTTCTGTCTTGAACCTATCAAAAAATGACCTTATTTATTAGAGGAAGGCTAAAACTAGAGCCTTTTTTCATCAAGTTTGGTCTCGTAGTTCCACAAATATGTTTAAAAAGTCGTTTAAAATCAGCTGCTATCACATTTTTACACATTTTTTCTAATAATAAAACTCAAATTAGAGGGTTTTTTTTAAATGAAAAGGGGACCTGTTGGAATCTTTCAACTTTAATTTGTCGCTAACCATATTTTGAAATAATGCATCATAGAATTAAATATTGCGTTAAAGCTGAACGTCTGCACGACAATTTTTAGCCTATCGGGGCGTCTCCCATAAGGTTTTATTTATAGTCTAGTCTCGAGAGTCAACCATTCTTCCAGGCATAGGCATAACAACACGGAGTTGAATGGGGAATTGGCTGACGCCAAAATCCCGACTATTTTACACAAGAACTTGCTACCTTTGTCCTTCATGGAAGAAAATGAGATCGCTCTAGCGCGTGGGGAGAGGATTAAATGTAATCTGTGGGATCAAGTCGCCCAACGTTGATAGGACAACATATTTTATTTATATCAGGGGTGTAGGCAGAAAGTAGGTTTGAAACGAATTATAAAGCTGGCTTTTACCACTTGTTCGCACGCTACACTGGCTGCGAAGGCGGGACTTGTGTTTTTATGAGGCCACAGTCAAGATGTTAATTTTGTTTGTGTTCTAACCAACTGGATAACTTGGCTTTATCTACTAATAGATGTTTCTTTATTGTTGGGTTTTTAACTGCTTGACGTGCACTAGGGATTTTATCGTGGAATTTGAAACCCCGAATCCATTACGCCGTAAGATTTGTTCGAGAATCCCCGAGAAAGTATCAATCGCTGTCAGGTCACACGGCTTAAAAGACAATGGTCTTTGTCGTTCTCTGGAACTACTTATATATTCTGTTTAGGCTTATATTCCTTTTTGCCCTTCACTTACCCGTTGTTATGTCAGAAAGTGGGGAAAAAAAACTACAAAACCTCAAGCTTTGGAGAAAATGCTCGCTCCTAGTTCTCAAATACCTTAACAGGTTCTTTAGCGGGCCTATAAAAAAATGACTATAGTTACGTCTTAACTTTTCTTAAGTATGGCTTATGCTATGAAAATATTTAAGCATTAATTTTGTGTTAAAAATATAAAATTAATTCTAATTTACGACCCCGGTTCATACTCGTGTTTAACGGGTCGTGTGCGGTTTAGAAGTTACTTAGGGGGCGGCCAGACTGAGCGAGCGCGCGAGCGACTAAAATATAAAATAGAACACATTGGTTGTAATGAGAGGTGGCCAGACTGGAGCGAGCGAGCACTCGAGCCGGGACAGTCTAGTTTACAGGCGCTAGGCAATATTATTGTATGTTGGTTCATTGAGTGCCAGGAAAACTTCTCAATTTGACATTTTTATTAATATCAATAAGTTTAGCACACTTGCTACTAACGGCCTAACTTAATTGGTAAGATCATAAACCATACCTATATATGTGTAAATGCATATATATGAAACTGATATGTTAAAATACTTCAATATTATCAAAGTAGGCCTTTACAAATAAGAATCACCATTAGCGTGGAGAGAGGAGGAGAAAACCACAACAATAAATCACTTGCTAAAACCCCCCCTCAGTTCAATGAGTCAAGATTTGGAGCCTCCTCGTCAACAACTAACGAGAGCTATCTGCTAATCACGCGCGCTTGCTCGCTAGTCTGGCCACCTAGTCGCTTGCGTGCTCGCTCGCTTGTCAGTCTGGCCGAACCCTTAAGCTGCTGTTGTGTCTAGCCAATATATCATTTTAACCAATCAGAAGATAGTTTCCGTAAATTTGATTATAGTTTGTTTTGCATTCGATCGTGCATCTGCCTAATGCTATCTATATAATTTAACTAACTTAGATAACAGGTATAAATGTCTATAATTGGGTCTATAGTGGTTTGATATTTATATTAAAATGAATGGATACTTTTATAGTTAAACTATTATCCACTAGACTGTTCTATTGTAGGTGTTATTACTTGATAAAGTTATGCTAATATTTGTATTATGATTCGGGAGGATTTGAAAACAACTTTATGAGAAACATGTACTTTCTTAATTTCTTAATCCGTGAACCAAGCTTTAGAATTGTTCCACAATAATGTTATTTTACTAACATGATAAAAAAATAATCTTAACTGTATTATTTGGTTTTGTCCGCAGGAAGCAGTCTTCCCGAGTTTGCATCGCCCGTCCTTACAGGAATCTGATATGTGTGAGGAACTCTGCTTCAGAAGCAGTCGTGAGTGCCGATATTGCAACGTCGCATCTTAGCACAAGTGAAATAAACAATACAAACATTTAAGAGACTTTATTAACATTTTTTTTACGACTTGTATTAAGACAATTTTTGTGTTTTATCAGTAAATATAGTTAGTAATTTTTCAGACAGTAAATAGTAAGTAATTTTTTTTTTACTTTTATAAATTTTATATATTTTTTGTTTTCATCCTAAACATTCACGATGTATAATCTCAACGTCAACGTCGCCATGAACAATAACCTCCTCTGCGTGGAGAACTCGTGCACGACGCCGAAAACCCCTGAGATCTTAAACTCTCTTATGGCGATGACCAACCCGTTCGATGGGTACAACGTGAACCGCGGTGGGTCGGGCCCGCGTGTCGGCGCCTGCCCGCCGGGTGCCGGCAGCAGCGACGCCACCGGTAGCTCGACGAGTTCCGGGTCGCCCCTGGGCAGCCCCACGACGCCGCCGAGCATCCAACACACTTGCTCCCAGCTCATCAAGGAGGGCCTTAAGCTGACGATTCAGACGAAACGACGCCAGACAGGCAGATCGACGCTCGACGATAACCCTTTCGACGGCCACCTCCCGCCCAGCAAGCTGGCCCGCCGGGAGGAGGAGGTGAGTCATAATGTGGACCATTATGATGACGATGATTATGATGATCTCTTCTCTCCTGGCTTTGGGGTAAGTGGAATCTACTTCTGTTCGCAGTCATGTCTTACTAGCCCAAAACACACCAACGATGTTTTCGTACTTAATTGGGTAGATTAACTTGTACTGAAATGATTATGTCAACCGGCACGAAATATCCAACGTGGTAGCTACTATGGTAAATTATACTCACATTCACAGTCATTGTTTTCAACCCTGTTTTGTGATTAGCTATTTTTTTTGTCACCTCGTCTCAATACTCTTTCAGGTCATACGCATCTGTACTACTTACGTTAATGTATTAGGGGCTAGGGAGGTTAAATTTAGAAAAAGTGTACCCCATTTTGCAAGGGGAAAGATTGTGTAGCCATTTAAGAAAAAAACACCAGTAGTCTCTACACCCGACCAGGTTTCAAACCCCGATATCTCCGTCAATGGTGGTCCAGTTTATTGCGAGAGTGACGCCTCAAAATATTCGACCACTGAGGAAAATTTACTATACCTTGAGCCTATAAAAGTTTTTATACGTATATATGGACCCCTCTATGAGGTACCCCAGATATCCATTTTAAACAAAAGTATCAGCCAATTAAAAAAAAACTACACACTTTTTTTTACAAAAATAGTAAAACATAAATAACCCTTATTTTAAGGGGCTTGAATTTCTACAGGTAATACCCAGGGGTGGCCCAAGGGTTTCTTGCGCCCTAAGCGAGACTTAAAATTTGCGCCCCACTCGTATGTTTACCATCCGTAACCCTACCTAACAACAAGCTTATCTATTCCCACCCATTCATGATTCATATCTAATATTTATCTGCTTGTTTTATGTTTTTTATTGTGATGGTCACAATGCAATGTGCATATAACCTTAACAGGTAGTAAGACGCTGCTAAAAAAAATACAGTGCAGAATATGACATCATGGAACTTTTATCGTGCTCCATTAGTCCTCTTCCCCCTGGTCACTAAATTCATAGGCACGTAAGGAGTTACAATTTTCTATTTAAAACTCTGAAAGAAATATCGAATAGGGAATGGATCACAAGTCATAACAACACAAAGCATATGAATTGTAAAAAAAATCTACAACCTTTACTATCAGCTTATCACTCACTAAAGTGGTTCTTGTTTTGCTAATAACTGCCATAATAGTTGTCATTTACGTGGTGATAGTTGACTTGCACTAAATTGAGTATCTATTTAAGTACGGAAACGTCGGTCACGTGTACGTGGCATTATATCACTCTTCTAGTGGTTCAAGGGCTTCGAGGCAGACTTGTTTCTTTGTGATGGGCCTAATTTACCTTTGTGGAACAAAGGGCTCTATTTTTTTTAATCTTGTTCATCTCCTTTCGAAACTTTGCTTTGAATGGGGCAGAAACAATAATTAAATACTCGCTCTGCCTTCGAACATACCTAAGCACTTCTATTTTGATGGAAGAAAGCAACGCTATAAATTTTTTTTCCATATTATCAAAATGTACATTTTTTCTATATCTTCAAATTTCAAACTATTGCTATAAAATATATACTATTAGAAGTAGTTAATTTTGAATTTAAGGTGTTTATGTAAGGACATAATTGAGGCCTCAAGCATTGTTTAGTTTCAATTTGTTTTTTGGAGTACAGTTTTACTTGGTAAGGTTTTTTTATTTGTAGTTTTTATTTGATAAAACGTGAGCAATCCCTTGCCTCCCTGCCCCTACTCTTCTTCTTCCTTCAGGCCTTAGTAAAAACCAACAAGTTGTCCTAGGTCACAGACAAGTAAGAAACAGACTCTCAATCTTACGGGGGTTTCGCTGCGATCCTTTTGCCAGCTTGAGTCCTTCAACACTAGGATCGCTGCGGTTAGTCCTGTCATCACCCAGCAGTGACACTAGCGAGGCCCAGTGTTGAACACTGCGATCCTAGTGTTGAAGGACTCAAGCTGGCAAAAGGAGCGCAACCATTTTAACCCGGAGGTTGAGTGTCTGGGTATATTATTTGTCTGTGCCATGGATGTAACAAAAACGTTACTACGTAGTAACATCTAAATAAACAAAACATGTTTCTAGCAGATGTTACAACTCACAAGTCGCACAGTCATACATTAGGGCTGCCACGCACCTGGAAGACTGGGTAAACCGGAAAAACACAGGGAATATTTCAAAATCTTGAAAAAATACTGAAATATTTGTTAATTTATAACATTTAATTGAAAGCTTAAAATACTAGGCATTTGGATGAACTAAAAAATGAACTAAAGAATTAAGCACGTTGTTTCAAACACCCCATTACCTATCACCCCTTAAATAATAATAATAATAATACTTAGTACCGCGTCTTACTACCCGTTCGGGCTGTACGCTTAAACACTAATTACACTACTGGATTAGAAATGGGGAAGGTTGAATATAGAGGAAGTGAACCCGCAGCTGTGTGGAGGGAGAGTGAAAAACCATTTAAGAAAAAACCACCCTCATTTCACCCGAACGAGATTTGAACCTCGATCTCCCCGTCCTCGGCAGTCTAGCTCAACACGAAACTATCGCTTTAGATAACTAAGCCACCGAGGCGGGTATCACCCCTTAAACAAGGGTTGTGAAGTGACAGAAGGTATACTTCCCCATCAATATTAAACTATCCTGTTTTAAACATAAGTTATATGACTTCTCACTAGTGAGTTTGATGAAAAATGAAACCTGATTACTATTTTCTTCAATATAAGCTGCCTGGAAAAATGGTAATTCCGTCTGAAAAACCTGTAAAACACAGTTGAATATGGTAGTAAAATAATAGTGGCAAGCCCTGTACATGCATTACTTCCTATGTTAAAGGATAAAAACAAATATCATATAAGGTGAGGTGGAAAAGGAACGATAGGTAGGGACATTATTTTTTGTAGTGCTTATGCCAAAATAAATAAAACGCTGCTTCGGTGGATAATTTTAGTCATTTAGCAATCTAAATAGTTCTTGAATGTTGGTCATTGGCGTGCGACATTTGATTATAAACTTCTTAAATGAAGAGAAAAAGCTATAACTAAATTCTTCGATGCTATAACAAATATTCAAGAACTGTTGAGATTAATATGTGTAGCAAATTCAACTAAATCTATCTACTGAAGCAAGATTTTATTTACTATAGCAAAAAAAAAAAAAAATGTTTCTGTTATCTCTCATCCCACCTAGAACTTTCTTCGCCATTCACTAGAAATATTAAAAAATATTTGCAACACACGTTATTATTACCTTCGCTAGCAACCTTTCGCTGATTTCAGACATTTGTTGCTAACAAACAATTAGACAAGATTGAAAGAGGAGTACGAGGGAGGTGGGGTTTGAACAGGGGAAGTTGAGGAAACTGGGAAGGGCTGGTTATATCCACAATTTTCAAAAAAATCGCTGACGCATTTCAGTAAATCTTATCATTATTTTATTGGATAAAAAAACTTCAAACTGTTGCTAGCCATTACTGACGCCAGATAAAACAGAACAACCATTTTAATGAAAAGGGTTGCCTGATATGTCTAATGGGTGCCTAATGTGCGAGTGCACTGGGGTTGTTTAGGAGCTTAGCTCTGGCTTTTAACAATGCTTTACCCATGCAAGTAGGGGTGCACTTACTCTCAATCCACTTTTCATCCCTGGCTTTTCAGACTAGGTCATTAATAGCTATCATTGTGTTGACTGTTCTGAATTATGGAACCACCCTCACCCTCACCCTCAAAGAGTTCACGTAAGACACGACACGAGGTGTGCTGGACAAAGGATGTGGTATCGAAAGAAAAGTATCGATACTGTACTCATTTAAAGTATTGGAAGAAAAATATTGATACCGTATTAGTATCGATAACATTAAGTATCGGTATCGAAATTTTAATCTGGGAAAAAATACATTTTTTTTTTCAAAATTAATAAAAATTTCAACTTTCACATATTAATAATAATTGTATTTTCATATTTATTTAAACACTGAAAATTATAATGATTAAACCATACTATAGTATATTTAGGTCTATCGCTTCTATGTTATTTGTTGGAACTTGGAAGGTATAATGCATATTATAAAAGGTTTTACCATACCAGCTTTCAAAATATCTACGAAAATTTAGCCGATGGAAAATTATTAAATAGCTGAATATAATTGGTAATATATTTTTTCAATCTCTTTTATACCCTTCTTTAACCATAGTAAACATTTAATCCAAGCATGAGGGAAGATAACAAAAAAGTTGTTTCTTTCGATACCGATCCGATACCGGAGTATGAGTACTAATAACTGTAAAAGTATTGAGTAAAAAAACACTAGTATCGATAGGAAAATATCGATATTAGTAGAGTATCGATACTTTTTTCACATCCCTAAGTGCAAGGGTGTGCCGGGCGGCAGGGATGTACTGGGAAAGAGCGTGTCGCGCAAGGGTGTGTTTGTTGAGTGAGTGCGTTCTGAACAAGAATGTGCGTTGTTCCAGCTGACGCCCGAAGATGAGGAGCGGCGGAGGAGGAGGCGGGAGAGGAACAAGATTGCCGCCACCAAGTGCCGCCTCAAGAAGAGGGAGAGGACCGTCAATCTCGTACAGGTGAGCATCAGACTGGCAATAGGACTTTTGATGGATGACCCGGTGTCTGTCTACCACATAGGATTGCGGTTTTACCATCCCCTCCTCGTTTTAATATGCTTCCTCTAAAACTACTTTACCTCTTGAAACCTTTAGCCTACCCCCGCTTAAGTGTCCTAATGGTCATAAGGCGTCACTCTTGTGTTAGACTGGCCTGCTGAGGATGGGGGGATTAGGGCTTGAATCCCGGTCGTCTTTACTGAGGTTTTTTCTACCCAAATGGTTTCCCACTCTTCTTCCACGAAAATGCGGGTAGAATACCTATAAATTACTTCCTTCCTCATCCTTACCCCATTTGAGTAATCATATATGCGTATAACCTGAACAGGTCCTGAGAAGAGGTGATAAATAATCTTAAGCACTAAAGTTTGTTAGTGCTCTGCATCTTAATACCCTACCGGGTCTATGCTTATATTAACACTAATGGAGGTAGAGACTAGAGAGATAGAATATAGAGAAATTCTGCTCGCATTTGCTTGAAGAGAGAGTGGGGAAACCTTCAGGTAAACCACCTTCAGTACATCCGACCGGGGTCGAACCATAATCTCCCCGTCATCAGTGGTCTAGTCTATTATGAGATTAACAACTTAGACCATTCGGCCACCGAAGAGGGTCAAGCTGACTTTCTTGCTTGTTCAAGTCACAGGGCTTGTAGTAAAAGCCCAGAGTTAGTTCAAACTTTTTGTTATTTTTGTGCAAATTTACAGTTCAATACTTTTTTTTAGAGACTCCGAACAACTTTTGATGAGTTCGAAAACCCTGTCAAAATAGCCTCCAGACATACATTCACCGATTAACATGAATTTTATCTATATTGCGGCTTAGTTATTGAAAAGAGACTTTGATCTGATGATCCTCTAAGTAAACGTACGTTGTTCAACATTGCCATTGCTATTTCTGTGTTGATAACATTCATAATTTGAACCATCCTCCCTAGGAGTCCGAGATCCTGGAAACCCAGAACCATGACCTGAAGAGTCAGATCCAAGAGCTGGAGTCACAGCGACGGCGTCTCATGGAAATGTTGTCCATGCACAGTCCCACGTGCATGAGGAACAGTCGTCCTCCCCGCAGCGTCAGGACCGCCCCTCACCCTCACGTCGATGCAGGTCAGCAGATGGTGGCGCAGTACACCTCCCCTGGCACTATGATGTCTGACTTAGGGCCCGACGTCACTTACACCAACCTGATGGACGTCCAGGCGCCTGCAGGCTACCATTCTTATACCAGCACGTCGTGCAGTTTCTCAGGGGGATATAGCACATCCTCTGGGGGGGTTGATAATGGATGCATGGCGTAATAATGACGTGTTCTTCCTCCCTTAATGAATATTGATACACCCCAAAGTGAGACCAAAATAACTCAAAATTAATGGGTGCAGGAAATGTGACCTACAAGGATATTCAAGTAATCTTTTTTTAATGTTCTTTGTGGCTGTCCGTTGTTAAGAAGCTGATTGTCACATGAAATACAATTTTATAGACAAAATTTTAAACTTTTGTTATTTTACATCCGACCTGAAAATAAGAACATTTTGAGTCAGTTTTGTTTTAATTTTTACATAAAAAGACTCTTAAACGAGATAAGTGTCAACATTTTTACATACTATTAATACATAAAATGTTTTCCTCAAATGTAACGGTTTTAAATATATTAATCGCTAAAGTAAGGTGAATGTCTTCTGAAATCTTGTTGGCAAATTCTGGCTGTGCGTTGTTTTTTTAAAGTGGGTTGCGACTTTATAATCTTCTTACAATCTTCTTGCAATCATTTTTCTTGTTTTTACCATGGACAAAGGATGACATTCCTATATATTTGATTATTTAAAAAAAAGTGTACTTTGGAATGAAATTAAAATTTATATTAAAGGTTGTTTGTTTATAGTTTTGTGTTGAGTCATTTGAAATCAACACTTTTCTTAATAGGTAAGTTATTAACTAGCTCATTTGTGTTTATTGATATTTTTTTTTTGTACATTGTGTTTTAACATGAATAAGCAGTAATAGTGAAATGTTACTCTATGATCCTTCACAAACAATACATTTTTTATTTTTATTTTTTTACACATAAGAACTAAATATTTAATCAAAGTATCTTGTCAGACAAAGTAGTGTGATTGAGCTTATCTTCTGGAAAAAAACTTATGTTATTATGAAGTTTAATTAGTATTTTATGCAACACAATGAAAGTTTTTGAATCTATATTAATGTAGTTTTGTTTAAAGAAAGCTATGTTAACAAGTTAAGTTGTATGTTTTATTTTATATTATTTTTATAGACATTTGTAAACTGTTGCGTAGTTTAGTAACGCTATGACATAGCTTTGAGAAGCGTTTTTAACAAAATAGCTTAGTGTAATAATGTGTTTATATATGTTGATTATTGCTTGATTAAACAATTTAAAAAAAAAATGTTGCCAAGAGTAAGTATGGTACTTTTGATAGGATTGTTGAAAATAAATATATTAAATTATAGGTTTAAATGTGTTTTTTCTTTTTTTATACACTTTATAAATAATACTATTTATCAAAACTGTACATTTTTGATAATACTTTTGCTTTAAACTAGCTACTGTACATGTTAGAAATTTATATGTACATTTTTGATAGTATTTTTGTTTATAAAATACCACTGTACACTTTTAAAATGTATATGTACATTTTTGATTGTATTTTTGTTCTGAATTAGCTACTGTATGCTTACACTTTAAAATATAAAATATGATAATAAGTTTATATAATAACTTATAATTTGTTAATTTTATGTATGCTATACTTTTTTTTTACTAGGTAAAAAACTATAATTCAACTTTCATATGTAATTGAACTTTTGATTTTAACTTTAGGTATAACTGAATTTTCTTGGGGGAAAAAAAAAATTTGAAACGATTTTACAAAATTAGAATGGAACATAATTTCTCTAACATTCTTTAAACTCCATTTTCATACCTTTTTGATTGCATTAAAGGTGGTAAATTTAAGTCTAGAAATATTTGATTAACTATATATTTACACTTGATTATTTTAAATTGTACCTTATACCATTTCTATCTACCAAGCCAAGAACAATAATTTGTTTTGTATATTGCTCTAGTAGTGATGAACCCCAAATTATTTTTTTAAATTTGTTTTACATCCCCTTTGATTTCAAACTATTCATAAGAAATCAAATATAAATTTATATTTAGTCAAATCACAAACACAGCAAAGCTACATCAAAAATAGTTTTTATTATCAAATTTATAAGAAAGTAAATGTCAAACAATATTTTAATTGAATTTTCCATATTTGTTTTCTTATTAATAAACAAACAAACGAGAAAGGATAAGCTGTGTTAGTAATTTGAGAATAATGGGTCTCAAAATGATTCAATTACTCAACATCTATTTGCAAAATGTGTTTTGAATTAATTTAAAAAAATCAACAATAATAATATGTACATTTTCTATATTCCATCTTAAAACTAGTGCTTTGATTTTGGGTGGTAGTTTTTTAGGTATGTGTATTTTAAAGTACCTATAAAAAAATGAAAAAAAATTACATGTGTTGCTTAAAATTTACCAAAATGGTCAACACTAGTTTATATTGGCTGTCAAAAAACTCTTCATTTTAGAAATATTTCACATTCCATGTTTTTCACTATATTACATAGGCACTAAAATAGACACATTCAAAAAATGATTTTAAAATAAGAATGCCTTTTTTTATTTAACTGTAGAGACATTTTTGTACTCAATATTTTAATTGGAGAATATTATACAAGATATTTTATGTGGTAAATTGCATTATGTCTTTTTAATTACGGTTTTAAAACTAGTGGGTTATTATTTTTTGTGTTCCTAGTAATAATAACAATAATAATAATAATTTTTTATTATTATTACTATTATTATTTGTGTAATGAATGAAACTTAAATGGTTTTTAATTAATACTGTTAAAGTGTATGAATATGCTGTGTTTACGCTTATGACACTTCTTCCTCTAAGAAGCATTTGTTAAAAAATTCGGTTATATTTGTTAAAGTGAAAAAAAAACTATATACATATGATAGAAAAATTATAAATTACAATAATTTGATTGTCTTAAGGTGGGATGGCAGGAGGCACAAGTTAAAATCAGATTTTTTGCAGTTTTTATGCCAAAAAGCTTTTTTTTTGGCCAGAATAAATAAAACCATACTTCAGTAGAAACATTAATTATAATTTTCTACACATAGTAATCTCAAAAGTTATTGAATATTTGCCATGATTATAATGGTATTTATAAACCTTTATAATAAAGATAATACATCCTTCTGTGATAACTATGATAGAAATACAAAAACTGTTGAGATTACACTGTGAATACAATTAAACTTTGTGTTTCTGTTGAAGAAACATTTAGTTTATTTAGCCAAAAGAGTTTTTTGTTTTAAAAACACCGACTTTAATTTGCATTCCCTTTTACCCCACCATAAGAGTAGAATGTCATATGGTATATGATTCTTTATTGGGTAGAATGTCATAAGTAAATATTCCTCAGAGGAAAATATCTGTAAATGTACAGTAGAGTAATGTACATAATAATACATTATTTGAACTTTATATGCTGACTGTGGTGCTGCTTTAGTTATAATCTTCCATTATTTTTTTAAAATTTACTTTATGAGTGTTATTGTTTATAAAACAATCTTGTTTATAATGCAAGAGCAAATTAAAAAGTAAAAGTGCTACATCTTACCTTTATGAAGGGAATAATTGATCATGTTTGTGAATACTAAACAGTGTTGTGTTTTGGGTTCCTTAACCATTTTATTTTTATCGATGAGTAAAAATTTTTATTGCTGCAGTAATTTTCAATACTAGCCAAAATATATTCTGTTATGAAATTAATACTTAAATATTATATAAAAAAGAGTTCATTTTTATAGTGAAAATATCCTTGAGAAGTTTACTGCTTTTAATTCATCAACCAAAATATATTATATGGTATTTCGTACTAAACATTTATACTAAAATGGGGGGAAGTTTTTGAAATGTCTTACTTTAATTTTTTAAGAATAATACAGCAATTTTAAATATCTTTCACATGAACTATTTTGTGTGTATGTGTGTTAAATTTTGGTGCAAAAATCATGTACTATCAAACTAACACACCTAATGCCTCCAAGTGCTGCTATCTATCAACTAAAATGCCTCAAACCTCCACCCTCCATATATCTAATATAATGATGCTTCAAGCCACCAATAATTCCTAATCTAACCCCAGAGTATGTCCAGTGGTGGCGGAGAGGGTTGCAGGAGTAGTATACTCCTCTGGAAAGAATTTGCCCCACTTTGGAATAAATTCGACCCTCTTAAAAGATTTGTTTCATTCCCATTTGATAAGTTTCGATTTTGTATCTGAACGATGGTCTTGCACCCAACTCCAGATATCTTATAGCAACCTCCAATTTTTCAAAAACTTTTCAGGAAAGTACCACTTATATTGTTTATAGAGACAGTTAATTTTAAAAAAAATCTCCGTGAAAAACCACTTCAAATAGCATCCAGGAACATCCACATTAAAAAAAACAAAACCGGGCAGGATCACTAAGTAGCTTGTAAAGGAGACTGAGATTTATTTTTTTAATTATAGGATCACTCCAAATAGCTTCTAGCGTGCATTCAATTTCTAAGTAAATGCCAGAGGACGATCATTAAATCCCCCTTTGGTTTGGAGGGCCAAGGACCTTAAAGACCCCTCTTTATATTCTCCCCTCACACAAATAAGGTTCCGCCACCACTGAGCTTGTATACCTTATGCGCTCATGGGTTGCTATTAGAGTAAGCCAGGCTTGACAGGACCATACCAGTAAAGTTTTTCTTCCATTATGTACCAACCTTCTTTGGTCGTCGCATGACCCAGGTGCTAATCTCGCAATAGACTGGACTGCCGATGACAGGGGAATTGTGGTTCGATCCCGGTCAGGTGTACTGAAGGGGCTTTTTCCATGCTTTCTCTCTACGCAAATGCGGGTACACATCCTCTAAATTCAACCTTTCTCATCCCTAAACTAATATCGTAATTAGTACATAAACATATAACCCGAATGGGTAGTAAGACGTGGTGCTAAAAAATGTACTAATCTATGGCTTTAAAGCCAATATTCATTACCTTATTTAGTGTGGGGTTGGTCGAAGGATAGTGGGAATGTACAGTCCCAATAAGCCTGGCTTGCCCTGGCAACAACCCACAAGCTGCCCCTGATTTACCTAGTTTAATCATTATCTTACACAACCAATCAACCATACCAACCTAATACAAGCTTCAAACCTTCAAGAATCCTTGCTTAAAATAATTATGAAACCACTGATTTCTTTATATTAAATGTGGTCAGAAAGCCTAACTAACATTCATTTGCCAGCCGCACTATGAGGCTTAAAAATCTGTGATACAAGAAGGAAGCACTATGTGTTCATAGTTTATTACTATGGTAAACTATAATTTTAAAAAAGGTATGGTAGATAGACCTATCAGACCTGGTAGTGAATATTATAACGTGAAGTTATTAGGTACATTTCACATTATCTTTAGATTCGGCTTAAAATGTTTAGTAAATAGTAGTAAAATGATTATAAAACATTCAATATATAAATGTCTCAAACTATAGCATGTGTGCTCTTTTTTCTTCTTGCCTAAAGCATTCACAGAAAAAATAAAATATACTTTGGCTTTGGATTTAAAAAAATAATCTAATCCACATATATTTGTTTCTGTCTAAATTTGTTAGTCACATAAAATAAATTTGCTGTTTAAATATTTTGTAATAATTTTATTTCAAGCCAACACTATTGTTCTTCTTTCATATGCTATAATTAAGATGCTGCCTATGTTTTATTGTAAGTTTTCAACTAATATAAAATTATTTAAAAGAAATTTGTTTTGCGATTTTCATTATTTTTATTACTATTATTGTTGAAAGTATTTTATGAGTGGCAATATTTTGTTGATAAATTATAGGGATTGAATATGATGCATTTAAATCTTGGTGAAAAAATCTTCAAACACAATTAAACTATAATTTACATTTATAATTGTTCATGTGGGGAGCCATATTATATGGGAGTATTTTTAAAATAAACTTGTGTTGGCTTTCTAAAAGTTAAAAATAAATTATCCCACAACAATAAAATCATGAAACATTACAAGATGGTGTTTTGTTAAGTCAAGGCCCTACCTTAGAATTGATCATCATATCACTGATTTATATAATAATTGCTATATTGTTTAGTATTTTTTTATAAATTTTGATGACTTATTTTTACAAACTCTCTTAAAATTCATACAAAACATTCTTAAATAATTGAAAATCATGTAGCTATTTGTAATTCTTTATTAAATCACTTTACTTTAATCAATATTGTGTGTTAAAGTAAAATAACCCCAATCTAAAATATAAGTCTGTGCCTAGAAAAGAATCTATTGAAAATTTTGAAAAAAAAAATATCATTTTAATTTAATTAATTTAAAATTATTAAATGAGTTTAAACATTTCAGTTGATTTTTTAAATTTTTATTTAAATTTAGGGCACTGTCATTGTGCTTAATAAAGGCACAAATGAGGTTATTACCATCCAAGAAGACTGCGTACTTCATTCATTTATGTTCAGTCTAATAAATTTCCATTTAAAGTTCTTAATTTTGATTCAAACAGGAGCTTCATAGGAACCCTCACAGGTGGTGGGGAAATATATTTTTAAAAGACCAATGACACCCTAACTGTTTTGGCATAACCAAGACTATTGCCATTTACCAAAGATGGTTTGGTCAAAGTTAAACGAACATATGTATTAAAAATCAGAAAGTGTGATTAGAAATTGAACTCAAGGCGGCCACCTTGGTTAGCAAGAAAGTATCAATCACTGCCAGACTACGCAGCTTATAATACAATGGTCTGTGTCGTTTTATGTAACTACTTTTCCATTCTTTCTAAGATTATACTCCTTCTAGCCCTTCACCTACAACAACCTTTTGTCATGTCAATAAGAAAGAGGGGAAAGAAAATTACGGAACTTCTTAACTCAAAGTAAAGAGGAAATCTCACTGCTAGTTCTAAAATATCTTCAAATTTTCAGTTGTGAGTCTATCAAATAATGACTGTATTGGTTATAAGAAGGCTAAATCTAGAGCTCTTTTTTCATCAAGCCTAGTCTCATAACTCCGCAAATATGCTTAAAAATGCGTTGGTATTGAGCTAATGCCCTATTTTCACATTTTTTTTCTAATAATAAAATTCATTATATAGGGTTGTTAAGGAAAAATATCCCGGTTAGAATATTTAGACTTTATTTTGGCGTGAACCATATTTTTAAATACATTGTAGAATTAAATATTGCATTAGAGCTGAACGTCTGTGGTTTGGCAATTTCTTGCTTATTGAGGTGGCCCCCTTAAAATAAATAATTAGTGTCTATAATTTTCAAAACTTGTCACTAAACAAAGTAAATATTAAGTGCACCATAAATATAACTACCTACCTTACATTCCACCATATTCCTCTATCTTGGTGTTCTTTAATAATTAACATATTTAGAGGAAATGAATGACCCACAAATTCCCTTTGAGGTAAACCAGGGCAAATATTTCAGTCATAATTTGGAGGGTTAGTTAATAAACAAGGTTTTATTGGCTATGGATTCAAATTAAGTACCTTATGCGCTAGATACACATAACTTATTGCTGACAGGTAAAAAGTATATATATACATATATATTATTAACAATGTGATTTTTTTTTAAATGCACAAGTTTTTTTAGACTAATTGAAGAGCAATATGAGATTATTTTTAATATTTTGAAACTACTTTACTTTGCTTTGATTGAATAAAATTATAAATATTTAATAAAACCTTGTTAGTACCAGTACCTATATAAATCTTATAATGTACCTCAATGCTAAAGTAAATTATATTTCTAAAAAAATATCAAGATCTTAATACCATGTATGAAATAAAGTCTACTAAGCATGTTATACTCGGTCACTAAATAAATATATAATTGTAGATAATCAAATACAAAACTCGATCATGTTTATTCAATAATATATTATAAAATATTGCTATCGTTATTTATTATTAAAATGTATAAATGGCACACTTTTGCTAATATTAATATTATCTTCAAAACATAACAAAATTGATAAGTGAAACATTTTACTTCCTAGGCAGAGAATTTTAATTTTAAATTGTGAATTAATTTGATGCATTACCATCAATTGAAAATTGGTTCCACGGATTTTATTACGCTATCTGTACAATGACACTGTGCACTCTCTATACTAGTGCATTGTACAGCACTGCGCTAAAGCTTTATTTCCTTGTATGTACTTTGTACCTGGTATGAGGTGGCCTTTTTTGGAAAGACCACATTGTATTTTTCTATCAATAAAATATATATGATTATAGTTTCATTATTTCCTTGTGACCGTCCTTATACTTATTTACTTACTTTCTTTATTTTCTTTCAGCCCTCCTTATAATTTATTTATATCCTTTCAGCCTACCTTATAATATATTTATTTCACTGTCACCATCCTTTATTTCTCTCTTTACTTATAACCAGCCCTATGGTATCTTTATTACTTTACATCTATTCCTAAATTTTTGTTTTAATTTTAATGCTAGTGACTGATATCACTAATATAGTTTTTAAAAAGGACCACTTTATTTATTAGGTTCTATACTACCAAATAACCACCTCTGAACAATTCACTGAAGCAATCTCCCTTTAAATGCAATGCAAATGCAATCTCCCTTTAAATAGTCTTGCCCCCATCTCTACGACAAATTTCTCAAAACTTAAGCTGAAGAATGAAAACCCTTACCCAAGTGTGAGTTATCTATCAAATATCAAGAAATGACAATAACTTGCTGCAATAAAAATAGAATCAAGATTTTTATGGTAGGGACTAGGGCTGCCCAGAGGATTCAGGGTGCTCTTAGGGCAATAGAATTTTGGGGGTCTCCCGTTCACAAAAATAAACCTACTTAATGTATGTGCTTTATTAAACATAATATCTAAACTACATTATGTACTGGTACGCGAAAAAACCAAGCTACATTATTCTTTCTTATCTTTATAATGTTCACTGCCCCAAAGAATATGGGGCATAGTCTACCCTGGTTTGTGCTAAGCTCTAGTTTGTGACAGCCTGTGGCTTTAAAACCAAGGAAAGTATCATTACTATTAATACGTTGAACAATAAAGTTAACAACACTTACCAAAAAATAATAATGAATTCACACATAAGTGGCTGATTCCAAAAATTCCATTAATTTTTCTGTATCACGTCTACCTCAGGATAATATATACTCTTCAAAATTTAAATAATTATCAGTTTTTAAAAACCTCCATCATTAATTTTTTTCCTGTTGAAATGCACCAGTTATATTACAGTACAGGTAATATGTGCATTCTATGTAATTAAAATTATCGCCCTGGAAATTTTTTTCTAATAGTACGTTTTGTAGTACCTCTTAAAAAACAACAGCTATTATATAATAGAGGTATCCCATTCTAAACAAAAGCCGTGCTGTCAGTTCAGTATCCTGTAGCTTCATCACAAATAAATCATCTTTCAGAAGTTTCCTTATTTGGGGACCAATGAAAATTCTTTTAAGTTCAGCATCTTATACTGAGAAAAACTTAAGTGAGATAGGTGAATCCACTTCTATTTTATCTTAGGCCTTAATGAAATTTTTCATTAAACTAAGTGTTATATGTAAAGGTGGGAGAAGAACATTTTCTGGTTCAACCAATGGTACATATTATATTCATTACTTCTTCCGCGTAATATATTCACTTCCTATTTTCTATTATTGCACATATAATGCTTTGCTGTTGCCCGACTGTCCCACAAACACTTTTTTTTTTTACTTCCATGTAAGTCTGTAAGTATTCTAATAACCTTCAAAATCACCACAGTCCAAAAGTGGTATTGGTACTATACTGCATTCAGACTCTTCGACATACTTTCATATGTTTTTTTCAAGTCAGCGGCATGGATTAGAGGAACTGATAGATATTTATTTCAATCATGCAACAGAATTTCTTCCAAACTTAATTTCAACTCAATAAATCTGCGCCATTCATTAAGACTATGTTCAATACCTAATTATTTCATTAAAGTCTTTTCTATACTGTCTTCCATGGTGAAATACTTGGAATACACTTCACTGCATTGTTGATACAATGTTATTTAGTTCCAGATTCAAGTAATTTCCATTGCTGTAACCGGGAACCAAGTTCAAATTGCTCTTTGGTTAACTTTAGTTCACGAACTATCTCATTAAAATCTTCTTGCTTAATTTGATACAGAGTGTCACCATTTAAAATTGCCCTTTGGTTAACTTTAGGTCACGAACTATCTCATTAAAATCTTCTTGTTTAATTTGATACAGTGTCACCATTTCAAATTGCTCTTTGGTTAACTTTAGGTCACGAACTATCTCATTAAAATCTTCTTGCTTAATTTGATACAGAGTGTCCCCAATTTGTAGTCCAAATCCTTAAAAGCGTATGGTTCAGTAAAGTTTGTAACACATTCATCTGCACAATCTTTTTAATTGATTCCTTTATCCCATGCTTTTGAGGGAAGTTGCCACACCATTAGTTCATCTAAAGGCATACTTTGGAGTTTCCCAGTTAGCTACATCCTCGGAAATGTTGTGCAGTTAATAAGGGCATACGTGGAGCCCAGTTTTCGGCTTGGTCGCCCATATTGCAACCAAAATACAAATAGTATGAACGTTTAGTAATGCAAATATTTACTTCATCAAAAGTGTTTCATTGTAAACATATTACACACGTAGCAGAAATTTTCACGGTGATGAAGACATGTCCTTTTCTTCGGCATTATAACAATACAATGGTAGGAAAATAATAACATAAAAATACTCTCCAAATAAAGTTAGATTAACTGTTCACTCTTTAGCTATCCCTCCATCACTGAAAGAGTTATTGTGTGAGGATATTCGCACTACAACAACGATACTCTTGAGACACTACTGCCATCTATGAGCAAATGCTAAAAAACATTTGGTTACGAATCTGATAAGTGTCATGTTCTATTATAAGTTGATTATTATGATTATAAGCAACAGCTATACTGTAGGTCAAATGACAGATCAGGGTCATATCCCCTTCACTAAAACATAGATAAGACTCATGCGTGAACACAAAACCTATATACGGAAAAATTGTTACGTGATGTAACATTTTTATTGTCATTTCTGAGACACACAAAATTAACCAATAACACCCCACCTAGTTCTGAAGGTAAAAATCGTGTTGACTAGTGTAATCTATTAAAAGTGATGGATGTTGAGCTGGAGACAAAGAGGAAAGGTTTCCAGATTAGCGTTAAAAGGGGTGAGAAAAACGGCCCCAGAACCCCTGGCTGAGATTAGACCCTCTACATGATCATCAAAGGCAATCCAGTTTATTGCGAGCTTGGTGCACTAGGCTGGTGAGCGTAAATAAGGTAAGGTTTGTAGGGTCAAACCTCTCAACCAATGCCCTGTTTCAAGAACCAACTTTTCAACTTTTCACTTTGCAATTTTCACTTTTCATATAATTGCAAAGTGAAAAGTATATTTGTTTCATCAATATTTTTCAACTTCTTTGCATTCATCAGTTTGATTTGAAAATTCTTTGCATTTGCAGCTATGTTCTT
>CABFWB010000074.1:538158-557280 GCA_902151455.1 Timema bartmani | reverse complement strand
TTTTACGATCACAATACTTCTTCGTGGGATCAAGAGAAAGTAAAATTGACAGCTGCGGATAATACAATTTAACGTATTAATATAATATGAGATTAATGTAAAATCTGCAAATTATTATTAAATGCAGTCCAATTTTTTACCGGAATAAACCTATCTGACACCTGGAAAAATTGTTAGATCTATTTTCACGTATGCATACGTTAAGTCATGTGATCTAAAGTAGTCACATTTGATATCTACCATCAATACATAATATAAAACAACACTAATAATGTAGTAAATTTTACTATTGCAAACATAAAAAAAGACATATATTGTATTTTATAAAAAGTGTATTTCTACCAAAATCTGACTATACCTACTCTTAACATTCCCACTGTAGTTATAGTATTATTTTGATAGGAATAACAGTAGAAGTTAGTTACTAAAACAGTTTTAATATATTCAAACGTCAAGTAAAGTTATTTGCAGCTGTCACTTTTGATAATAATTTTGACCATTTTATATTTTGACATTTGACAATTTGATAATTTTGACAATAATTTTAAACTAACACAAATAATAAAGTGAAACGTTATAAATGGAGACTGCAAATAAACATTTTTGAATTTTATCTACTGTTCTTCCAACCAAATTCAGGGTGTATACATTCTTCCAGCGTCTATATTTCCGTATCGAGCAAGTCAACACTAATGACAAATTGACATTAGGTATTTCTAGCAAACTCAGGAGACTCGACACACACTACAGATCTTGATAAAATATTAACGTACACATTAGCGCTGTTGCGACAGCCGTAAAGTTTCTATTAGCATAGACCCATTATATAATGGATTATTTATGCTGATCACTATTTGGAATTGTATTCATCAAGAATTCACCGGTGTGGCTAAGTGGTCAGTGGGGTCGACCGCAAGTTTAGGGAAACTTGGTTCAATTCCACGTGGTACTAACGAAGATATATATTTTTTGTATTCGGGTTCATCCTGCTATACAATTAGTAAATATTTAGAATGTTTTTAACACTGCGTCTTACTACCTGTTCAAGCTCTATAATGTTGATTACACTAATGGGGTAGGGATAGGGAACGGAAGCATTTTAGAGGCAATCTATCCGCATTTGTATGTAAGGAGAGTGGGAAATAATTTAGGAAAAAACACCCTCAGTAGACTTGGCTGGGATTTGAAGCCCAAAATCCACGTCATGAGTTGGCCAGTCTAACACGATTGTGACGCCTTAGAACATTCGGCCACTGAAGCGGGTAAATATACTGTTAGATAGGCCTATTTTTGTAGTTATGTATTTCCAGCGCGTCCTACTATCTGTCAGGTCTCTGCCCATTGGCATTAATAAGGTAGAATTTAGGAAAAATGAACCCCCACTTTCGCGAAGGAGCGTAGGAAACCCTTAAGAGTCCACTCAACGACTAATATTAGATTCACTATTACGTTTGATTCACATTTCGCGTCCATTTACGGGTTGGATCAGTAAAATAAATTTATCATTTTAAATATTTATATTTTTTATTTTGTTGCACTTTTCCTTTCTTGTGACCCCCCGGAAAGAGAAGGTATTGTGATATTTAAAAAAAATCGAACTCGAGATTTTATTTTTGTTTCACCATCCCTTGTTTTTTTTTGCATTGTCGTCTTGTTTTTATGTCTGTATTTCACCTAGCGCTGAAACTATTTTACCAACCTGGCCAGAACTTGGTTGGGGTTTTAATAGAAGTTTTTGGAATGATATATTTAACCCTAAAATTAAGGGCAAGGAAAATAATAGGTTTTCTCAAAATTGGCTACTAATATTTTGATTAAAATTCATATTCAGGTATTTTTTAACATTACAAACAAAATTTCGATTCTCCTATTCTTGTGACAAATTTTGATGGTACTTTATATAGGCATAAATTTCCAATTTTAATCATATCTCCATAACTCCTTGAGATAAGAAATAACTTATAAATGCAAAAATGTAGGACTATTAAAACAAAAATAGTTTATTTGAAATAAAATTGTTAACTTATTATTTTCCGAGCTTTAAGCAAATATGTATTTTTATGGAAGTCTTTTTATATGGGATATTGTTATGATTCTTAGTGGTCAAAGATGGTCCTCTTTTCTCGACGTTTCTGTAACAGTAACAGTAACCTATCATTTCATTTATGCTCTCTGGCAGAATATGATGCTATTGTTTCCATTATATTTCTACAATAAAATATATTATTTTGTTTTACATATCTTAGATTTTCTAAAGTAAATATCTTAATTTTTAGGTAAAGGAGCGATAAAATCTGTGCGGGGCGTTTATTTGAAATATGGTAAAATGGTTTCACTGTTCGTAAGATGGGCTGTCTAAATTCATCAGGCTGGTCCCTATAAATCCTGGCAGAGGTGTGTCTCTTACCATGTATCTCTTGCTGGTAATCGAACTACAGTACTTTGGAGGTCCAGAGCTCTTACTGATAGCGGCTGTAAAGCCCTCTATCCCCCCCGAGCATTAAAGCCACTCCATGCAAAGCAGCGGGGGCTGGCCAAAGAGGAGGTGATTCTAACACAAGCCCAGAGAATGGTCATTGTAGAGCTCTACCAGGGCTTTACAGGAGGGGTTTATACCAGGTTGTTAATAGTGTGTCGGCTACATCGAGGTTAGTAATAGTGGCCCTTGTTCCAACACGTGTAAAGCAACTTGTCCTTACTCTCTGGACCTTCATTAGCTATGAACACAAGAGCGGTGAAGCGGCCGCGCCCGGCACATAGGCCACCAGGTGGTACGCTGAATAGGCGCAAGCGACATGGTTTCGAGATAGTACGCCGACTGTACTAAGTGCAATAGCAAAAGAAGAAGTTGGACGCTTTACAAATAAGTAGCTCGAGATGAATAGGTATATTTAACCGATTCAATAAGTCATGAAATAATAAGACAAATTCAATTTAATTTTTTTAAACTTAATGAAAAAAACCCCCACGTAAACCTTTGGAAATATTTGAAAAAAAAAGACAAAGACGTTTTATTTACTATACTTAAGAAAACAAGGAAATACTTTTAGAAATAAGTTTCTTTTGAACTACGTTATGCTTCCTATCTGAACTATACACAGTTAACTATACTAATAAAGTAGGTTTGTGGAACGTTAGATTTTAAGGGAAATGTACCCGCGTTCACATGAAAGGAAAGCTGGGAACCATCTAGGAAAAAATACTTTTAATACAACCAGCTGGGATTTGAGCCCCAACCTCTCTGTATTTGACAAACCAGACTATATGAACTTGACGTTTAGTCTGCGTGCCAAACAACCTTTAATTAATAAATACCTTTTATTTAGTAAAGTTGTTTCTAAAACTCATATAATTTTAAATTTTGCTTTTGGCCTTAACTCACGCATTTAGTCCGCTTAAATTACACTTAAAACATGTTGGTGAAAAACGATTAGGCTAGTTAGAAGCAGCTCAATAAAACACTAAATCGATATTAAACAAGGTTTATTTGAAATAGATGGTAATATATGCAAACAGCCTTAAATGTTTATGGAATAGCATATTAAATTGCAACCTACCCACCCATCACCCTTAAATAATGCCACAAGTAAAATAATTAGAGGGCTTCAGACATGAACAATATCGTTGAAACTGATTGAACTTATTTTGTTTGAATCACAGTAAGTCAACAGTAATAATAATAGTAGTAATAACGATAACATTAATGAGATTCATAAATCCTAGAATATTTTTTTCCAATAGATTATTTTTACTTTCTCGCTATCTTACAGGTAGAGAAAGTATTGTGATCGTCAAAAAAATTGAACTCGAGATTTTTATGAATCTCGACCTTTCATGACCCCCCGAATCCGAAAAAGTTGTTTTTGAATTTCCGTCTTATGTCTGTACCTCCGACTAGAGAGCCTAAAATATTTTACCGATCGGGCTAAAACTTGGTATCTAGGGCTCACATAGGTTTTCCCCGAGTAAATTTTGGAATTGGATATCTAACCCTAAAATTAAGGGTAGTTTACTGAAGGGCAAAAAAAAGAAAAAGTCGATTTTCTCAAAATTGGCTCCAACGATTTTGATTAAATTTAATCTCAAAATATTTATATATATATCAAACAAAACGGCTACCCTCAATATTTTGGCAAAATGAATTTAAGGGCTCCGGTCAAATGCGTAAATTCTAATTTTGTATCATATCTCCGAAACTATTTGAGATATGAAATTACTTATCATCGCAAATATGTAGGTCTATTTATAATACAAATATTTTATTTGAAGCATAATTTTATAAAACCAATAACTCGCAAGCTATACGCAATTATGTATATATTTTAATTTTCGAGGTAAAGTAATGCATTCGTAAAAAAAAAAATCAACCAGAAATTTTGATGGATGTCGACGTCTCATTACCCCCGAACCCTAAAAAGTGGTATTTTGCATTGCCATCTGTCTGTATGTCTGTTAAGTTATAAAATTAAGAATAGACTATTAAAAAGCAAAAAAAATCAATTTTCTCAAAATAAACTCTAACGATTTTGATAAGAATTCGTATCTAGGCGTTGATTAAGACTATAAATGAAATGGCTATTTCCATTTTCCTATGAAAATGAATTTTAAGGTACTTTACAGAAGCGGAAATTTCTGTATCTCCGCAACTATTTGAGGTACTAAATAAATTATGATAGCAATATTGTAGTACTATTAAAAATAAAATACTTTTATAGAAAATCTATTTTTATAAAACCAACAGTTTCTGAGATATTGGCAAATATATTAATACAATTTCGTTAGATTTAGTTTTAAAGAGATACTACTTAAATTTTAACGCAATAATTCTGCAATTTCATAGAGTAATTAAATATAAGTAAGGCTCTCAAAAAGTTTGCTATTTCTCCTTTAACCTCTTAGGAGAAATATAGTTACAGCAATGATCTATCTCCTTCATTTTAGACTCAATAGTCAGTATTTACATTTTTTTTCGGTCAAAATTTATAACTGAGTAATTGAATAGTAAAGTCGAGATTTTAATACGAAGTGTTGACCTTTGTGTACCCGAAATCGATCATTTTTGTTGATCAATATATACAAATGAGGCCATTCTTTAGAAATAAAATTATAAAATTTAAAACCGGGATTCAAAAAATGTTTTACGTAAGTATAGTGAAATTTATGCTTGGGTTTGCTAGTGTATATTATTTCGTTTCACATATATTACGGTGACCTGGTGGTCTAGGGGTAAGATTTTGGATTTCTGTGCTGGGGGCCCTGGCATTACACATTAGCGTAAGTGCGTATAATCCAAACGGTTAGTAAGACGCGGTGCTAATAATACTAATAATAATAATAATAATAATAATAATAATATTAATAATAATAAATATATTACTAGTTTTGAGTAAATATCTCAATTTTTAAACAATAGAGCGAGAAAGTCCGTGCGGAGTTCCATACCATTTATTTTGAATACAGTTCATTCATAGCTCTGAAATTCTTCTATGCATTGTGTATAATATGTTAATAGTCTTAGAGATTTAGGAGGTGTGCGAAAGGACACAACTTCTTTAGGTTTAGATAAGTCTCAATATATATCGGTTGGTCAAATTTTGGTACATTTGATTTAATTCAAGAGCTTCGAATTATGTTCGGGGACATTTTTCAAACAAATATTACATAACATATTTTTGTTCCCCTTTCTAAAATGCGTCTCAAAATGACTTTCTTTAATTATTATTGGTACGCTTAAGGCAAGGGCTGTCCAAGGCTTAATCTAAAGGATAGGTATAAAAAGGGTAGTTTAGAGACGATGTGCCCTTATTGGTGCAAGGAGAAAACCGGGGAAAAAAAAACCTAATGTTAGTCACATCTGAAAACTCGTCCTTAAGTGAAGCCCAGCTGAGTTCAAGTACCGGCCTTTCCGTCAAGGTTTACTAAGTGCGGTTAGTTCTAACGCGTTGGCTTACTTGGCCACTACTGCGGGTTAGTGTACTATGAGATTTAGAAAATCTGACAAACCTAAACTTTTTTTTGTAAAAACCTTGTTAATCTAGTGAAGTTCCCAACTATATCAAATTAACAGAATGGCGCATTAAATGAGAGAACATGGCGTTTGTGGCCGCTTTGATTATCCTTGACTGTACGAGTATGACTAAAGAAGCTGTAAACCATCTGTCCACCCTTCTCTCGGCGAGCGGTGGGAGCACGCGCAAAGAGGTAGTCCAATCTGTTTCCTCTCAGCTGCCGAAGCGGAACAAAACCAATCTAGGAACCAAACTTGGGGAAGGACCATAAGTTACCAGCAACCAACTGCTGGTATATTAGATCATCTCCAGGTAATAAACTAAGTCATCCTTTCGAGGAAACTTAATCAAACAGTTCATCTGAAGTACATGCTCGGTAGAAGGGGGCACTTAGAATAGGCCCTAACCCTGCTTTGCGCCTCACTGCACGTCAGGGCTATGTTTACACAAATGGAATAGGGAGGAGAAAAATATAGTTTGAATAAAGTGTCTGCGTATAACCCGAACGGGTAGTAAGACGCGGTGCTAATAATAATAATAATAATAATAATAATAATAAAGTGTTCCCATATTCGCATGGAGGAAACATGAAAAACTCTTTAGGAAAAAAGCACTACACCCAACCTGGATTCGAAATCTGATGTTTCAATTACCATCAACTCAGACCAGACGAGAAGGATGCTTCTTAGCTTGTGCCCATCGGTGCTGGTGATAGGTTCTTATAAATATTTCCTTTATCTATTAATTGTTTATAGATACTTTAGTTTTTTTTTAGTTAATAGGTTTAATTGTATGGGTGATTTACGGCTTAGTTTAATTAATATATAGGTATGGGGAAGGTAATTTATACATGGCAAGTGCGCCAGTATTAGCTTTGAGATAAATCACATGCAAAAATAATACTGGCCAATGCACCCGACTTAGATTCGAAATACTTCTTTATCGTCACAAGAAATCCAGATTATTGTAACCCTGACGTCTTTGATTGCGTGACCACTAGCGTAGGAAAGGGGATTAGAATAGTTCTCACAACATTACGACCTTTTTCTTCTTCTTCTTCTTCTTCTTCTTCTTCTTCTTCTTCAGATGGATGAACTTGAACTTAGTGTGCAGATTCTTATTACAAGTGCATTTATAGTGAACTACGTATACTTGGTTTCTAACCACGTCTCGCATAAATATTAAATTTTTTCCTCCAGAGGGTTACGAAATAAGGTTTCTCATAGGCGAGCTATTCAACTTTTAAACACGAAACCACCATCCTGACACAGGTTGAGTTAATTTAAAATATATTAATATATTAAAATAAAATTATAGGTGGGCTGCTTTTAAGATGCCTAACATATTTTACCAGCCCTCCCAAATGCTATATTGTATATTTTTAAAGCAGTGTGAATTGTCAGATGTAGTAGTATCTTCCTAAGAAGGACCTTATCTGACAATTATAAAAATCATTTAAACCTCTTTAATACCTACATGCATACATCAAGTCATTTGATCTGCAGCTGTCATTTTTTATAGATGAAATTGATACGTATATAATAATAATAATAATAATAATAATATATATAGTTAAAACGTTATTATTGTTGACAGCAAAAAAAAAGTTGTACTTTTTAAAAGATTCTTCAATTCCAGTTCCTAATACACAACACTTCCTTCTCTGTTCTTACTTAAGCTCAGCTCGAGTAGTTGAGATTCAGTTTGTCTGTTTTGAATGTAGTTGTTTTATCTTCCAGTCGAATGCTGGCGAGTGTTTTAAAACTCATCTTTCCCAGGCCTGTTTTTTTATATTAGTGTAAATGACTGGTATCACATAAGGGAATAAAACCCTCTGTATTAAAAAAAATAACAAATAACGTGATGTGTTTAGCTTTGAAGACAGTAAAAATTGTTTGTAGCAATCACATCAGTTGAGTAATGTCTTTTCGGGGTTAAACTAGTTCTCTAGATAAGCATTCCCAAACTAACGTTCACATTAAATAGAATACGTAAACTCTTCCTACTCTAGACATTTCATCCACAGGACCAGGAGAAACGTCGAGAGATTCTCCGCCCACCTACCTATGAATCTAGAACTATTTTTATTTTTTTAGGGAGAAGAGGAGGGTTGTTTAATTTATCAACTGTACACACCTCCAACGCAAACTGATCCGAGCTGTTCATCGTTTGTTTTTTTTGAGGGGAGTTTTGGTTTCACCTCCCATTTTGTGTTTGTTGTCTCTTGTGTTAGGACATACCCCTACTCCCAGGGGAAGGTGAAAAAGGAGGGAGGGAGGGAGAACGTGTTGAAGGAGGGTTTGGTGTCATCGCCAACGTAAATTGACGCCCTTTATGAATAATGACCGGCTCGAGTGAATACCAAATGCGGAGACAATTCTATTAACTGACAAGGGAAAGCGAAAGGGGATTGGAGGGGGGTAGAATTTTTGAAGGGGATGAGTGGTAGAAGCACCTTTATGTGTGATGCACTTTGAGGGAGGATACTCTTTGATCTCGGGTACGAAGCGAGATGCGACGCACCCTGCTCTCTATATTATTTTTTTAAGCCATTCAAGCCAGTCTAGATATGTCTTGTATTACAGTGTTTCTCAAAATGTGGTCCTCGGATCACTGGTGGTCCGCATTGGCCTATCATGTTGTCCGCAGTGGCCTATCAAGTTGTCCGCAGGATCCCAGGAAGTTTATAGATAATTATGAATCAAAGAATTCTGAAAACTTATAATACAAGTTGTAAAATGGAAAAAATTAAGTTTGAATTATCCAAACTATGCTTTAGTTCTTTCCTCGGTAGACAAAAGTCGTATATAAAATAAGGTCTGTACCAACCTTAAGTCAACAAATCTGAACAATTATTTATAAAAATGTATGAGGTTTGGGGTGTTATAAATCACCAAACAACCATTCTTACTAATCCAAAGAATTATATATTTGTTTTCAACATTTCATTTAGTAAATTGGCGTATAACCCGAACGTATAGTACGACGCGGTGCTAAATATTATTATTATTTAGTAAATTAATTTTAGTCTTGTATGTATAGACCTAAGATGTAATTGCATACAAATTTTAAAAAAATATTTTTTTCAACTACTCCCTCCGCCCCCCTACTCCCAGGGAACTGGTGGTCCCTTAGTTTACGTACAGTAACTGCCATTTGGTGGTCCTCCCATCACCAAAACTTTGATAAACATTGTTGTATTATATTCGATAGTTTGATTTAATGGGACAGTGCTCATGGCGGATAGATTGAGGTTCGAATCGCGATTGGGTGTATTGAGGGCGGTTTTTCCTAAAGGTTTTGCCATCTTTTCGCTGCGCAAATTCGTGTGGATTTAACCTCAACTCTACCGTCTTCCTCTCTACACCAAAGGTGTACAAAATGTGTTGTTTCAACCAAACTATCATATTCCTAAATACAAAACTAGTCCCAAGAAAATATAATAGATTATATTTATAACCTTAGATATTTTTCCAGGCATGATATTTAACTTTTTACTAGTGTGTATAGATTTTCATTTGACAATTTTACAGTCAAACTAGCTTGTGTGTAAGGAAAGGGGCAAGGAGGTTAGAGGGTAAAGGAAGATGTTTAAATAGTAATAAAAAAAAGCTTAAAAATCCGCTTTCATCGAGTGCATAGGCCTACGCAAGGTTGAAGTCTTACTTGCGAGTAAAAGGAGGCTTTAGGGAGGGAGAAAAGTTGCTACTGCAGAGAAGATTCTCGGAGAGCTTTCAGGCGTTTTTGCTTCCTTGGATAATGCGATTGTGTCGACTTCGGACGGTGCGATTCCAGGAGAAGAAAAGTAACCTCCCAAGCACTCAATCCACCCTTTAAACGAAATATCTCCCCCACTTCAAGTTTAACCATAATATAAATTCAACGAAACCTGGTAAGAGAAATACAGCTGGCAATTTTATTGTTTACCATTTGTACTAAGGTGCTGGATTGTTTTTTGTTTTTTTCATAGGGGGGCATAAACACTAATCGAGATGAATTTGTATTTTTTTTTTAGAATAAAAATTTCTTCTTAAATTTAGAAAATGCTATTTAAGGGTCATGTTAAAATATTTTAATAGCTAAGTATTTTTATTTAGTCACTAACAAAAATATTTTTTTGTGTAAGCCGTGCAGTACTACTCGTACGAGGATATTTACAATAATGGTGTAGGGATGAATAAAGGTAGAATTTATAGGAAATGTTCCCACATTCACGTGGGGGATAGTTGTAAACTATTTATGAAAAAAACACTCTGTACAACTTACCGCGATTCTAGCCCTTATCGTCCCGTCACCGGTAACTCAGCCTATTGCGAGACTGATTTGTTAGACCATGCGGGTCAACTCGAAGATTATTAATGGTTTGATCAAAGGGATAGAGAGATGTTGTTTAGAGGAAGTGAACTTTCAATATCATGAAGGGGGAAAGGTGACAAACACTATGGTGATAAATCATATGTCGAAAACAACAATTTCTGTGCATCCGTCCGAGATTCAGACCTTTATCTTCCTATTAATCAAGAGAAAGTATTGTAATCGTGAAAAAATCTTTCTAGAGATTATGATGAATCTTCAATATATGCAGCTGTTACTTTAGAAAGCTACTGTCAATATTTATAAAATAATATTATTATTTTGAAATGTTATCAATGTTGACTGAAAATAATATGTATTTTCTAAACCGTTCTTTCAACCAAAACCAGGCGTTAGTTTGGGCTGCTCAATTTAGTTTGTCCGTCGTATGTTGATAAAAGCTAGTTTTGAAAAAGTAGAATTTACAATACCGCTAGACTTGCATATTGGACTTTTACCGTTTAGGTCAGGAGAGGGTTATCCATAATCATTTTAAGATAGCGTTTCGAAATTATTAATTTGTCTATGAACCGCATCGGTGGCCACGCAGGCAGATAACACGGTCTGGTCTGGTTTTCCGCTGACTGGCAATTCAATTTTGTTCTAGACTTTATGACAAAGATAATAAAATACATCATATTCACTGTCCACACTTAATTTTTTTACAATTTATATGATATAGCAGATTAATTAAATATTTAAAAAATAATTTATGACAATTTTGACTATGATTATGATTAAACTTAATGTAGCTTCGTAATCTAAATCTGACTATTTTCCCTCCAAAACGATTATATAACACCTGGATTTCTAGAGGTAATGGGAAAGGATTAGGGTTAAAAGGTGCTTAAAGAAAATATTTGTTAGTGGTAGAAACTCGTAATGGTCTTAACTTCGTTTTGTCTGGTATTCGGTGACAGGGAGGTTGGAGTTTGAATCCCAGCTGGGTGTACTGTGAGTAGTTGTTCTTAAATGGTTTTACACTATCTCTTTATTTACATTCTTCTAAATATAGATTACTTATCCATAACTCATAAGTATTTTTTTCATCTCCACATACTGCCCGTCCTTGCTATACGCATTTTAACAACGCTTCCCGGTTATTGTAAAACCAGAACTAATGAGCCTGACATTTAATTCACGTGACCACCGGTAATAGAATGAGTATAGTATTAAATGCGTATGACCCAGACGGGTATTGACTAATACGCTGGAATTTTTTTAAACTTTATTTATATAACACCTTTTGAACTTGAGGTTATCTAGCAAACGATATAATGAAATACTCGCTACCACTTAGATTCAAAGCGCCTCACTGTCAACATGCTCGCCAGAAATAAATTTATACCCTTTTAACCAAGGGACTGCCCATGTGGAACAAGTTAATTTGTTTTAATCAGCCCTAATGAATCAAATAGCAATCATAAAAACATAGTTTTTCTCTCCATCTTTCTTGCAATAGCTAATTTTTTTTATTATGTCAGTTCTAGTTGTGCGCAGTGAGGAAATAACGTAAGAAACAAAGAAACCACCCCCAATAACGATCGAATTTCTTTTTTTAGAGTCCATAAACTTTTTCAACCAAAATTAACATTTTATTACTTTATTAGTGTTATTTATATGTAATGATAATATATATCAAAAGTGACAGCTATAAATCACGTCATGAATTGACGTATGAATACGAGAAAATAGATTTAATAATTTTTCTTGTTGTCAGGGCCCTTCCTATGAAAATGGGACTATATCACGTGACTGAGCAAGGAGTGTGAACTGGTACTGTAATATACTCATTACTCATAGACTGTGCATCAAATCTACAGCAAATATGATTGATATAAATTTCTTGCACACATTAATATCAAGCTTTCCCACAGTGTCTCTTCATGAATTCCTAACAAACATTAATACCAAGATTCCCCAAAGTGTCTCTTCATGAATTCCTAACAAACATTAATAGCAAGATTTCCCAAAGTGCCTCTTCATGAATTCCTAACAAACATTAATAGCAAGATTTCCCAAAGTGCCTCTTCATGAATTCCTAACAAACATTAATACCAAGATTTCCCAAAGTGTCTCTTCATGAATTCCTAACAAACATTAATACCAAGATTTCCCAAAGTGTCTCTTCATGAATTCCTAGCAAACATTAATAGCAAGATTTCCCAAAGTGTATCTTCATGAATTCCTAGCAAACATTAATATCAAGCTTTCCCAAAGTTTCTCTTCATGAATTCCTAACAAACATTAATAGCAAGATTTCCCAAAGTGTTCTCTTCATGAATTCCTAACAAACATTAATATCAAGCTTTCCCACAGTGCCTCTTCATGAATTCCTAACAAACATTAATATCAAGCTTTCCCACAGTGCCTCTTCATGAATTCCTAACAAACATTAATAGCAAGCTTTCCCAAAGTTTCTCTTCATGAATTCCTAACAAACATTAATATCAAGCTTTCCCACAGTGCCTCTTCATGAATTCCTAACAAACATTAATACCAAGATTTCCCAAAGTGTCTCTTCATGAATTCCTAACAAACATTAATAGCAAGATTTCCCAAAGTGTCTCTTCATGAATTCCTAACAAACATTAATAGCAAGATTTCCCAAAGTTTCTCTTCATGAATTCCTAACAAACATTAATACCAAGATTTCCCAAAGTTTCTCTTCATGAATTCCTAACACACATTAATATCAAGCTTTCCCACAGCGTGTTTTCATGAATTTCTAACATATTGATTACTAAACATTCCACAGTATATATCAAAGACCGGGGATCGTAAAACAAACATTTGACCAGTCTCTCATACGTGATGATTCATAGGCCAACAAATATGAGCATATAAGTTTATCTTTCTTGTATAGTATTGACTTGGTGGCAAACCAACCTTTGTACTTAGATATCCCTACAGTGACCCAACACAAACTACCATTCCTTGCATGGCCGAGAGCTCTAAGACGACCAAAAAGTCCACGTGGCCCAGATGCACTGGATAAATATTTTTTATCCATGATGATTGATTTTTATTTTTTATTTAAATGAGTGCTGATGCTGTTCCTAAAAATTCACCCGATTCATACAATTTCCCACACTTTACATTTGAAGATTCACGTAGACAATATCTAATGGGTTTTAATGGTTACATATCTTCAGAAAATGATTAGGAAGTTAAATAAAACGAACATAGCTTTTATTTGCATTGTGATGGTGTTTTTAAACCCTCTTTTAATTAGTATGTTTATTATAAGAGTTATTAATGGCCCAATCTAGGGTCTAATAGACGTGAGGAATAGTTTAAATGAAGTGCATGTTCATTAGTATGGAGCTACAGTCTAATTCTCATTGTTTGAACCTTATTTGACAGGTATACATTTTACTAGATCTACTTTCACGTATTGTCACTTTTGATAGATATTATCGATGCGTATAAATAGCACTAATAAAACAGTAGTACTATTTTTAGCATCACGTTTACTATTCGCTTGCATTATACGCATATGTACTAATTACGAAAATGTGTTAGGAATAGGGTAGTTTGTATTGATAGATGTACCCGTATTTGCGTGGAGGGAGACGGTAAAACCAATTAGGAAAAATACCCTCAATAAACCCGAACAGGATTTGAGCCACGATTTAATAAAATAGTTCAATGTTGTCATTTTTGTCCACAAAAGTATGTGTTTGTATTTTATAAGAGTTTCTTACCGTGAAAATACTACTATAGGATGGAAAAAAAACTATGATAAATAACATATGGAAAAAAATAACTCAGTGCACCCTTGTCACTGTGTGTATTATGTAAAACTTCTTGTTGAATACTTTATTTTTATTGAAGCTGGCTATGATCGAACCTAGACTTTCTGAGTCTTAATCAATCACCCTAAGCTCGCGAACTAGTCTACAGGTTCCTCATCGATCAAGTTGCGTGTACCGTTCCGTTGGATGACGAGCACCAAAGCGGTGGTTCCACCGTCGCGGTCTGAAGTTACCCATGCCTGTTAATGACATTCCGGTTGTCCTGGACATTGGCACGTACGCTGGTGAGTTAGACTGAGGGGGGTACAGGGTGTAGGAGGGACCTGGAGGGTTGGAGGGTGGGTGGGGAGTAAGGACAGTGTGTGTTCAGGTTTGATTAGGGCCGGAGAGTTGAGCATCAGCTGAGCTGCGGTCACTAAAGATCAACAAACCGACGTTGACACTCGAGCCCAGGGTCTCCATTAGCATCGCTACTTGGAGCAAGAAATCAGCCCCGAGGCTTCACAGACATTGGCGGATGTATGGGAGGAACCTTTAAAGGGCCGGTTAATATTCCTGTCTTTCTCTCGAAGAGTATTTGTAATTGATAAACTCATATACATACAAAAAGTTTTCTTTGTTTAATATCGAAGTTATTTTTGTGAACCGCGTCTTACTACCCGTCTGGACTATCCGCATATTTACACTAACGGGTAGAAAAGACTCATGTGTAATAAATGAATGTAGGGGTTGACCTCAGTGGTATTGGGGTAAAGTGCTTGCCCCAGAACCCAATCTTTATGGGCTCAAACCCAGTCGGGGTCGTCGGCGGATTTTTCTTGAGCGATACAAATCCGAAGCACAACTTCATTTTGATGGAAAGTAAAGCCGTCGGTCCCATGTCGATTGTGGCATGTAAAAGAACCATGGAAAGTATGTGAAAATACCTTTCCCGGCATAATTGGTAGTACCTTTTGTTCTTGCTCATAGAAATTCTTGTGTGCTGATATAATCAGTCGGTTCAGAACGTACACTTTAAATACATCAAAGAAAGATTGGAGAACCATTTAGGGAAAAATACCTAGACCTCCCTCTCATTGGCAATACATTCGTTTACGATGTTTCATTTGCTAGATCGTGTGACCACTGGCAGTTATTACTAAGCAGCTTAATGAAACGGCACTATTTACATTTTTGGCACCTCAATTTACCTGAAAGTCCCTAACTGGTTTAAAGTAATTGATCCTGAAGTATAATATTAGATATACTTGTAATCAGTTAGGTACAAAAGTTCCTAAAACTTATTTTATATATTCATGCTTCAAGCCGTGTAATATTCAGCTGTATCAATTTTATAGATAGTTTAAGTACCAATTTAATAATACTAATAATACATTAAAATCTTATCAATGTTGTTCTTTAAAAAATAGTTTTGTAATTTCTGTTCCCCCCTTACCAGAATCCTACAATAGCCCGAAGGTCATTTATATTTAGAATATTCAGGTCATAAATAGTTTATGTTGAAAGCATTTTTTAAATTGTTTAGTAAGTAATATCCTAATAATGTAGAATTGAAACCACTTTTGTTTTACCATTACAGTATTTTTACACATTTAAGCATCACTTGATTGTAGTACTAAGCAGGTGACCTGGTGGTCTAGGGGTAAGGTGTCAGACTTCTGTGCTGGGGGTCCGGGGTTCAATCCTCGGTCCCGGCACNATATCCTAATAATGTAGAATTGAAACCACTTTTGTTTTACCATTACAGTATTTTTACACATTTAAGCATCACTTGATTGTAGTACTAAGCAGGTGACCTGGTGGTCTAGGGGTAAGGTGTCAGACTTCTGTGCTGGGGGTCCGGGGTTCAATCCTCGGTCCCGGCACAGATTTATCTGATTGCCAAACCCTTCCTTCACCTCTGACAAGACGTGTATTAATCACAACTTGTGAATGTGAGGAATGCCAGGCCTCCACCGTGGTTCGAATTCCACGTTAAACTGTAGGTCCTCCATTTCATCTCACAATCACCCTACCATTACACATTAGCGTAAGTGCGTATAACCCGAACGTATAGTAAGACGCGGTGCTAATAATAATAGTACTAAGCATCCACGTGAATTCACAATTCTGACATAGAGTATGAGTACAGAAGCAAATCAGGGTTGAGTCGACCAACGTTCCCTGCTAGTTAGTTTTATTCATGATATTGTGTAGTACAATAACAATAGACTGTGGGGCCTTTGTAACTCCCCGGTCACTTTTACACTACCCTCACGAATATCAAAAACATACATCAACATTTAAAAATAAGTTTAAACATGGTTTGGATTTCACATGATATCATATTTTTACTGCGGCAAAAAGGCAACCTTGTACGCGAGTTTTGGCGAAACTTGACAAGTTTGTTGCTTTTTTTCTTCTCTTTGTGTTTACGTGAGTTAACCACATGGGTGTATAGGGAAGGAAGGTAAGGGGAAGTGTTAATACATGTGAACAAACTTTTAGTGAACTCCGAATCACCCATACCTTAGTTGCTTTGGCACCATGCAAAGTGTTCGACAAGCTGTAAACATATATTTGGAAGGTGGGGTGGGTCAAGTGGTTGTCACGATTTGGAGCAACTGCTCGACAAACTCAGGTATAGAAGGGTAAAGTGGTCGACAGAAAACTGGTCGGCAAAATTAAAACAAATATTTGTAAGATTGAGTGGGTCAAGTGGTCGACACGAGTAGGATAAAGTGGTCGATAGTCAACCGGTCGACAAACCGTTGTAAGGCTAGGAGGGAAAAGAGGTTGACACGACTTGGATCAACTGCTCGACAAACTCAATACCGTATATAAATAATGAAACAATCAGAGCTCACATAGCATACTTTAAAAAATATTAGTTGGTCGACAAACCGTTGTAAGGCTAGGAGGGACAAGAGGTTGACACGACTTGGATCAACTGCTCGTCAAACTCAATACCGTATATAAATAATGAAACAATCAGAGCTCACATAGCATACTTTAAAAAATATTAGTGGAAATATGTAATTTAGCCTCTAGTGACATAAAATGAATCCAACCATATAGATTTGTTTCTCGTAATATTTTAACTATAGTTAATAATTAATAATACCTTTCACATAGCTAACTACATCAGAGAACCCCCTTCGGTGGCCACGTGGTCTACCGTGCTAATCTCTTGTTGTACTAGACTGCCGAAGACGGGGAGATCAGGGTTCGATCCAGGTCGAGTGCACTGAGGGTGGTTTTCCTAAAAGGGTTTCCAATCTTCCTTCACGCAAATGCTGGTGTATTTCCTCTAAATTAAGCCATCCTAATCCCTAATACATTAGTGTAATTAGTACATAGGCGTATAGACTGAACAGGTAGTAAGACGCGATGCAAAAAAAAACTACATTAGTGGCATCATAGTAGTTTTTTGGTAGTAAATGAGATATTTATAGGTTAGTTGTGTAGCTCAAATCGCTCTAACACTGTCTACCAGGCGTGAAAGTGTTGTACGAGTGAATAATCAAAGAACATATCAGTGGAGAATCACATCGTGGTTTTGAAAGAGTCAATCACTTGGACCTGACCAGCAACAGGTTATCAAGATGAAAATTTTGGAACACGATTGACGACCGTCTATAATACACCTATCAATTGGAGTTGAGACAAACTTCTGGTTACTTTGAAATGTGGTTCTCAAAGCTACCAAGTCAGCCTAGCGCATTGGTTCCCAAACTGTTCGTCACGATTCCCTGGGGCGTCGTTGTTCTTGGTCTGGGGCGTCGTGGCTATAAGTAAAAGCAAAAACTTATACTGTGTAGTGAAACGCAACATGACAATTCAATACATTTACTTGTACATGTTTTAAAGAATAAAATAAATCATACAAGAAAACACATGTCGACTCTTAATTCCTTCTTATTCAGTTCTGTAATTTTGTTTTAATTTTTTAATTTTACATTTAAAATAATATACGCTAGTAATGTAAATGAAAATTATCTTTTAAAAAAATGCCACCAAATCCAATTCGGGCAATTTTTTTTTTTTAGACATTAGGTACACGGGCGTCGCACGGAAAATCTGACATTTGAAGGGCGGCGTGGTCTCAAAAAGTTTTGGAACCCCTGGCCCATGGAAATGGAAGCGATCACGATGCAGTTAACTTAACGTAATAGATGTCCTGGGAGGTCTTTCTAGTTAAGTGAACGTTACATGAAGGGTATCACGTACCAATAATTATGCGAGTGACGTCTACAGGGCTACCTAGTAACTCATTTGTTGGTTTTATGACCAAGATTTACTCTTTAGTTTAAGTTCTAGTGATCAGACATCGAAACAAAATAATTAAACATACAATAGGAAAGCTACATTTATCAAAAAAAGTTTAATACTATATATTTATTATATCGATTGAAAACTGTAAACATTCATAGATCATTACTTTACAAATAGTACAAATCACAGATCAAAACACACAAGTACTCTAGAATGCAGATGTTTGGCTCGAGTTGTTACATTAAGTTACGTGAATCGTGATCATACATCTGTTTTCTTAATGTCGGGATCACGATCAACTTAGCGTTAACTTAACGTAACTTAACGTAACGTTAACTTAAAGTTAACTTAACGTATGTGTGATCACGATTCGCGTAACTTAACGTAACAACTCGAGCCAAACATCTTCACTCTCGAGTATGATCTGTGATTTGTACTAGTTTTACAGTGATGATCTGTGAATGTTTATAGTTTTCAATCGATATAATAAATATCTATTACAAATTTTTTTGAATAAATTTAGCTTTCCTATTTTAGTGTGATTATTTTGTTTCAATGTCTGATCACTAGAACTTACGCTAAAGAGTAAACATTAGTCATAATACCAACAAATGAGCTACTAAATATCCCTGATGACGTCACTCGCATAATGATTGGCTGGCTAGATCACGTGATACCCTTCAAGTAACGTAAAGTAAAGTAAAAGACCTCCCAGGACATCTCTTACGTTAAGTTAACTGCAAGTCAAC
>CABFWB010000074.1:515946-537424 GCA_902151455.1 Timema bartmani | reverse complement strand
TTAAGTTGATCGTGATCCCGGCATAAGATAAGTGAACCTTAAGTAAACGTTACTTTAAGTTAAGGTTAAGTTGATCGTGATCCCGGCATAAGATAAGTGAACCTTAAGTAAACGTTACTTTAAGTTAAGTTTAAGTTGATCGTGATCCCGGCATAAGATAAGTGAACCTTAAGTAAACGTTACTTTAAGTTAAGTTTAAGTCGATCGTGATCCCGGCATAAGGAGGCAAGTCAAGTAAGTTACGTGGTAGCTTTTGTCTCTTGTCATGAGGTGGTGGGTAGCTCTTTTCCCACACAAACAAGACTAATTGTTGTCTCGACGATAAACGGTTCACACTTACACTAATATGATATATCCTTCCCGAGTCGCAGATAGCTGTGGTTACCTGATAGCTTGCGATACTATTGATTGCTCATTATGTAGCTGACGATTACAAACATCCATCACAGACTCAACCTTAATCTATGAGTGAAGAATGACTCTGACCACAGGACGATTTCTATATATAGATCGGCGGTAGAGCGTTGACCCACTAATCCAAAGGTCCCGAGTTCAATTCCCATGTCCAGGTGTCATTTTTCAACTAATAATTAAACAAAATTTTAAAATATGATCCCCCTCTATCCATACAGTTCCGTAAATCATTGTAATGGTTTGCAACCTGGATGTTGATGTTCACTAGAATGATTGCTATAACATTAAAATATCACATGAAACATCAATGTTCCATTTGCCAGCGCTTTGGTCGGCTACAAGTCACAGCCTGTTCAATAGACTCAACTGCCGTAAATAGGGCGATTTGGGTTCGAATCTTAGTTAGATGTACTGACGATGAGTTTTTACTAATTTCCATTCTCCTGCCACATATGTGCGGGTACATTTCCTATACATTTCACCTTCATCATTTATATATAAATTAACCTAATTAATATGCGTACAACCCGAATTGGTAGTAAGAATTGTGGACAAAAATAAATACAGTCTGTTTAAATGAAAAGGGAAGGTAGTTTTCTGTGGTGGATGAAAGCAAGAGCCCTCGAAAAATATGACATATTTCTAGGAGTATGCGAGACTGAGTTTCTTCGTTTGTGACGAGAAAGAGACTCATAAATCGAAACGAGATCTGGAACGAGAATTGTAAATTCCCTTACTTTGAGATGAGAACG
This sequence comes from Timema bartmani, assembly GCA_902151455.1. Lineage (NCBI taxonomy): Eukaryota > Metazoa > Arthropoda > Insecta > Phasmatodea > Timematidae > Timema > Timema bartmani. The sequence continues at coordinate 536,258 of CABFWB010000074.1, read as the reverse complement.
GGTATTAAAGATTTATAATCAATTATTTCTAAATTTACTAATGATATCTTAAAACGGATTAAGTAAAATTGAGCCCTCCCAGAAAAAAGGGGAAAACTGCGCCATTGCACGAATCATCACACCATTAGGTGTGAAAACTACGCCCCACACATTATTTTACACACTTTCAAAACAAGTACGACCAAGGACCTAACAATGTGTTTTTGAAGAGTCTAGCCTAGATTAAAAAAATGGAGTAAAAGGTCGTCAAAAATTAGTTTGGTAGCTTCACTTTATACGCTCACATCAAATTCTTACAGATACACACACTCATCTTTATTTCTTTGAAAAACCTAACCTAACCTAACCTAACCTAAACAACAGGCAAAGAGATAGGTGCAATGAATCTATGTACTTTGACTTCCTCAAGATCTCATGATGCTCGATGAGTCGATTTGAAATACCCACCCTCCTAAACAAAAGGATGCGATGAACCGATCTACGCTGGTGAAAATGGTAATGTCATGAGGGAGGTGGGAAAAGTGCACCCACACGACCTTGTCTGTCTCACCAAAATAATTTTAACAAGGTCGTGTGGGTGCACTTTTCACACCTATTAGTGTGATGATTTATGCGAGGGCGCAGTTTTCCCTTTTTTTCTGGGAAGGCGCGATTTTCCCGATGCCCTTAAAACACTGTGCAATATTTAATTTTCTAAATGAATACATAGGCCCTAATAGTGGAAATTTAATCAAATACATAAAGTCTAAAACTAAATACAAATCGGACACCAACATATGAAACATTAATAGCGCCAAAGAAGTTAGAATATGAAATATACGAACGTTCGGGTTATACACCTATATACTAAATTATGCTAGCAGTTTTAGGGATTAGGAATGTTTTATATAAAGAAAGTGTACCAGCATTTGCGTTGAGGAAGAGTGGCAAACCATTTTTGAAATACCCCTCTCAATACACCCGCCCGAGATTCGAACCTCGATCTACCCGTCATCGGCAGTCTAGTCTAGTGTGAGAGTAGCGCGTACTACCACGCGGCCACCAAAGCGGATAATATGCGTCATTTCTTGTTTTATATTGATTTGATGTGTAGTCTAATAGTAGTAAATTTATAGAGAGTGCAAAACACTTCAAAATAGCGGGTGACTGGTTGAACTCTATTAATTTAAGATATCTTTTTTGTTTTAAGTAGGATATACAATAAATTGATTAATCAAAATAACATAAATAAATACTTATCACATATCAAATTATAAAATAAAAAATAAAAATGTGTTGAATTACCCAAGGTTTTAGATATTCAGGAATGGAAAAACAATTCCTGACCTTTTCCTGAAATTTTCGAGATTATAGCGTATCTCTCCCGACAATCGGGTTGTTAACGTAAAATATTTTTTCCCGCGGGAATCCCGCTTACCCCTACACATTTCTATTCACTTACCTTGCCTGCCAGTTTTATTCCCTACTTGCACCCCGCCCATCTGACCTCTTGGATAATACCTTAAACTAGGTAGGTAAAGTAACTTGAAACAGACGTCCCATCTGTAACTTAGTTAGGTAAACGGGGATCTGGTGGTTTAGGGGTAGGGTTAAGGCGTAGCACTTAATGGTTAGGGTCCGGGGTTTGAATCCCAGTCCTGGCACAGATTTATCTGATTACCAAACCCTTCCTTCACCTCTGGCAGTGTGTGTGCTTTCACACTTTGTGAATGTGTGGAATGCCAGGCTCCCACCGTGGTTCGGAGCCCATGTTGAAACCATAGGTCTCTCTGCTTTCCACCATCATCATTCACCATCATCATTCTCACGTACCATCTGGGATTTTTTTACCATATTAAATCGGTTTCTAATATTTAACCCGAGTCCTAAAATTCAACTGTTTAAAGTTTTCTCCATACGATTATTACATTAATTTTTTCCTTATTTAACCAACCTGGTATTAACTCATATTATCCTATTTTTAAAACTATTTCTTAATTTGATTCTCCTATTTTATGTCGTTGGCTCCAGTCGGTCCCCCCCGGGTATCTTATTTCGCCAGTACCCTGCACCCCTGGCACTCCCAGTACTCGCCGTTTCCATCTGGGGATAATGGAATTCGCCTTAATGGTGTCCCCAACTCAGAAATGAATTCCTCCATGGGCCAGAAAAGCAGAGCTAAGGTAGTTGGATGGCCAGATCTAGAGCATTAGCCCCACCAACCCCCCATTTTGGCAAATGGTGGAATTGAGACCAATGAAGCAGAATTTATTTAATTTATTCAAGGTATTTAACTGGTTGTATCAGCACATGACTTATAAACTAACTTAAATCTAGAACAGATACAACATCCAGCCCCTGGCCTTTAATTCATCACTGTGAAAGGGAAAACACACATTTCATAAAAAAAAATTTTTGCCATGGCGGGAATTGAACCTGGAACTCTAAGCTCAGTAAACATACACTCTCCCAACTGGGCTAAGGCGTCGGACAAACGTTTAGCTATAAACTAAAAACATATTTTAAAAAAACGTGATAAAGTCATCTGATCTTAATATCGTTGTTGTCAAATAAAGAATGCAGGAAACTGCATTTATAAAGGTTTTCTGGTTCAAGCGTTGTATTATATTTAATTTCCCTTTTGAATATGTCGTGAAACGGGCTCGTAGCCCTTCTTGTCACAGTCTGCTTACCATTCTCAACAGTTTGACAAACCTTTCCCTTCATAAAACGGATTTCAAACAGCCGTTGTCAGGACACAGCAGCGAGTTGAGAATTGAGGAAAGCAGTGGGGGATAAACCCTATCACCTCAACAAAAAGTGTTTTGTTATCCGGAAATAGGACCAGCCCCACTTCCTGAACACATCCCCACTCCTCTCCATCACGCCTTCCTCGCTCTNCCCCTCTCCCCCCCCCCCCCCTACGAGCTGGGTGCATGGCCCCATTGGGGATACTTAGTACCCGGGTCGAATGGGACACCTCGTAAGTAATTCACAGCTCTAGTGGTCCTGGGGACGACACGGAGCAACGAGAAGAAGAACTCCCACTGACAGGTTTATCGATCCACTCACCCGCATCGGTGGGCGCGTGAAATACATCTCACACACATTTATTATTATTATTATTATTATTATTATTATTATTATTATTATTATTATTTAGCACCACGTCTTACTACCCGTTCGGTTTATACGCTTAAGTACTAACTAAGTTAATAGGCTAGGAATTGGGAAGGTTGAAATTATAGGAAGTGATCCCCCATTTGCGTGGGTGGTGGGGAGATCTAGGTTTGAATATCAACTAGGTTAATTTGGAGTGATGTTTCCTGAATCGTTTCTCACTCTTCATTTCCCCTAAACTAATGTGGATGCATTTTATATCAATGATACTCTCCTAAGCCCTACCCTATTAACTTGATTACAATGTGTATAGCCTAGACGAGTAATTATACACCAGAAAAACTATCCCCTCATTAGTTTGATCTTATTATAATATTCGATGCAAGGATTATCAATGGATTAATCAAGTTGTTAGGTTCGAGTACTGTAGCTTAGAAGTATTGAACCTGAACTATCATGCAGAGATGATGCCAAAGTAACCACGGCTGTATTAGAGAGGTCGAAAACCACCTTCATGTGTTGCACCTGATAAGAATTCGAACCTCAACCTCCCCATAACCAGAAATTAAAATTATTCCTTCGTTAGCAGCTTTGCTCAGTCAGTAATGCGTTTATATACCGATATAAGAATCCCCGGATTAAATTCCAGGACGTCGATTTTAGTGGTACTAGGACCCGATTATCATGGGTTCAAACACAGTTGGAGTAAATGGATTTTTCTAGAGCGATAAAAATCTATATCACAACTTCCTTCGGAGGGGAAGTAAAGCCATCGGTCCCATGTCGATTGTGGCATGTGAAAGAACCCTGGAAGGTATGTGAAAATAATTTTCCCGGCAAAATTGGTAAGCCTTTTCGCTCTCGATCAAATACACTCTCGTGTGCTGATATGTCCAGTCAGTTCAGAAAGTGCATGTTAAATACTTCAAATAAATTAATTCCAGGAGGATTCTAAGCTATTCACAAACAAAAATAATCTTCCCGTTACTTTGTAAAAAAAACACACCTGATTGTCTGGGACTTGATTATTTTATGTAGCCCCAAAATTTTGCTAAAAAAAAAACCCAAATATTACCAAGGATTAAAGTGAACCAAAGTAATATGGAGGCATCAGTAGTCGTTTCATGAAACCTACTAAGCTGAAAATAAATTACTTAACTAAAACTCACGTCAGTGTGTACCAATTTCCCCCTGTAGTATCTCGTGAGAACCATGCATCGAGGAATCCTATCTCCGTTATTCCATGAGGGCACACAACCAAAGAAGAGTATCGAGCGAGCCCGCTGTAAAGGAAGTCTTGTGATCGGTGACGACTGTTTGATGTAACGTACTTAGCGAGATTAGAACAGGTCACCAGTGGATTGACAGGCCCTACCACCTGGTATTTCAGGGAATGGAAATAATTATTACCATTCCTTTTATTCCCCTTCTGTTTTACCGAAGAGAATAGATCCTTGGCATAAATCAAGGACATCTGCAGCCGCAAAGATCTTAGATTACAATCTCCTTGAAAGCCCATTTCTAACAGTCAAATTCTTAAGAGCTCACTTTACATTCTGTGAGTTAAGGCTTTTATTTACAAATATATTCATCCTCGCCAGCAGACCACTGACTAAATATTAATTAAGATGATATAGTTTGGTTTGCCAGGTGGGTTTTATTATATTATGATTTCCCACTTTTCCTCCACAAAAATTCTTTCACATTTACTCTTACCTTCCCTATCCCTACTTGATTAGTGTAATTAATTACGTATAACCCGGATGGCTAGTAAGACGTTGAACAATTTTTTATTTATTTTTTAGCAGTTACAAATTTATGGGCATGAGTGTATGAGAAATTGCGTAGAAATAAGGGTAGTGCGTTTTAGCTCTGAACAGATAAATACAGCCATTTGTCATTCACATAGTTGATCATGCAGTCAAAGGAGTCAATCTCATCTAGTTTTTCATGGTCCTGATCTCAACCTTGTATATCGAGGCTAGTTTTCTTGAATGGTTTCCAACTCTTACTTTACGCAAATCCAGATACATTTTTTCTTAATTATACCTTCCTTGTACCTATTTCATTAGCTTTTTTTTTCTCTGTGTGTTAATCACTGTTTGAATTATACGGTATCATATACATAAGGTGTAGGCATAAGAAATGTAGAGATTAGAAAAAATATACTGATATTTGTTTGGAGAGAAAGTGTGAAACGACGTAGGAAAAACATCCCCAATGCACCCACCGGGAATTCAAACCCTGACTACCCTGCCACTGGTAAACCAGACAAAATGAGCTTGACATTTTACACCGCATGCCCAGCAAGGTTGATATTTGCGTAGTTTAATTACCTGGCATGATAATAAGATGAGTTGCAAGGAAAATAATAAGATTTAAAGACGTGACACAAGAAGAATTAATGAACGGCCACCGAAATGGAGAGTGAGATTACTAAATATTGAAGCCAAAATACCAATAGCTCCTCCCTTATCGCTACTCTTGAAAGCACGGTTGACACCTGAATTAAATAATTGTGTATAATTTAATACAACTAAGATGCTATGTACAGAATAATATTCAATTATTATACTCATTTATTAATAGTGAAAAGAACGTTTTTTATTTTGGCATGGGCATGATAAAATGAGAGATATTATTTATTACAAAATATGAGATGGATGTATTCGAAAAAATTCGCCAACAAATGACCCAAATATGCTAATGTAAATATTATGGTGCATGGACACGAAATCAGAGCGACCGGAAAACATGTCACGAGACAGGCAAACAAAATTATCTGTACATTTGGTGTCCGTTTTTTAAAATATTTTAACATGCTAGGATAACATGTAAATGGCATCAAACAAATGAGCTATTTATATTCGTGTAGCCCACAGTAAAGAATTTTCCAGTCTAGGGAGTTTCATTCGGCTTAATTGGGTCAGCACCCGCTTCGGTGGTCGAATGGTTTGAGGCGTCACTCTCGATATCGATGACGGAGAGGAGGTGTACTGGGGGAGATTTTTCACTAAATGGTTTTTCCACTCTCCTTCCACGCTAATGGAGTCACACTACCTATATTCAACCTTGTTCATCCCTGACACATTAACGTAATCGGTACACATGCGTGTGAGAGAAAAACGTGTAGTGAGATGAAGTGAGAACACAAAATTGTGCAGTTGGGCCCACATGAGAGAATTCATGGAGCAGTAAAGTGTGGAGAAGATACTTTGGGTGAGGAAAATATCCTCACACTAAGGTATTTATTTCTTATAGAAATTGTAATTCTGAAGCTTCAAAACCACCAACACAATTCTCAATTATATAAGACTTCCTCTGTTTCTAAAAGATTAAAAAACTTATTTTATTTGTGTGGGGATGTCTAGATATTTGTTTCATTAAATTCACTTTGATCTTAGAAGTGTGACATTTTGCCTGAAACATAATTGAAAATGAGCTAATTTCACCTTTACAGACTTTTTATTTTAAACAATTATACTTAAATATAAGGTTTTTTAATTTTATAAAGACATATTTATTTATATTGATTTAATTTTGGCTTGAACCATATTTTTTTAATAAAAACCTACCACTTTAATAACTTGGGATTTCTGAACCCCTGCAACAGGTCTTATTGGTCCTTTAGTAGGCCTCCTTAAAACTAATTTATAAGGAAACCTACTAATCAACCTAGTTTCAATATTGATACAGAAGGAATCCACAGTGCTGATAGATGGTTTTCACTGACGGGAAGTCTTGAGTTAGAATCCCAACCTGATACATTTATCGTATTTCCGCATGCAAGCTATCACCGTGGCTATTCATACTCTCTCCACTACGATGCAACTGCGTTTCTTCTAAACTACCTGATATATCCTATACCCCTTAGATTAAGTAGGTTCTATACTTTTGTGCTCTGTGTTTTACTTGCTCTCCGGGCTATCCAGATTAATATAATATCAGAATAAAAATGAATAATATAGAATCCAAAGGAAATATATTTGCATTAACGTGTAAACCTAACTGGGATTCAAATCTCAGTCTCTCCATCAACCGCAAATCAGACAAAATGGATCTAACGCCTACGTTTGCCTGCCCCCTGGCACGGGTAGGTCGTTAGTAACTTTTTTTAAATCATACATTTAAAAAACTCATTAAATATGTCACATTATGTTGATACATAGGTTTTAATCACACTTCAAAGTCAAGTGAGAAAGACATTTTGTTTTAAAATTACGTTTTCGTTTTAGCAGATAAATTGAATATTATGTTTTATAAGTCCTTATTTATGTCCATAGGTAGGCCTACTCAGTATTAGTGACCATCCTAAGGCTAGAAGGAGGAATTTAAATAAAAAACATCAATGTTTGTCTGAAGAGAGGGCATAAAAACCACTTGGCTACTAAACTTTCCCAATATACCTAAATAGGTATCGGTACGCAACCTACTACAATGCCTAGCTCGAGAAAGATATATTACACCTAAGTCCTAACTATGATGATTTAATTAAAAAAACTTTGACAAAATAAAGCCACATTAGGGAAAACCTAGGCTGATTTTACTCGTACACATATATATGTCAAATCAATATGAATGAACCAGAACATCCCTTGAAATTAGATTTTTGACCACCACACAAAGACGGATGTAAAACCTTCTACGGCAAGTGTCAGCCTCGTTGGATCAAACGGGCCACATTGAAAATTTAAAATATGGAAGGAAGCAATTTCCAAAAAATATAATATTGTCACGAACCTAAGTATATTTATAATACCTTTTTTTCACAAAAATACAACAATCTATGATTAAGTAAAACTTTAAGACGCACCTAGTATATTTTTCCAGAAATTTGAAGCTTATTTCACCACAGGTGTGAATTTTTTTTAATACTTTAAATCTTGTGTTGAAGCCTTTTTAATAATAATTGTCTGCAAGCCATGATCCCTCGGGTGTTCATTCCTTTTCATTGGAGAAAGCAATGGTTCGCACACTTTTGTGCTGCCAAACATTTCACATATTATATGGTGTGCAAATTTAACCATTTTTGGTATTTGATAGTTAGCGAGGAAAGAGTACATATTGTGTACAGTAGCCTCACTTACTAGATTTAATAAAATAACGACCAATTTCTAAATGGTGCAATTATATATTATTTTTAAAATAGAATAATCGGGCTGCATTATATTACGTTGGTTCATCTAACAGTCCGTGGGGCACACAGAATCATGGATTGAGCAGCCGGTTTGACATACCTATTCTATGGTATCAGAACTAAATATTTTTAATAGTCTTAATTTTATGGTCCAGTTTTATTGGTTAATTTTCTCACATTTGAGTTGAAGACACACACGCTTTAGATGTAACACTAATAACATACTACCTAAGTACATAAAACAAAGTTTGAAATAGTACAAAACCTTATATAACTCTTGGTCAAACCACAAGAGGACAATGTGTAGGAAACTGCTAGTAGCTGTCATACAGGCGATAAAACAGTTGGGTGGTTGTTCCATTAACTTGAGTACCCTACTACCCGCCTCAGTGGCGTAGTTGGCTAACGCGCTAGTCGTGTTGAGCTCGACCGCTGAGGACGGGGAGATCGAGGTTCGAATCCTAAATGGTTTTCCACTCTCCCTCCACGCAAATGCGGGTTCACCTCCTCTAAATTCAACCCTCCCAATTCCTAATCCATAAGCGTATAACCCGAACGGGTAGTAAGACGCGGTGCTAAATATTATTATTATTATTATTATTATTATTATTGAGTGCCCTACCAAATAGTTGCTATCAATCATTTTAATACTTGATATTTATACAACATTCATGATTGTGTTAAAAATAAAATAATTTTTATATTTACATATATTTAACTCATATTTAGAACATATTTAGAAGTTATATATTACCTTAAAATGCTAATACCTTTAGCTGGTAGGTGTACCAGACTTATCTTTGTTTACATTGACTATAAAATAAGATGGGATAAAGAAATCTGTGGGAACAAGAAATGTACTTCTTTTATTGTTTGTATATTTCCTCCGTTAGTGGTAGATTAAAACTAAAGTATTGCACTGCTTGGAGCTATTTTTATTAATTTAATTCGAAACTTTCAAATAAAATGTAACCATCTAATTTTTTAAAAGTGTTGTGTTTGTTACATCTGTAGTTTTTTTTTTGTTAATAACAATAAACATGATTTTTAATATCACATTACATCCCAAAGAAAGGTCCCAAATAAACGTGGTTAATGCTTATGGTAAAATGTTTCTCCTTTCATTGTAGTTTTGTGTCTTCTCCTTCCTGAGTAGAATATAAGGTCACCGTTCCTTCCCATTGGTAGTTTTCATTGCCTCTAGATTGCACTAGTGTTCACAGATAGAAGGCTACCACGAACAAACAGTTTAATGAAATTGTTAGTTATGTACCACTAAATGTGTGGCGGGCCCAACCTTATCTTGTTCCAGAACAAACCCACCAGCTTTCATACCGAGACCTCTGTAAAGCTATCTAACATCTCCCATCAGATGGCTAGGGGAAAGGGAAATTGGTTCCGTTTGCCAAAACCGCTTCGGAAATCTTGCAAGTAACGTCTGGTTTTAAGAGAATACCGCTACAGAAGGCAGAGGGAAAAAGGATTTTTATTTTCGTAATAATCCTTGGTGCTCTAAAATTCTGAGTTCGTAAAAGACAAGTAAGATATCGCAAATCTTAGAGAGAGGAATTTCCCTTCGGTGAGGATTTTAGATGACGATTCAATTCACCGAGTGCAGGAGGGCTTATATTAGAAGAAAAGAGGACATTTCTATTCTTGGTGTAATACAGATCTTTAATGAGTTTCTCTTACAATGGACCAGGAGATGGAAATTATACCTGAGTGAGGATGTTCTTTGTAACACAATGGAAACTTTTGTCATTTATTGAACTTTATTCGTCTAAGAACGGAAATTGAGCACTGTGGTGAAATAGTCTGTTAGGCCAGGAGTTCGATCTGGTAGCTGCTGACTCCCAGAGAAACCTTATTTAAATTATAATTCTATTTCTGATATACTTTTATGCAAACGACATTTTGATAAGTATAAAATATAAATTATTCAAAATAAATGTTTCCAATGATTCAGCCATTTTACTTAATTTTACGTTGCTTACTATTTAATATTTATATGTTACCAAAAACACGTTAATTTAATAAACAAAGTCCTTATGGCATTACTTTTAGTGGCATTAAAATATTTTATAGTGAGGGACACATTATTATTTAACTTTAATTTGTTCTTTCATTTTGGAAGCTTAAAGTTTTATTTAAATTCATTCTGAATGTAAGTAAAAAACTAAAATAAAAATTAATTGACCTAATCCCACAAATAATTTGAGTTACACATCGATATTTCCCTTGTTATAGAAATATTATCCCTGGTTTTTATTCCTGGCTTTCACCCAGAAGGCGCATATCTGGCTTTGTTTGAATCCTGGGAGGGTACAATAAAAAAATGGGGGTGCGGAAAGTGTGTTCCAGAGTGTGATTTTCCTTGTTTTTTCATGCAAATACCAGTACATTTTATCTTAATTGTACTCCTCGTCCCTAAATTCTTAGATTTTTTTTGATCTCTGGTACTAAACGCATTGTACCAATAAAAACAATATAACGTTTAGATAAAAAAAATATGTAATAGGAATATTCCATTTAAAGTAGGCTATACAAATATTAACTTGTTTGTAAACTAACAAGTTAAATACGTAAATACTCAATACGATGATTATGTTACCGCAAGGTCTCTTTTCATTAAATATGGGTTTTATTTATTTGTTTTTGTTGCGTTAGGTAAACAACCTTAGATTTGAATAAACCAAATAATGATAAGACGATTTTAAAATACCAAATTTGAAAAATTAATCTAAAACATAAATGCATTCGAATATTACACATCGCGTGGGAGGGGGGGGGGGGGTGAAAAATATATATCAGCTTGTGAATTTTGGGGATATGCGCTCTATGAAATATTTATTTGTATATGAATGGAAAATAATCAAAAATATTAAAGCCATTATCAAACAAACCGTTAAGTTACGTTAGTTTATACATGCAATATAAATAAACCTTAATTTTTATATCTCCATTTCTAATATCTTGGACCATGGTGGAATATAAATATTATAAAGTCTACAATTTGAATAAAAAAATTAAAAAAATCATTTTCTTATATTTAAAGTTTGAAGAAATATAATTTAATATGCCCAAATAGAATGAATATAGATATTTTTAAATCTCAAATTAGCCCAATAATTTTTTTTTAAAATATTTTACAGAAGTGCACAAATTGCACCGATTTTCGATGTTGATTTTCTCTCTATCGCAATACTTTCTCTTTAATAAATAAAAATAATCGAGGTTCAGTATTATTTCCTAAGCTAAATCACATCATTTGTTTACCACACCACGCCAATAAAGTTGAGGTAGAAACGATGTTGGGGGAAGTAGCAATTTCTTTAATGACAAAGAAAAAGAGAGGGGTCTCGGGAGTTTATTAAGATTATGGGTTGATGCTGCTGCTGATGGTGATATTACTCGAAGGAGTAGAGAGAAAAAAATAAACACATCTAAAACATGTACTAATGATGATAAATATGGCTATGTCAATAGAGACAGCAATGAAGATGATGAAGACCTTTCTTTAAGGTAATAAAGTGGGGTATTTCTTTCTTTTTCTTTAAAGTAAGAAAATGAGAAACGATCTTACACAGTCTCTTCTTTTACTCACAGTTTTTATAAATAAAACTTCTTACGAAGACGTTTCAAATTATCTTTTCCCTAGAACCTTCACTAGCAGGAGCGAAATGCTCTCTGATGTTTACCGAAAAATGGTTATATCTCTTCTTCTCAAATAAATAGAAGAAAGAGAAGGAACTAGTTTTTTAAGGGTGTGGGTAAAAAAGTAACCTGGTTATTTAAACTCCAGAATGCATCGCATCAATATATAATTTCATCTGTACTCAGATATATGAACATTTCCTTATTTTTATTGCCTCCAACCAAATATATTTTATCTTCAATAACTTTTACTTACTACAATCCTAGGAAAACTCCCCCTTGTTCCCCAAGTTTGTAAAAATTTAGCTATATTTACGGTGTAAAATAATATTAAACACAAACTAGTTAATACCTTTGGTGGATTCGAACAAAAGCTACTACGAAGTAATCAATTCTACTCTGATAAATAAATAATAACCTAACAACGCTAATTGCACCTTGGTCCAATAATTTAAATTTTTTGGAAAACAATAAGAGTGCATTCTTCAGAAACACATTATTTGGGAGACTTTGATATAAACATATCGATCAGTGGTCGCACGGTCTTAGGTGTGACTCTCTAAATAGTTTTGAACTGTTGGTGACGAGGAGATTGGGGGTTATAGCTGTGTGTTCTAAAGGTAATGTTTTCGAAATGATTTCCCAATATCCCTTTTAGCAAATGCTGTTATACTTACTCTAAATTCTACTTTTCTCAAGCTTACCTCATTGGTTCAAATGTATGGATAGCCCCAAAGTTTATTAAGATATAGTTAAAAAAACATATTGTTTTGAAAAATATATCTTAAATAGAGCAAATAATAGAAAGCTTTAATTCATAGAACCCTAGTATCTTTGTATTAAAATAATAAGGAGATTCACTAGTAAGTAACAATATATTCCTGCTGTGTGTTATTGATTGAAAACAAAATGGCATCTTAAAAGAATGAGGTAGTCTATATCTCGATGGACTAGAATGTATTTAAAGAACATTAAAATAAAAGAGAAAAAGGGAATAAGTGGGGTACTAGAAACTAACATGGCACATTATTCTTCATTGAGCAAACAAAACTACTTTTCCTTCACGAAAAAGAACACATTTAATGCCTATTGTACTTGGTTGAAGCGTTAATGTCGAGCATGATGGATTTATGTTCGTACTAAAAGCCTCCAACTTCTTCTACAGAAATACACTAATATTTGAGTGGAACTAATGAATCAAATTCACTATATTTTGGCGAAATGAGGTTAAGAGTATTACGCTAATAACGGTTTAATCACCAATTCATCTATTCCACCCCCACCCCCTCCCGAGTGGTCAATGATATTTCCTTCTCTCGCTTTCCACTTTCTCTCTCTCTCTCTTCGTTGTCTATGATATTTCCTTCACTCTCTTCCCACTTTATCTCTCTCTACGATTTATAATTAAATTATGTGTGCATTTATTCACCCCCTCCATCGTGAGTGGTCTCTCCCTAGCCAGATGACTCAGGTTAACAGCGCAAGTGATGACCCCCCTAGTGCTTTTTCACACTCCATACCTTTCATTTGCATCTTCTTACCTACAGTTAATACTGCATAGCATCACACTTCGTGTTCCATCCAGTCTGTACCATTCATACTCATCCCCTACCAAGACTGTGCTCTTTTTACATCGAGATAGTATACATACAGAAAAAACTAAAGCTTTATGAGAAAAGGAGTATTTAATGAGCTAAACCATAGCATAGGAAATGGAAAATAAGTAATGTAAACAACCTTTTAACTATTGTATTTAAAAACATATAAATATGTACAATCACCATTTAAAAAAAATTCATATAGATCTCCTCTCAGTTGCAGTCCTCTCTGAGATAAACTTAAAACAGGTTTGAATGCTAACTCAAAGTATTCCCCCGGCAGCTCTACTCTACCCACTCCAGCAAGTTCGACAATGTTTAGTCCCTCTTCATTGAAACACTTCTCCTTTCATTAATTTTTTACACTTCTAAATCTGCTGTATTATTTTTGCTCGACTTTGTCCAATTCAGCACAGAATTCTCGAACCCTTTGTTCGGGAATAGGTGACTTGGCGAATCTCAGATGACGTCGTTTGTGTCTCCCTCCTTCAGTCGATAGCTGGCACACTTGGAGTCGTAATCTTCCGACGTCTGACTGGACTCGTACACGCTCAGATTCAAGCATTCTAGCCATTGCTCACCCGAATCACAAATATCCATGTACTGTTTTCGATCTTCTTTAATGAAATAACTTAGGGAACCCTCCCCAATTTCAATCTCACTCAACTTCTAAAAAAACACTTGCTTGTGGAACATTTTTCGAATTGTGAGAAACCCTTCGTCTGCAGTCAGATTTATTTGGCCTGGCTACCCCTTCCCTTCCAAGGAGGGAGGAGGAAACTGTCTCCTCTCTCCTAGACGATGTTGTTGACATAGATCTATGAACTATGTGTAGAGTCAAACCCTAACGATTTAACGTAAGCTCTATCTTCGACGCGTCTAATGACCTTTTCTATGAGGCGCATGTCAGAATAAGACGTTTTCTTGAGCTCTTTAGCGTAAAATCCTCCCTTGATAGGTTCACCCTTCATATTTTGGAGCAGGAACGTTATGGGATTCGATACAATGTTCTAGCATATCTTGAACAATTCTATTGACAAGTTTGCGAAAACGTCCTTATTCATGCTGAAACGGACTTTAAACTTGTTCGGTATAGGCTCTATTGTTTTATAACTTTGACAGACGGTATTAAAAGACTACCGTCTTTAACGTCGATAGGTCTTATCTTGATAGTCAAGTGTACTGTTTTGTTGTACTCATCGAGTAAAGAATAAATTATATCAAACTATCGATATAATACTTTAGTAGATCTCCTCCACATCATGCTCTTGAGCGTTTAATCGTCAATGACTCCAGCATCCTTAATATTACTGTACGTAGAATAATGATTGATCCTTTTCTTTGCCGTGAGGGCTTTGAAATCAGTGTTGTAGAGCTCTGTATCTTTATCCTTCTGCATATGACGTATGGGAGTTAAATATTTAGCTGCCACTTGTCTGAGAACGTGCGCCATGGTGGCGGTAACATTATTCTCAGTTTTCATATTATGGGTACGGCCCAAGCACGTTTGGAATACACGTAGATTACTGTAATAAATACTTGTATCCCTTATTAGATCTAGAGTAGGTTATCGTCTCCATCAGATAAGCCTGTAGCAACTCGTTCAACCCTCACACGTTGACCTGTCTTTTAGCGAAACGTCGTCTCGAGGGACGATGAAGTTCAATAGCGATATCCTTCTTGACGAGCTATGTAATGTATAATGTGTCTGCGTATGTAACAGTAAATTCAACGTCCCTCAATGTACAAACTTGGTTTTCATCTGTCTGCTCGGCCATGGTAAGAGGAGGTAAGGTAGGTCTTTTAACAATATGTTCACCAATGTCGCATTGTGCTACCAGTGGTTTTTCAGCTTCCATTTACCAGCTATCACTCACCAGTCTACAGCATACTCCATTCACGGTAGGAATTACTCTCTGAAAGGTCTTTTTTTCTACCATTATCCTACTATATAATAGCTTTCTGGTAGGGAAAAAGGCCTTTCAGAAAACAATTCCTACGCTGAACAGACTTTAGCAGCTTCCATGCCATCCCTTCACTTGCTTCCTTCTTCTTTCTCGATACATTCGGGTAGCTTTCGATTGATATACTGAGACGCCTGAGAGCATAAAAATTATAATCAGTACAACATACAAGCAGTGTAACTGAACAATTATCATAAACAATTATTACAATACAAACGTTCAAACAAGACCAAAGTTGGTGGGTTGACAGTTTTTTGTACAACACCAGCTCCTCTTGCCAAATTCCGTGAGCTACCCGCCAGAAAGCATGTTAAGCCTTGCAGGCAGAAATACGAAACATTTCCCGTCCATTACAGTAACTATCCGCCTACCGTACTGCGTATTTTTTTAACCTTTATCGAGGTAGCTTTATAAGCATAGCCTATATCGAGATCTATTAACCTCCTATTCATGATCTCTTTTTCTACAATTGAGGATATAAGTTATGCATTTAACATCTTGTAAAGCTCTATTATTTTACCTAAATATTTGCCCTGTTTATACCCGACCAGAAGTAGGTCAGCCCACCCATCGTTTAACCAATAAGCACGAGCCTAACGTCTTGGTCCGCACGTATAACCGGCCCGAGTAGACTAGTTGGAAACGACCGGTGCTTTGGACCCGACGGTTTGTGATGTGTACATCCTTATAGTATTCGGTAAACCAACATTTCCCAAATTACTCTGGTATACCAAATTCACTTGCGGCCCGACATTACCCGTAAATAACATGACCTAATGTATAGTTATATTAAGGAACATCGAAATAACTGAAGTGACACTTAATGTAGGGAACGTGGGAAAATAGCTGAGATTTTTTAGTCATCGCTATAGTAAACATACCAACTTAACTTACTAGATAGCTGCAGATAACATGACTTTATGTAATTATATATTAACTAACATCTACTGTTCTAAAATTAACTGGGCAAAAACATAGTTGAACGCGAGAAAAGACCAGTTATTTTTACCCTTCGCTCCAGTAAACATATCAACTTAACTTGCTAAATAGTCGCAGATAGAATGACTTAATGTATGAATATATTAACCAACATCTACTGTTCAAGTACAGTTACTTCACCTCGATAAGATAAAGTGATGATGATGGTGATGATTATGTGCTCTTAGAAGAAGTTTTTAACATAGTTTAAGCCTAATTAACCAGACCATGCTGCACGAGAAACGGTCATTAATTTTTATTGGAACATTTATACACCTCAAACGCAATTACTGTGTACATAGCTCCGCATTAGGATTCCTCATTTAATGTGTGTACACGAAACATTGTGTAACCCCTCAGTCTAGTTGCCGTGTACGAGAAACATAAGTCGACAATCATTGAATATAATCCTTGAAAGCGAGGGTAGGCTTTTGAATAGCAGGTGGCCCAGTCCACCTTTGCCCCAAAACACAAGTCTACAGTTCTATCATGAACAGAATCAACATTCTCTCTGTTCCATCGTAGATTCATCAGAAAATTATTTATATCTGGTTACATTTTATTTTTATACAGAAGATCTCGCACAGCTATCGAACTTACGGACTACTATTAAAAAAGAGTCTCCCTTTGTCAAATCCTTCATCTGGACTTCATTTAGAAGACCCNTATATCATAGATAATTCCTCCAACCCTCCGTGTTTTGGGTTGCAATAACACCCGGCTTCTTCTCTCTCTTTCTGCACGCGCAAGACAAGACCAAGTAGCTCTGACTTGCGGATCAGAAATGTCATAGACCACTAAGAGTTGCAGGAGGGGAGTAAGCGGGGTGTAGTAAACGATTTGGTAATTCAACTGCTATTACCATAATACTGTCGAGATCTGTAATAAACTCGTGATACTTTATACTTCCAAGCAGTGTATTCATATTTTAATAAAACTTAAATTAATGTAAAGAACTGGTCACATAATTGCATTTTTCTACAAAAGTTGTTTGTATAAAATATATTTGCACTGTATCTTAGCACCCGTTTGTCCTTTCCACATTTAAGTAGTATAATGGTTCATGGATAATAGAGGTATAATTTAAAGAAAATATACCCAAATGTGTGTGGAGGGAGAGTTGGAAACTATTTGGTGACAAAGTACCCTCAGTAAATCAGGTTGGTATTTGAGCCCATCCTTCCCTGTCACCGGTAAGTCAGACTAAATAACATTAACACCACGTACCCACCGCGACCGGTATTTGTGCAAATCAATGCGGATAACCCTAGAGTAGCTAACAAGCTGCAGTGCAAACAATAAAGGACACAACGTTACATGAAGTCATTAGCAAAGGTACAATCTTAAAACTAATAAAATTGATTAAATGCATATTATGGTATAGCTTTAGGCCATTGATACTGTCTAACCAGACTTGACGAGCCCTACGTTTAGTTCATTGCGGTTCATAATTAAATTCAATACAATTCGCAGAGAAAAAGCCTTTTATAAAATACAGTTCCTTTTTTGCACTCAGAATTTATATCATACTTTTTATTCTTTTTATTATTTATTAATTGTCTGGATTATGATTACGTGAAAATAGATTTAGTAACATTTATAGCTGTCAGATAAGGCCCTTTTAAGGAAATAGCACACTAATTTATAATAGCTGCTGCGCTTGTCATTTCTCTAGTGATGTCTCGTGTTTACACCCTTCTTCAAGACAGTCAGTCATTTATCCTCTTTTGTTTCACCACTATTTAAAACAAGTAACAAAAGAACAGTCGGAGTGATGCGGGGGAGGAAAGGGTATAGACGTGAAATGAAAGAGGAGGGTATATTGGTGTGAGGGTTCAAGAAGGAGAGACAAATGTTCAGCAGTTGACTTTAGAGGGGGCGATTGTCCGGTAAAGTCTGGTTAGGAGACGTCGCAGGGGGTCCTCCGGATATCCCCGGAACCACCTCGCACCAATATCTCTCCCCCCATCCCACGTTGCTGGCTGCCCCGGGTCTGTTAAAACTACTGCTAGCCTCCAGGCTGACCTGGGACTTGTTGACAAATGATGGAACCTCCTGTGGTGAGTCGAGGCTCGGAGCTAAACTAAACTCCTTCCTTAGTTGATAAGTCCTGTAGTCCAGAGAAGTTTCTCTGAAACAGGTAGAGGGGGATAGGGGCTTAGAGGAACAAAGACTGCGTAACTCAGCCGTGACGTGAGTGATTTAGGCTGAAAGCTATTATTTTTATACTAGGGAGAGATAACTTATACGTAAGTTATTTAACAAGCATTTTATAAACAACAAGGGTTTATCAACACATGACTTAAAAACTAATATATTGCTACTTATATTTTTGTTTAAATTAAAGTTTTTTATTAATTAATTAAGACTAAACGTAATTTTCAGAATTCCAATAAAATAGAATAGTTTCAATTTAGTAGCTATCTAAGCCAACTATGAATACCGGCTGGCAATACATTATTTGATATTTTTAGAATATATGTATAGCCAGATAAAGAAAACCACCTAGCTACGTACACTCCATGGCCATGGGTTAGATGATTTTCCTGTTATATCTTCAAAAAGGTCAGACCATCTCTACTATTAGAAGCTAATAGCTTGTAGCTCATCAAAGTTCATCAAAGACTAGGGGAGTAAAACCTTGATTACAAACTACTGGCAGGTCATGATGCCGAAAAATAGCAGCACCATCACATGATTTTTTTTATTTTTCTATAATTTCTTAGCAGCACGTCCTTCTACACGTTCGGGCTATACGCTTGTTTACTAAGTTAATGGTTTAGGGATTAAGAAGGTTATATTTAGATTAAGTGTGCTCGCATTTGTGTGGAAGGAGAGTGGGAAACAATTTTGGAAACACTGCCCTAAGTACACCCGACTGAGATTCGAACCTCAACCTTCCCATCATCGGCAGTCTAATCTACTGCGAGAGTAGCAACTTAGACCAAGTGTCCACCAAAGCGGGTCACATGACTTGTCCATTTACAGAGTTGTATTCTTCACCGGGTACCTTTTATTCATTCACAATCTTCAAAGAAGCCAGCAGGATAGATCTAACAAACAATTACGTATTTTTAGGGGGTATTCTACTTGCATTTTCCTAATCAAATGATTACATCGGCACAATATTTATAAACTAATTAAATTGTTGAATATACACAGCACCCAGTCCATCACTCATGCCTGGGATAGTGAATAATCCATATCCATCAATGATACATTTTTAAGATAATTCTGAGAATCAAGAACGGGACCCTTATCTCAGTAAATAAGCGTGCTACCAACTATGCTAAGGTTTTAATACCCTTGATACAAATAACTAGATCATTATTAAGAACTAAAATAAACTTTTATCTTCATTACTGACTATTTTAAACATATTTGTGAAATAATATGACATGGCTAAGTGGGTATTTAACAAAACTTCAGATTTTATAGGCCTTGGTTTTATCCCAATACGAATCCATAGGAATTGAGTGTTTGTGTTTGGTTTCACTATAATATACCATTAGTTCATAGGTTGGGTATTTAGTACACCATTAGGTGTGGTGTTATATTTAGATGAAGTTAATTAATAAGTCATAGGTGCACATTAAAATCGCGCAAATATATGTTTAAAAAATAAAAGGGTAAAATAACATACTTGAATTGGTGGCACAGGAAACTAAATATCAGGCTCATCTAGTTTTTTTTTTTTTGCCAACGATGGGTAGTTCTGGGCTTGTATCCCGGATGAGTACAATACTACGGATATTTTTTCCTAAATGGCTTCCCCATATACCTCCATTTAAATGTGGATATATTTACAATACATTCTAGCTTTCCTATCTCAAGCCCATTATCGTGATTAAAATGCGTTAAGTGAGTAGAGCCTAAGACACG
>CABFWB010000074.1:489437-515895 GCA_902151455.1 Timema bartmani | reverse complement strand
GGGGGGGGATAAATATATTGTATTTAAACATTTATATGTTGCTATCCTCTTTAAAAGGATATAGTATAAATCAGGAATAGAAGAAAATATTGATAATTTTTTCTACACTCAAGTGGATATTGCCCAAATAGCTATTTCAAATAGCACTGATTGTAACAAGGGCGATAATGGAAAGTGTGTATAGTAATTGTCAATATTTTCACTGGCTCTACTAGTGTTTTTCCAGTGAATGAGTGAACTCCTATTGAGAGTTCTTCAATAAAGCTTTTCACCTCATTCCATTAAAACAGGGGGAGCATCCCGATAAAATCAACAGTATAGTAGCTAATAGCGAGTATAATAGTAGCGATACAAAAACAACCTAGGCGGATATGCAAACATTTTTAACCAACCGTTTAAAATCGGGGCTTCCTTTTTACACATTATTCAGCTGAGCAATGAACCCTTCTTTTTTTTTATTTTTCTGTTCCCCTTTCCTCCAATTCTCTGAACACTCTACAGAACGGAACAGGTAATAGGAAGAGAGATCACTTACGGCAAAATAAAACATCCATTAACAGTGAGATTACACACAAAGAAAAGAGCAAGACCGTGGGAAAATGGAGGAACCGCTTTTTCCGACAGAGAAAAAAAGACGATTTAAAACTACATTACAGAGGATTAAACACTATTGGTCAAACTGAACGTATTTGGATTGACCTACTTCACACTATCATGATTACTATAATGTTTATATATTATTTTTTAGATTTTAGCTATAATTTTATTTATAAACTTTACTACCAGAACTATCTATCAGTATAATATAAAGGATAAAGTCTGTTCAGCGTAGGAATTGTCTTCTGAAAGGCCTTTTTTCCTACCAGAAAGCTATTATATAGTAGGATTTTGGTAGGAAAAAAGACCTTTCAGAGAGTAATTCCTACCGTGAATGGAGTATACACTTGGTCTATGCTAACAGTGACATAAGCTATTTAACTTGAAACTACGAATTAAGAGGATGAAATTCAATGAAATGCATATATCACGAGAATAGTTGCTAACATCATTATCATCATCATAATTTTATAAATAATTGTGCTTAGACGTGTTATTGCAATTTTTAACTTGTCTAAAATGGTCGAGAGTAAAATAAAAAGTTTTAAAATTCATTTTAACAAACATAGTCCACTCTAAACAAAATAGGTATACACTCCTTTACTAAATCTTAAGCTGGGAGTGAAGGGACGTAAGGAAGGTTCAATATTTTTGCAGATTTTATAGCAAGACTTTTTTTTTTTTGACAAAAATATATAAAATGTTATTACTCCAGTAGAAACATGACGTTTAATTTTCTTCCCACGATAATATCAATAATTGTTGAATATTTGTCATGAGCATAGCAGCGTTATACGACAAATTTTTTAAACGAAGAGAAAAAGTTGTCATTAAATTCCAGGACAACCTTGATAGGTATTAAAGAACTGTTGATATCACCACGTGAGTAAAATTAAACTTTATGTTTCTACTGTAGCAATATTTTGTTGTTTTTTTTACCAAAAAAGTTTTGATACAAAACTTGCAAACATACTGCCTTCACGTCCCATACACAACCGCCTTAAAAAAAAAATTTCGAGCCTGAGGCTGATCCAATAAAACAAACCGTGTCGGAGGAACCATCTTCTCAAATCACTAAAGACAAATTCCTAAATAAACCTCTCGGAAGAGGTGGGGGATGGAGGGGGGAACGGTGTTCCCATCCAATGCAAAGATAGTTAAAATACGTATGGAATGACATACATCCTACTTTAAAACCGAACAACTCATTTAAAACTTGGCCCCAAAAGTGTTACAAAGTCTATAGCAAAACATTTGCCTGCCTTTACAATACGACCGCTGGGTCTCTTTCTTTGTGAAGAGGCAAATAAATCACCAAGAACTCTCCCATATCTCCCCCTCCAACCTACTAAATGGGGCTGTCCACAAACCAAACCTCTTCTCAGCATCCTCCTGCTAAACTTCTCTACATTCCAACACTGCTGCTGCCCAATTCCATAGACATATAGTAAGATATATTGACTCGGTGTTGTCCTTTTCTAGTGATCGTGTGATTTAATACTAGCAAAGTTTACTACAGATAAAGAAAGAGTGGACCCACACTGAACCTCTCGGGTGGAGCCTAAAACAGTACTTTTTTTTATGGATTGGTAATACTATCCAAATAGTACCATTTATTTTGTCTAAGGTTGGTCAAATAGTAAAATTTATTTCATTAAGGTTGGTCGTGTCATTTTAAAATTTGTTATATTAGCCAGCGGCTTTAACTAGGCCCTAATACAAGCTTCAGTGATTGCACGGTCTACGGCGTCACTCTTGTGTTAGAATAGACTGCCGATGACAGGGAGATCGGGGTTCGAATCTCAGTCAGGTGTAGTTATTGTGGTTTTTCCAAAATAGTTTTGCCATTCTCCCTCCGTGCAAATATGCGGACACTTCCATTTAATTTAACCTTCTTCATCCATAATTCACTAGCGTAATTAGTACATTTGCGTATAACCTCGACAGGTAATAAGACGTGGTGATAAAAAAAACTAACTAATATAAAGATTATCCATTCAAATGCGGGCTCACTTCCTCTAAATTCAACCTTCCCATTTCCTAATCCATTTGCATAATTAGTACCTAAGTGTATAGCCCGAACGGGTAGTAAGACGCTGTGCTAAATTAATGAATATAAAGATACGCGGAAAAGTACTAAGTAGGGTGAATATTAAGGTAACGAACCAAGACTTACTTGGGAAGATAATGAATGGGAGACCACAAAGTAGGGGAAAAAACCCCCCAAAGTGCACCTTTCTTCCACCTTTTTGAATCTAGGGCCACCTGCCTGCAAAATTTCAGCTTCCTAGGTCTTCTGGGCTTTGAGATATTTTGACTGAAACTGATAATTATTACAGTGGAGCTAATAATTACTATTACAAGACGGACAAAAACGGAACTGTTTTAATGATTTTCAACTATAATAGAAGGTCAAAGCTAACGGTAAACGTCTATAGCTTTTATTTTCAAAATTTAGAGCCTTCTTAAGTATTCCATCTTATTCACTTATTGAATGTATGAATAAAGTACCGACCTATGAATGGTTTCCTCGAATATTGAGCCAAACTATCATAGTAAATTTAAATTTGACAGATCCAAGGCAGTAATTTATTGGTAAAACTCTTTTAGGTCAAAATAAATCAAATATTGCTCCAGTACAAATATAGAATTTAATTTTTTTCACATGGTGACCTCAATTTAAAAAAAATCTATCAAGGGTGTCCTAGAATTTAATGACAACTTTTTCTCTACATTTAAAAAGTTTCACATCTAATGCCAATATGCTCATTGTGGATATCCAGGAACTGTTGATTAAAGCGACTTGGTTCCCCCTTTTAAGTGTCTATAAGAGCCTCTTTTGAAGTTTGAGTTTGTGATTGAAACATTAGTTCTCTTTAAACTTTCAGACGGTTGGATCAAAGTGAAACTATAGTAGGAACATGATAGGAAGTGTTAATAAATTACTTTTGTAAAATTTACCAAAACTACTTTCATACATCCATATTTCGAGTCAAGTTATCCACAGCCACTACTCTTGATAAATAGAAGTCTATCGATAGCGATAATATAATATAGGCTAAGTGAAGTTGTATCAGTGTTGACAGCAATAAAACTAGCTTGTATTTCTTTTTTTTTAAAAAACTCTTCCTACCGTGTTATTACTATCAGAGTTCCAGAAATGCATGGTTAGAATCAATGTGAGATGTATCAATAAACTTATCTTGTCATGTCTGTTTCACATATAGAACCTCAGATCAATCAATATTGAAAATAAAATGTATATTTTACAGCAACAAAAATGACGTTGGAACAAATTCAAAAGGCAAATAGTTACTTTGAATCAAAAGGGAGCATTTATTTTAACAACGACTGATGTTTTATGTTCCCCCTTAGCTATCTCTGATTGCTTATATTGGTCACCCACATGGATGGCTACACAGATTAAGGCGTTACTCTCAGAATGGGCTGGATTGCTGATGGCGATGACGGTCAGGTTGAGGTTAGAATCCTGTTTGCTCGTAATGGGAATGTTTAGTTTTTCTAAAAGAGTTTCCCACTTTCCTCCTCGCGCATGGGTACATTTTCTCTAAATTATACCTTCATTATATCTACCCCAGTAGGTTTGGCGGATAGCCCAGAAAAGTAGTAATACGTAATAAAACATAATTAAAAAGCTCAACTGGCTGCGCGTTTGCCTATCGAGTTAGTTTTCCCTTTGGCTCAATTTTCAGAATCGCAGAAAAATATATTCAGGGGATATTGTAGTTTCACCCTCTTTCAATCATGGTATGATCAAACATTTGGTTCAGAAAATGGACGTTGAACTTTCCAAATAAACAAAATACTGTTAGTGATTTCATATCTTAACACCAGGTTCTCGCTAGTGCAATTCCTTAACATTAAGGGGTACTAAGGGGTTGCGAGAATTATCCAATGTGTTTGCAGTTTTTTTTGGCAAAACTCTTTTAGGTCAAAATAAATAAAATAATGCTCCAGTGCAAATATATAATTTATTTTTTTTCACACAGTGACTTACATTTTTTTTTAAATATCTATCAAGGGCGTCTTAGAATTTAATGACAACTTTTTCTCTACATTTAAAAAGTTTCACATCTAATGCCAATATGCTCATTATGGATATTCAGGAACTGTTGATAAATATGTGAGTAAAATTAAACACTATGTTGGTATTGGAGTAATATTTTATTTATTTTAGCCAAAAAAAGTTTTGCCATAAAAACTGTAAAAACACTGGCCTTTTATCAAGTACCCTTCCGTCCCACCTTAAGGCGGGAATAGTTATTTTTATTCAAAACTTTTTTAGCCTAAATAAATCAAATATTGCTCCAATATAAACATAAGAGTTTAAATTTCTTCATATGGTTATATCAACAGTTCTTGAATATCCGTCAGTTGTGTCCTAAAATTTAATGACAACTTTTTCTCTTCATTTATAAGTTTCCCATCAAATTCTAATATGCCTTCACTGTACGGTAATATATAGGGCCTAGTTTTTTTTTGTTGGCAACGCTTCATGCTACTTGTTTGTGCTAACCGAATACTTACACTGGGAGAATATATATATAACACTCCCAGTACATTCGAGAGGAATTTGAAACCAGCTATTATTAGCCCTCTTAAGTGGTCGAATGGGCTAAGGGGTCACTTTTGCAGTAGACTGGGCTACAAAGGATTCAAATCCCGGTTGTGTGTACTAAGGATTGTTTTTATATGAATGGTTTTCTGCTTTGTCTCCACGCAAATGTGGGTACAAACTACCCTCATCCCTAACACATTAGCGTAATTAGGCTAGTGCATACGCGTACCCGAACAAGTAGTAGGCCATGGTGCTAAAAATGTGTACATATTAGCGTTATGGGTAGTTCCCTCTATTGTGAGAGTGAAACCTTAGACCATGTGATCACCGAAGAAGGTCTCCCAAGGAACAGTTCAAGGATAATTTGACAGCTCTGTATATCTACCGACACTGACGCAGTGTCTAATATATTCTACTCTACGTCTATTTTGGCACAAGAGGCCACAGGTTGACAGGGCGAGTGACGGCCCGTGGTGGGGACGCCTAGGCGTCACTTGCCTGGTTTCCCAACCTGACAGCTGCAGTTTAGGGTAACAACTTTCGTTCCCTACTTTAAAATTAAATAATTTAAACTTATTCCTGTCTTTGTATGGGAATAGCACCACAAAAAAAAGAATACAAACTATTTCAAATTTTTTCTTTACAATATATGCTTTGTTAATTAAAAAAAAAGAGTACAATACACCGCAGGGACTTTCTATCTCTTAAAAAGTAGATACATTTACTAAAAATTTGTAAAATTTATGAACCGAAATAATACACACTGTTGCAGAAACTCTCTAACAAAAAGCATAAATTTAATAATATACACTGTTACAAAAACATCAAGAAAAGAGGAGCCTCTTTGTCTACCTCAAAGCATAACAATCAATTTCATATTTTCTAAGTACTCCATAAAAAAATGTATATACATAGGCCTATGTCTGCTTATAGATAAGAAACTATTGGTTTTATTAAAATATATTTAATTTTAACAGTACTACAACTTAATAATGGATAATATATTTTGTATATCAAATAGTTGCGGATATATTGGAAATTTGTGCTAAAGTGAAGAGCCCTTAAAATCATTTTCATGAAAAAAATTAGCATTACCATTATGTTTTTAATACTAAACAATGCCTGGATACAAAATTTAATAGAAAATATTAGAGTGGATTTCAAGATAGTCAATTTTATATCTTTTTGGCCCTTCAGTATACTACCCTTAATTTTAGGTTTGGATATATAATTCTAAAAACCGCTCAGAGGGACCTTATGAAAACTCTAGATACCAAGTTTTAGCCTAATCGATATTATGGTTTCGGTCCTAGTCTAAGACACAGACAGACGGCATAATTAAAACCACCTTTTCGGTTTCATGGGGCCATGAACTTACGTCGACATGTTTTATCAAAATCTCGAGTTTGATTTTCTTACAATTACAATACTTCTTTCTTCGAATGGTCGATATAAAGTAAAAAGTAAACCATGGGTATAGTATAATCATGGTAGGAAGTTTCAAAAATCATTAAAGCTAATTTCATACATGAATACGTCAAATTTTATGCTCAGCAACTATCTATTTTGAAATGTAATTATTGATTGTAAAAAAAAAGTGTCGATATTGAGAGACTTTAAAAAATATGTTTATAGTTTATACATACTTTTCTACCTAGATTCATACTAACATGATTTTTTGTGCTCATGCGTCAAGCAATTTATTATTTTTATTATTATTATTATTATTATTAATTAATGAATATTGTAGGCACAGTTTGTCGATGCTTAAAGCAAAATGCGTACAACCCGAACGGGTAGTAAGACGTGGTGCTAGTAATAATTAAAGCAAAAATGTATCGTTTTATGTTCTAAATCTACAATTCAAGCCTTTTTTCCACTACAGCTATATAGCACATCAAAAAACGAGAACCTTGACATGCAGTGCCCCTTTTACGGACGGTATAAGATGAAATCTCCCATTTGTTAAGAGAATTACATTTTATAATTAACGATGATGGATCTTTCAAGTGTCATGCATTAAATAACCCTGTCATACTATTTCTTTTAAAATAACATTCATTTTACAAAGATGTGGACATATCAAGTTGAAATTATTATTTTTTTCACTTGGTACCTTAAACACAAGGGTGATTGATGGCTTAATCTAAGGTAGCTATGAGATATGATAATGCAATAGAATTTTCATTACTAGGGGATGAAAAAATAACAATAAAAATGACAATATAGAAAACTATCACCATTTCCCTTGATTGGAATTCGAAACAAATCATTTCCTAATCTCTTGAACCAAAGTCCAAATGGTGAATCACCATACAAACCTTTCCAGTAAAATTAGCAAATGGTTATAAATTATTTTATTTACGATAGCCATTAATTTATTTTCACTTATTAATTATTATTTAACTGCAAAAGAGACTTATTTCTTTTAAACTTCTACATATTCTACCCGTTGAATTTAGAACTCAGAAGTAATGTACACGCACTCCCGCGGAGGTAGATTGAAAAACTTCTACGAAAAACCCCAAGGACAAATGGCTCGGGTTTGAACTCTCTGATATTTCAGCTACCAGAAAACCAGACAAGACTAGACTGATGACTTTGTTCACGTGGCCCCTACGGTACGTATTCACTAATAGCCAAAGTGTTTAGTTACACTTGAAAAATGATACCTGAACACAAGTCTTGAACATGATTGGATTTTATAAAACCTAGCCACTCTTTTCAAATGTATTTTTTTATGTATAATAATTAGAATATATATTTTTTTAGACACAAAGATGATATCATAGGACACGCTTATTATAATCTTGCGTTACAGTTAGTGCTTTTGGACTACCACCCGACTTTGGGTCTCAAGCAGAGCTTGCAAATTCTAAAGCCCGGATTCAAATGAACAGCTGCCAGATGAACACCTGCCAGATGAACACCTTGGTCTTATAAGCTTTTCACTTTCTACTAATGATATATTATAATATTTATACGCTGACACACTTAAAATTTTTCAAAGAGAGCAAGAAAATAATTATAATAAAGGGAAATAGGATGGTAACTATATGCTTAATTTTATCAAAACACATTCAATACAACAGTGATTCCTCATTCGTCTTCTAAGAAAACTGTCATAAAAATATTGATTGAAATTTTATATCGGTATTTAAAATTATTCCTTGTATGCACGAGATGACATCCGTACCCATACTTCAATTTGAAATTGTGTTTTACAATAGTGCATGCGATTATAATTTTAAATAATTTATGTGTACACTTCTTTTACTCTATAAGGTAGCAATATTTCTCTTACACAGATTACACAATGACCATATCTAATAAGCTTCACCATGAAAAAGTGAATGGTAAGCTTTCTATAACTCTCAGGATTTAATCATGTTGTATATATGATTCTAAATATTTACTCTCTTTTTCACACATACACACACACACACACACATATATATATATATATATACACATTCTGTTCATTTAAATGTCGGTACAAAACCTCTAAACTCTAAACTCTAACTCAATAATCCCTACCCACATTAATCTACAGTCTAAGCCGGGCTGGGTGGGTTACAAGAAGAAAATCATGGAATGAAATTATGATTAAATCAAAGCATTATATAAATTAGGTTTTGGTTCCTCATGATACCCCTGATAAGATTATAAATACACTCAAATAAGGTTTCCAATAACTATGTCATGACTCATTAGCAAACTGAGTTAAATTAACTCAAAAACTACGTGATGGTATGAACACTTCATTCATTCTGTCGGATGTCTAAATTTAAACAAATGTGTGCTCACTTCCTTGGTCGCAGCGGCAAGGCGACATAACATGAGCGCCGTTGCAAGTTCTATAGAACCAGCTCGCCCACACAGTCCTCCCTTTCTCTTCTTAAGGGGAAGAACAAAGCGACGCTAGATAAACCTGGTGACGGCAGTGATTAATAGAGGCGCCTCGCGTCGCGATGCGAGGTCTTCTTTTTACGCTTTCGTCAGGTCAGCGCCACGGCGCCCACTCGTCTGACCACCGACGCCGGCTACCACCGCTCAATCGAAATATTATCTTGTAAGTTACGACGTCGACCGAAACCAACTGCTATACCAATCAATGAGAATATATAAAGTGTTTTAGTAAATTAACACTATCGAAGTACTTAACATATATTATAGCCGTATTTTTTGAGAGATAATAGGGATGGTTGGTTAGCACATTTTACAATAAAATTAGGAGGCCATGGACCATGGTTCGATCCAGCCCAGCATAACTGACGATTATTTTATCCAAATGTGATTTCCACCCCCTTTCTCCGGGCAAATGTTGCAACTTCGTGATCCTCGTCTAAATACTCGTTCGGGATATTCGAATATTTACACTAAATGGGTAAGGAATTAGGAATGTAGATTTTACGAGAAATGTACTCACATTTACGTAGAAGGGGAGTGGGAAATAATTGAGGAAAAAAACCTTTATTACACACGATCGGGATTCGAATCCCATTATTACCGGCTGTACCGGCAGTCTATATTATTGATAGAGGGATGCGTTAAGGCTTAGACCATATGGCCGCTGATGCGGGTTGCAATAGTTATTAAAATTATATATTAGAATAAGCAATTGTTAGTGGAAAAAGCGAATATCCTGATTTTTTTATTATTATGATGGCTTAAAACTATTGTATCATACGCAATCACCGCAAAAGCTAACTTTTTTAACTTGTCAATTTTACTAAAGTATTTGCTATGTTTTTTATTTTCATATTTTATTTTATACTTCCAGCACGCTAATTCAGGTGGTATTAATATAGTATATTATCCTACACCATCCCACTTCCCCTTTTTTGGACAAAGTTCTTAGTAACTCTGGCATTAAACGTACACATAGTATTTAATACAATTGAAACACATTTTCTTATTTTATTATTGGGATCCACAAACATTATTGAATTGTGCGACGCATTAAATTATTTCTTTGCTCCCATGTTTAATTTCTTGAATATTAAAATAAAAATTAAAACATTAAAATAAAGTGATTCACCACTAATGTAGGTATTTAAAATATTGCAGGGCTCAAAGCAGGCAACGGCCATGACAAAGGTGTTCTTAGTGTTGCGTTTCTAACTTTCCAAGGTGAATATAAAACTCAGGATATTAACTTTTCAGCTGACTTTTACGTTTTTAGCAAGAATATGACTTAGAATACTATATTTCTTTCCATCACAAATAATTTTATGTGTTTTAAGACTAAAGTAACTTATTTCTCATACTGCAAATTTGCAAAGAAATTAATTTTGTAAAATTAATCCACGCATACAAACAAATTAAATACATTCGATTTTAAAATAACAAGGATTTATGGAATAAAATATTTGTGTCTCTAATTTTAAACTATTTCTATTCACTGATTAAATATTTTGCACGTTGTAACTAGCTACGCGGTCTAATTTTCATTCTCATTAGATCTTGTCTGTTACTGATGGAGGTCATGGTTCGAGCCTTGAACTGGTGGTTTTTCCTAAATGCGGGAATGCAAATGCGGGAATATTAACTTTAAATCATACCTTCCTCACCCCTACCACATTAGCGTGGTTAATATAATATACAAGCCTACAGTTAATAAAAATCTAACAGATAGTGAGAGACGGTAAAAAAAAAAGTCTACATTGTAACGTGTTTTGCCAGAAATAATTATTTAAATAATGGGCTGATGTGATATACTAGGCAATTAATTTGTTGAGGTATCTGTTCTATATCTGAATTGACCTTTACAAGCATGATACCTCACATTAATATCAACTTATCATGTCCAAGGGTGGTAATTCATTTAAACTCAAGTATCTCCCACTAAACGGTTCTCTATTATTTGTTCCTTTTCTATTTTTTTTTTCGTGCAACTCCCTTGTTAAATTTTCTTAGTATCCTCAAGTTCACATACTTTTATTTCCCACTGTACTTGCCCCAACAGTCTCCATCGTACCCAAAACAGACTGTCCCCATGAAGGATGAGAGGGTTTTGCGCTGTGCAAAGTGTGGCGGGTACGACCCTAATATTTCTTCTGATAGATGACGTCACATTTTGCTCAGCCCACGAGGGCAGCCTGTGAACTTTGGCGCCTAGCTCCCTTCTCCTCCCTCGCTTTTACCAACGCCTCTTCTTCCCCGCCTCTCTCATAGCGCCATTAGTTCCCTGGCATGATTCACTAATTATAAATGGGATATTTATTCGAGAGGTAGAGGCTCTGAGAGACAAGAATGGGAATAGTTAAAGAGCGAATGGGCGAAAGAGAGAGGCAGCGTCTCGTGCGGGAATTAAGGACAAGTTGGTTTTAGACTAGTCTGGACACTCATGTCTTTGAATTATGGTATCAATAGAATTAAATTTGCTAAAAAAGTATTTTTTGGTATTTTTTTTAGAACTGTGTTTTATTAAATTTAATGAACAAAAACACTATTTAAATAATCAATTAATAAAAATAATTGTATGTTAATTTTTTTTTTTTTTGCGTCACGTCTTACTACCCCATTCTGGCTATCCACATCTAATGACACTAATCGGGTAGGGATGCTGAAGTCAGAGTTTAAAAAAAAATACCAACATTTTTGGGAAAACATTAATGGAAAACCACTCTCAATTCCCTTAACCTTGACCTCTCCTATACCGGCAAGCCAGATTAGATGAGCTCCAACATTAATCGACTCACTACAATCATTGACTCGCCACACTCGACTATCTTAAAATACCCATCAACTTATTACAAGAGGTATTGCAGTAATAATTACAAACAAAATTGTGATATGTTTGTATTCCATTTTTATTCTATTTATTTGAGGTATTTGACCCCCATCACACTTGGACACTCAACAGCGCTTCTGAGAAGCGCTTCTTCCGCTTTCAGGGCTCCTTCAGACGTGGCCACTTAGCATCGCTTCTGAGAAGCGTTTCAACAGCACCACTCACAATCGTTGGTAGCATTGCTGACGCGCGTTCGAAGCCCTACCTGCGCACGTTTGGAATCCTCTTTACACTATCTATTTCTACGAGTAGAATTCAGTCTTATATTGAACATGGACGTGCATAAGGGTCTAATTTTAGCGATGCTGCTCATACAGAGGAAGAAATGTGTAGAAAAAGGAAAAGAATATTCTGCATTCACTTATGACTTTTGGAAAGACCGAATCGGGGACTGTTTCATATCTTATTTGATGACCTACAAAACGACGACGAAAAGTTTTTCCTTCTTCATATTTTCACATGTCTAAAAATTCCTTTTGAATGCTTCTAGCTGTAATTAGCAATGAAATTCGGGATTAAAGTGATAGCATCATTATACAGGCCATTCCATCATATGGAAAGACTGGCTTTGACACTGAGGTTAGAAAACAATTGAATATTTTTTGGTTTTTTATTCCTTATATTATGCCTATAATATACATTAAAATACAATCATAATAGTTCATTATCTAGTATTGTTACAAAATGTTTTGAAGTTTTACCCTAGATATTAATTCCTTGTCCAAAGTTATTCTCAAAAGATCCAACAAAAATTTTGATAACATAAGCAACTTCGTTCACTTTCAAGTAGAGACTTGAGGGTATTGGATAGGGAGTTGGTGCCCAATAGACACGCGTTAGCAGCGCTTCCGCTACGCCACTAACGCGCTACTGAAACAGCGTCGTAGCTGCAGTCCCGTGTAAAACCACTAATGTAATTTATGGTTTAGTGACGAGCTTCTGGCTCACCCGGACTCATACTGGAGGAACCATCACTGTTTTGTGGATGTGGCTGTGTGTGAAACCCCCAATTTATCTCAATCATTTGCAAGAGTAAGCGCTTCTTAGAAGCACTGCTAAGTAGCCCTGTGTGAAGGGTCTATTTAACGTGTAATTTATGAACCGACTGATTATATCAGCATGCGAGAATTTCTACGAGCGAGAACAAAAGAGCCTAATAATTTGACTGAGAAAGGTTTTTTCACATAACCTTCGGAGCTCTTTTATATGCCACAATCAACATGGGACCGATTACATTACTTCTCCTCCAAAGGAAGTTGTGCAACGGATTTTTATCCTTTAAGAAAAGTCCGTTCACTCCAGCTGGGTTTGAAACAACGGACATTGGGTCCTGAAACTAGCACGTTACTTTAAGACTACTTAGGTCAACGTATTTATAAATAATTATAAATTTTGTTTAGTACTCCAAGTACTTCCACACACGTAGATATGTGCATAGAAATAATAGAATCGTGCATTGTAGTTGGCGCAGGTCCATTAGTCTTACAGGAACGTTATTTTTGTCACTGGCCCACATTTCAGGTGGAATATTCCCATCCTTGTGAATATATTTGTTGAAGAAAATATCTGAAATCGTGACTAGGCCCATATTGGGTGCTTGGCTATGTTAGTTTGGGTTAGTTCATTCCACAATAACCGGGGTAAATCCTTACGATGACACTACACGCATGGATCCTGATAATGGCATGTGACGAGCTGATAAATAAACTGTGGGATGTAAGCAATAGACCCGTGGTGAGTTGATGGATGACCATAAGCTCAACGTCTGGTCCGCATCACACCGATGCGAGTGTATTTGATTCAAAGACAAAATTTAGTAATAAATAGATTTAATTTGTTCTTCTGTATATTTTATTTCAGTTTAACACATATTTTAATACTTTAGGTAGGCCCTAAAATTAAAATATTCTTTGAAGCGTGAGGGGTTAGGGGAAAATCATTTAGGAAAAAAACGCCTTTACTACTCCCTAACAAGATTCAAACCCCAATCTCCCTGACATTGGTAGGCCAGTTTTTGCGAAAGTGAAGCCTTAGACCATGCGGCCACCAAAGCAGGTAACAAAAGTGTTATTTAACGGCTCAATCCGTGGGCTATAGATGATAAGTGTATTTTGAGGAAATGAACCCGCATCAACGTGGAGAGTGGATAGAAAACCAACAGTTATAGACCATATTTGTAAAGTAATCCCGATTGAACCTAGCAAAGATTCGAATCTTTACTTCCTTCTCACTGGAAATTCACCATGCTATACCACGTGACCATCATTGTTGGTACGCAGGATATCAGCGACCTGGTACATCAAGAGCTAGTAATTAGAATGTGCTTTCACTAAGTTAGAATTGAGATAGGTAAAGGGTTAGACAAGGAAGACTAGAAACTGAGGGTGTTGAATGGGGAAGGACGAACGTATCCATAAGAAAAAAGGGCAAAAGTACGTTCTATGGGTAGTTTATTTCTTCACCGCTATGAACACAACTTAAAAACGGAATGAATACAGTAGACCAAAGAAGGCATGGCTTTAAAGAGACACAATAAATACCTTAATAAAACTCGGGATTAAACGAGTAGTTAGCACGACTAGCTCAGGATTGGGAGCCCTGGGCTCATTCCCATCCGTCTGAAATCTCACCCAATAAATACTGATTCATTTCCTTAAATTTCACCATACGTTTCCTACCCCCATGGATTGAGTGAAATTACTATCCATACAACCCATCTTGATGGCGTAGTTAGCTAACGTTTGAGTTTCGTGATGAGTTAGACTTCCAAGGACGGGGAGATCAAGGTTCGAATCTCTCTCGGGTGAACTAAGGTTTTTTTTCCCTAAATGGTTTTCCAATCTACCTCCACGCAAATGTGGTTTCACTTCCTCTATATTCAACCTTCACACTTCCTAACCCATTAGAATAATTATTACTTAAGCGTATAACCCAAATGGGTAGTAAGACGCGGTGCTAAGTATACTATCCATACAACATTTCATAAAAACAGCACTTTTGCTTATAAAATTTTTTAGAACCACGTTTTACAGCCCGTTTCTGGCTATACGCTATGAGAATATTGAAAAGTAAGAAAGTAAAAAGTGTATTTTAGTTGAAATGCAAAATAAAATTGAAATTGTTTATAACCAAACCAGCACTGTCGTGTCATAAAGTAGAACATGTTTGCAAACCAATATATCCCTGGTTTCTACGACAGGAATGGATTGTTTCTAAATAATTGGCAACTAATAGCTTTGTGTCGGAAATAAAACGTTGTTCTTCTTTGTTTTTTTGTTTTTTTTGCATTTGGATCGTCAAAGGAAAATCCCTTTATAAAATTATTAAAAAACAAATGTAGAGCAACCAACATTGACAAAACGTCACTTTATTTAGCTTTAATATGTCAAATTTGATACTATTCATTAATAACGACAGCTTAAAAAACGCGTGGCTTGGTGAATAAATACAATTGACGCAAATAAGAGGGGGAAGGGGGTTACCAGTTTGGGATACTCGCTTTTAATTAAAATGAGATAGGGATGAGGAAGATACAATTTTGAGAGAATGTTTCCGCATCTGCGTAGCTGTTTAAGGATGAACCACTTTATAGTTTACACTCAGCTGAGATTTGAAACTCAAACTTCTTGTAGAAGGAAAATTAAACTAGACGAAATTCACGTTTTTTCCACGTACCCACTGATGTGGAAGAAACTTTTTTAACTGTCAGATAAGTTTATTCCTAATCCAACCTTTGTCCCCGACCACCTTGTGAGCGAAAAGCACTTTTTATTTAATTGCACCTTAGCTCAAATTAAAAGTTATTCCTTGTGGCAGGACTGGACGGCCATCTCCTTGAAATCTTGCTCACCGGAGGTAGCTATCCATCTTACCCTCTTATATGAGTCAGAGACTCTTCAAAAGTTAAACCCCCTAATACCAAAATCGGTGGATCATATTATGACCATGGGTGAAGAACAGTCACCCTCCCTTAACTCGAGCAGTCTCAAGCTGTAGATAGCCATTACTGGCATCGTAGAGCTCGATAAAATAGAGAGAAGGAGAAGGAACTAAACTCGCTAGCCCTCGCCACAGTTAACGGTGAGTGGGATGATAAGTGACTGTCACGATCCATAACCACTTTATTAAGGATCGTGGGATAAAACGAGTATTTTATTAACTTTATATATATTTATATAGTAAATTAATTATCAGAACACAACATTTACTTATATCATCATAATAATAATTATCATCACCAACTGTTTCCAGCTGGTGGCCGGGTCAGTTTAGTAAAGTGCCTCCATCTTCCTATATCCTACCCCCACTCTACCTCCTTTAATTTCTTCCATTCTTCTCCTCTCACTTGAACACTTTCAGCTCTCTGCCCCTCTCATCTCTTTCTTGGACTCCCCTGTGATCCTTTTCCCACATACTTCATTTCCAACATTTTCTTAGGTAACCTCTCTTTTTCCATCCTCATTACATGCCCATGCCATCTCAGTCTTGCTTCCTCTACTATCTCATGTACTCCCTGTACCCCAACTCTTCCCCGGATAACTTCATTCCTAATCTTGTTTCTCCTCCTGACAGCTAACATGCTCCTTAACGCTTACTTACAAACAGGATTATTACATGAGGCCAAAGAATGCATGGCTTGAAATAGGAATAGTAAATTCCCTAAAAAAAATGCAGGACTAGACAATTAGTTAGCATGACTAGATCAATATCGGGGGCCTTGGTCCATTCCCATCCATCTGAAATATCACCCATGACAGCAATCTTGTAATACTTCTAATTATTTTAGGTAGTTTTTAAATTAAAAATATAACTAATCTTGCAACGTTGGATTGCCATTACTGCAGCGAGTGGTGAAGTTTGGCAACATCTTATAGAGCTAGGGAAAATATAATATTTCCCCCCATAAAACCTGCAGCGTTATTTTAAAGTTTAAAGTTTAACTAGTATATCTAACACACATGTCTTTAATGAGATAATCTACTGAATATGGACAATAAGGATTATTTAATAGTAAATGCACGCGTATTTCATAGAGAAAAGGTTGTTAAAGTCCAAGTGATAAATCACAATTACTAAACAAACTCCCGAGTGTGCTTGGCCTAGATTCTCCTCATCACCAGCAATCTGGGATATTATTACCCTGATGCCTAATACCATGGAACCACTGGAGTAGCTTTTTAAGGTGCCAAACATAAGTGAATTAATAAAATGTAAAATTCAATTTTAATTAAGTAGGTTATGTATTCTGTTTAATAAAAGTATTAATATATTCTTTTAAGTGAAAAAAACTATATTATGATTACAGCTTCAAATGAAAAATTAGTGATAAACTATGAGTTTATTTTACATAGACTTCAACGTCGTAACATACAGTTCACTTAACAGCACAAATAGTAGACAAGTGACAAATTCATTAATATACTATCTATGTAAAAATGTTAAAATTTTTGATATATTACTAAATTATAAAGTTGGTAACTAAGCAATGTTAAGAGTATTAACTTTGTATGTTATTAATTATGATAATTGATATTAAATTATTGAATCACTTATTGAAAAAAGAAAGACAAATGTTAAAATAACATAATTCAATTATAAAAAAGTGGAGAAAATTTGTTTATATAATGTCTTATTATAAACTATTAAGTAACAAACACATAGTTAATCATTTGAAAAATCTTGAATTTGAAATAATATTGTAAGTTAAATAGTAATGATTTAGTTATTGTGACATAAAATACACATAAAACATATATAGTTCGTTCATAAATTAAAATTGAATTTTACATTTTATTTATATAAGTGTTCCTTACTAAACAATCTCTAAAAATGTTTTTCAAAAATAAGTGAATTAGTTTAAAATTCTATGGGCCTATTCCTCTTGTTTCAAAATCATAGTACAGTCATCCTAAATATGACTTTGTTTAAACGTGACACTAAGATTTACAATGTTGACTATCACGTCTTACTAGTGATTGCGATTATTATTACTTTTATTATTGTTATTATCATTATTATTATTAGGTAATCTATCTTACGATAGATATTGTACATTCCTTTTATACAATACCTGAAATAAAAAGGGACCTTTAACGTAATAATGTTTTAGTTACAAATATGTAGCTTTTTATTAACTCACTGCTCCGTGTACAAATAATGCTTGCCATGAAAATTTCAAGTAGCTCTTATCGAAGGCTGCACGCTATGCTTTGTTTTGGTTTATCACAAATTAGGACATTTGAACTGAACCTATTAATCAATAGTCGTAAGATAAAAAATTCTTAGTGGGTTATCCAATATCAGAATCAAATATTATTAACTTACGCTATCATGATAAGAGGGAGTAAATTTATGCTCATACTTTTAATATACGAGTCCGTCATATTATTTTATTGAAACGGTCCTTTAAATCAATATTTTACCATCGTATAAACAAGTTGGCTGGTTTTAATTATATTATTACTTTCGCGCAACTTATAACTTGTCAGCATTTCCTACGCAAATTTAGTAGGGATAAAGAAGGTATAATTTAGAGAAAATGTATTTGCATTTGCTTGGAGGGAGAGTGTGAATGAATTAAGGAAATAACATCCTCATTAAATTCGTCCCAGATTCTAAGCCTGAGCTTCCTATCACTAGCAATCCAGACTAGACGGTCATGAAGTTTAGTCCATGTG
Source organism: Timema bartmani (assembly GCA_902151455.1). NCBI lineage: Eukaryota > Metazoa > Arthropoda > Insecta > Phasmatodea > Timematidae > Timema > Timema bartmani. The sequence goes on along the minus strand of CABFWB010000074.1, from coordinate 497,246 downwards.
TTCACTGCCCAGGTTTAATCTCCTTCTTTAGACGGAAACACTGATTCTATTAGTGAACTCACTACAATATATGGGAACGTTTCTAATATTGAAAGGGATTCTTATTTTCTACTTGAATTACTGAACTCTACCTCGATGTTATGCAAATCTCAAGATTTAACTTTATACATTCCTAGCGTTTTAAATATTGAAATATTAAATCAAAGAGTATTTTTACTGTCAAAAGCCACATAGCCCAGCGTAAGAATACATTAAGATGAGGATGTAGGGAACGTTAGGGAGGGGGGGGGGTAATAGATTTTCCAGTTTTTAAATAAAAAATGTCGTTAAAATAAATCAAATATTTCTTAAGTACAAGCATATAATTTAATATTCTTCAAATTGTGATATAGACAATTCTCGAATATCTGTCAGGGATGTTCTGAAATTTAATGACAACTTTTCTCTTTTCATTTGAAAAGTTTGTCATCTAATGCCGCTATGTTCGTGACAGATATTCAAGAACGGTTGGTACCACCATGTGAAGAAAATTGAACTCTATGTTGAAATTAACACAATATTTATTTTGGCCAAAAAAAGTTTTGCAATAAAAACTGCAAGAACACTGGAAGTTTCTCACGCTCCATACATATCTACCTTAAAGTAGGTATGATAAATGTCGGATGAGTTCAATAAGACGCAAACGTACTATTGACGACTAGTTGCAAGTGATATTGTCCATTACTAAAGTATAGTTATATACATGAAAAACGGCACACACATAGCAAGTTACTACTTTGTTTCACTTTTGAGATGTAGGCCTTAGTTTGTAGGCCTACTTTATTGTGTCCAAGCACTATCCAGTTAATTAATTCAAGTCAGCCTGAGGCATTTGTTTACACATCTATTCGCTAAGGTGGTATAGTGCATTATAATTTATAGCCGTCAGGCATGTCAGCAAAGGGGATCGAGGACTTGAACAAAAATTGTAATGTCACACGTATTGGTGTGACAAATTAACATTTGTCATGTTCTCTTATTGCATTGACAATTTCCCCCCACAATGGCGTGAGAATTGAGCAGATGCCAGCACACCCCGTTCGTCGTATGTATGACAGATACTAAGAGCTAATTGGAAAACATTTTAATACACGTTCTTTCTTTCCATATATATATCGATAAAAATTAATGGTAGAATCAATAATTCGAAAATTTCGATCATAATACGGCTGCTGACACGAGCACTTAGCGGACACTAGAAGTAAACGAAGGGGATATAAGCGATAAACCACGAGACGGAAAACACAAAACTCCAAATAACCTTTAATTTATACGAAATAATTGTTCGCCTTAAGATAGGTACTTCTTGCCTTGTTTGGCACAAGGATTAAACATCAAGCTCATATAATCTGATTTGCCAGTGACGGAAGGTTTGAAGTTCGAATAACGTCTGGGTGTGCGGAGTATGTTTTTTTTCCGCAATAGTTTTCCACTATTTTTTCGTGTAGATGCGAGTACATTTCTAAATTCTACCCTACTTACCACTCACTACTCAATTAGTGTGATTAAATTTTAATAGCATTGGCAGACAGAAAAACTTAGAGAGAAAAAAAGTTACTTTCTCACAAGTCTTTAAGATCTTTAAGATAATTCTATTAAATTACTATGTATACTATTAGCCTTTTAAAAACTATGTTAATTTTATTGTCTACTTCGTGGAATTAGTCTGTGGCTATGCGGGCAGCATATTAAACCATACAAGTTTTGAAATTCCTTTTTACCAACTCTTTGGAGCTGATCACTCCCTACCCTTAATATTATGGCCTGGCAATTAATAGTTAAATCTGCTAGGCCTTCTTATTCACCTCATTTATAAACTCTCGGAAGCTGAGTGCTCTATACAAAACTATGATTCATATTTAAAAGAACACATGCTTTTTTATTTCAGATAGACACAAGTTTAATATTTATTTTTATCTACATGCTTCAAGGAATATTTCCCCAAGACGATTTCATGAATAACAGTGTGGACAGTTTAGAAAAAAAAGTTCACATACTCATAAGCTACTTAGATGTATACAAATGTATATTTATTACGTCATAGTGAAATATTCTAATTTAATGTCACTGTTGGAAGCTGGAAAACTTGCCGATTAAAAGCCAACTATATTAATGTGTGATTAATATGATCCTACTAAAATATTTAATTAAAAAACGTTCCAAGTACAAAAATCCTTAAATTATTCAACATCGAAAAGGAGTTAGTTCTAACAGAATCCCACGTTCAACTTGCAATGTCTTTACAAACAACTTGTCACTTCTCTTAAATCTATGTGCGCAAATCTAACTTTAAGAGAAGTGACAAGTTATTTGTAAAGACATTGCAAGTTGAACTTGGCACTCTTTTAGATCTCTTTTAGATCTCATTACTTTTATAGGATGAGTAATTTAAGGATTTTTTATACTTTAAAACTTAGCATTTTTTTTACATAAATGTTTTGGTGGGGTATCAATTCTTTTTGCGAAGATTGAGGAAGCCCGTTCCCTCCATTACACTCTTCCCATACCCAATTTTGGGAACAATGTTGAAAATTAATATTTTGTATTTTACCCTTAATTTATATTTACAATTTTTCAAGGTTCTATTTTGACTGGAAGTACCTTATCAGTTTTGATGATGAGTGAGTGAGTGAGTGAGTGAATCCCAAAATAGGCGTTTTTTTAAAAAAATTCTCTGTATTACGAAAAGCTTAATTTAAAAACTTAAAATTTGGAAAGATGACTAAAATATTTCGTTTTAATAAGATGGTAAATATATAGGTTCCTATCATTCCTTGAAGCCAAGTTATAGGAGTAGGCGGAGGGGTGGGGTAAAACTGTCCCAGGTTGTATCGTGCTTAAGGTGTCCGGTAGTACCAACAGACACCGCGTTGCTGGAGAACTTGGCTAGTATACTACCATGCAGCTAGATCTGAAGCTGCACCGTCCCCGTAACAGGTAGGCAACCTCGTGACTGGCATGGTGTGCACACTGCATATTTGACCACCTGTGGGCGACCATGTATATTTCTCATAACCTCAATATGATCTTTTTAATTCTTGGTTAGAGCTTTACAAAGCAAGCAAGGTTTTTTTTTTTTTTGCGAGAGTGAGTGGGAAGTGTGTGTATATTATGGATTAGAACCTACACATATTAGTTGGTAGAACAACACGTCAAAGTTTTTGGGTTCAAGTCCTGATTATTCAAGAGTACATATTTAGAATCTAGTACTTACATATTTTCTATTGTTTATACTAACACTTAGAATCCGCTTCGATGCACGAAATTTCTAAGGCGTCACTCTAGCAAAATCCTGTAATACCAACTATGCCAAGATCAGGGTGCATATCTCTTTAGGTATACTGAAGGTGTTCTTTCCTAAATGGTTTACCTCTCCCGTTCTTCAAAAATTTGGGAATATTTCCTCTAAAATCTAACGTCTTCATTAGTGTAAATATGTGGACAGCCTAATCGGTTAAGACTTGGTGCATATACAACACAATATACAACTGATGCTCCTAGCAATTTAAGCCACGTCCACAGAAAGCTCCCATTCCTTCTCATATTGCTTGTATACGCACCACGTAAATTATGACCCATATGAATTTGAACTTTTAGTTTATACGTTGCTTTAAAGCATAATCTGAAACAAATCCCCCATGATTTTGACCACAGAGTGAATTTGTTTACAGCAAAGTTTCATTTACATTTACTCTACTCCAATGAATACTTATCAAAATCTTGCTGTACATTAAAAATTATTAATATAATGGTGAGCTATGGGTAACACGACCAGCTCATGCACACATGTTAAGTTATTTTATGGACCATAATCCTTTTATATCTGTAACACATTTGTATAATAGTATATCATCTACACCATTAGGCATATGGACTATATGTCAAGCTCTTCCAGTCTGTTTTGCCGTTGATGGAGAGACTTGTGTTCGAATACCGATCTAGTACACCGAATATGGTTTTTCCTAAATGGCTATCCAATCTCCCGCCACGTAAATGCTAGTACATTTTCTCAGAATTATACCTTCCTCCTACCTACTAAATCATTGTATTTAAATGCAAATAGTATGGACAGGTATTAAGATGAGATTGGGGTGAAAAACAACACAACTTGACAACGTGAACATGCAATATGTACACGTAAGTAGGCTTTTCTTTTTGTTTATGATTTGTAAACCTTTTATTTGATGTACACGCCATTCATTGGTTAGAACCAACGTATGCTTCTTTAGTATTCTAGTTTTCATATCGTAATAAAAACACAACAGCTACCAATATGGGCTCGCGTATAGACGGTTGAATAATCGTAAAATATTACGGACGTTTTTGCTGCTTTGGATTGTTTTTATTTCGTCAATCGTTGATGTAGCTCTGGTTAGAGGTTTTTTTACAGTCATAGGCGCTAGTACCACCATTGGTTATCAGCAACTGAAACCACTCAATAGCCCTGCTTCAGTGTCCACATGGTCTAAGGCGTCACTCTTGTGTTAGACTAGACTGCCTATGACCAGAAGATCGAGGCTTGAATCTCGGTCGAGTGTACCGAAGGTGGTTTTTCCAAAAAGAGTTTTTCACTATCCCTCTATGCAAATGTAGATAAACTTTCTATAAATGCATTCTTTATCATTCCTAACTTCTTAGCGTAATTAGTACACATGCGTATAACCTGAACATATAGTAAAATGTTGTACTATAAAAAGGAAAACCATCCAATAGGCCTATATCCGCACCGATGGACGAGTGTTCTAGAGATAGGCTTCCACTGCTTCATCCCCTCAGTATTCTTTCACAATTAAACCTTCTTTGGTGGGTTCTAGTGGAAGTATTTGTGTGATGTTCTTGACAAGGGAAGCAATGGATATATATTAAATGAGGATATCAAATCTACGATGGACTAAACCTATGATAAGAGCACTATTATGCACGGGAGAGGAGAGGAGAGGAGAAAACGGTGAGTACGAACAGCAATGAACTGACATGTTCCAAGCGGTCCGTGATCACAAATATGACTGCCCTTTATATACTTTCATAAATACCACTGAATATATGTTTCAGTGTAAGCTGAAGTATTTAGAATTTTTTTAATAGTAGATTAATTAATCCCAAGACCATCTCAGCTACACTATCGATGATTGTGTCGCTATTCAGTCCACTTGATACAAGTTCTACTTTCTACTGACACGAGTGAAAATGCTTCTAAATTGTTAGACATTATTTTGGTAATCTATTTTTAAAATGTTAAAGTTTTTTCGAAAAGTCAGTATTCACTAAACCCTTATTTAATGTTTGATTTAAGAAATTGTTTATAATCAGCACCATGAAACAACGAACGTGACGGTTTTATATTTAATTTCATGTATTATCTTCACCAATGATGTAATCTGGGCATTCTTGATTCACTGGAACGTTTGATTAAAATGTATTAAGAAACAATAATTTAGAATTGAATGGATAGTTTAATTTTAGTTACTATTAGCCCATATACGGTATTTGTGAATTGATGCCATTAAACTGCAAGCTTTAAATAGAGGTCCTTTGTATAAAATAAAAATCTAACTGAAGAACTAATGAGGTTTTTGCTAACACTTGTCTTATTAACCCTTTCCATTTTCCTGAAACATTGGTCTGGCTTAGTTAACTGTATATATTTCCTCATCAAGGTCAAGTTATACTATTTCATATAGCTTTATAATTTAAAGGGGTGGAGAGGAATTTTGGCCAACTTGGCTCCTTAACCTTTTATAATGTTAAATAGTTTTGTTTTTTTGCAATATTATTAATGAGTAAGGCCTAATTACGGTTTGGTGTATGGGATAAAGGGACCTCCACAACTTGGCCTCCCTAAAACAAAAAGAGTATTGCCTCTAGGATTGGGGTGCTAAACGCAATATTTTGATGCACAGCACTGCAAAATGTCTATAAAATGGTGGTATATTTAACTGCGTTTTCATTGTTTTAATTGTTTCTATAACTAAACTACTAAAGTGCAAAACAAGACATTTAATTTTGTATATGAAATCATTTGGCGCTTTCTATTTTTTCCATTGTTTTATATTACATATATATTAGCACCGCGTCTTACTAATTGTTTAGATTATATGCATATAATTATATACCCTAATAATTGCACTTAGTTGAGGAATATAAAGATTGAATTTTGAAGGAGTGTACTTTTATAGAGGGAGAGTGGAAGAGCAATTAGGGAAAACCATCCTCAGTACGCCCAACCGGGATCGAACCCTGTTCTCCCCGTCATCTGCAGTCTAGCCTAGTACGAGAATGACACCTTAGACCATGTGGCCACTGAAGCAGGTACAAATCTTACAAGCCCAGCTGTATTTTGAACCCACGAACATTTGAGTCATGAGGCGAGCATTTTACCTCAAAACCACTGAGGTTGACCTTGTACATTTCACTTTTGTCTAACCTACTATAGTGCAAAACGCACACTCACATGGAAATAGACCAAAACATAACAATAACCCATTAAAACAATAACCTTTTAAAATTTATACAATCTCAGGCAATATTAGTTTGTTTTTTTTCTGGCTGAAATGAATTGGTGCAGAGCTACGTATTTGGTTGTAGAAAAGAGATTTATACTGGCAAATGAAAAACCAATATTGTTGAGGGGAAAGGGAAGAGGTGCGCTTAACTTGGTCTCTACTCCTCTTTTTCATACTTATTAAGCTGCAAAACCAAACTTTAATATTGGCATTTAAAAGCATTAACACTTATCTTTAGCCCTTCCCCATTTATTGTTTGCATTATGGGTTTACATATATTTTATTAAAGGTTCATAAAGGTACACTCCGTTTATACCAGGTACACTTTTCCACTATGGCATAGCTTATAATATAGGTTGGAAGTAAGCGAATGCTTTTACAATTTAATGCACATGCCCAACTAAGCTCACAAAATGTAAATGATCATAGTTTACGAATACAAGCCTTATCAAGAATCCTATTCGACTGGTATAAGTTCAGAGTGAAATCAGTCAAGGAAATATGAAGTGTACAAACTAATAATCGTAATATATATTTATAGGAAAGTTATATTTTATTGGCTGAAGAAACTTCGACACTCGGCGAGTCATTATTATTATTAGTATGGGATGCTAGGTATTATTTATAAGCAAAGGTTGTATCACCGTGTGAGTCAAGCTAATGAACATTTTCTGTTAAACCTTTCTATTAAATTTCATATTTCCTAATATATTATTTTGAAATAACTAATGAAGACAAAAAGTAAGCCAGATCTCTAGCTTAACCATCAAGCCTCCCAGGCAATGTGAATAATAAAACTAAGGCTTAACCATACAATAAAAGACCCCACACGCGCGCACACACACACACACACACACAAATAATTATTATATCTTCGCACTAATTTGGGTTACATAATATAATCTTTCTAAACACACTAAAGGACAACAGAAGCAATCTGAAAACTGATTCCCTTTGAACGCGGTCAGCCACGGGGATTTTGGAAGGATAATTTGATGTATACTCTTCCTGGATGCAAATCTCGACCATCCGATGGGGGAAACCACCTTGAGGATTAGCACAGCCTAGACGAGATTCGAAACTTGTCTAGAGGAGGAGAGGAGGGGTGGAGGAAGAGGGCTGTGGGATTTAGAACAGTATACAAACGAACCACTGGTGGGGCAGCCTCCTGTCAGCGAGTTTTACGACTTGCGTGGGGAATGAATATTTCATCAACCCCCACAACACAGAATGGTAGACTTTTACGGGTGTCTTTTTTTTTTTTCCC
>CABFWB010000074.1:478448-489399 GCA_902151455.1 Timema bartmani | reverse complement strand
TGGTGGGGCCGCCTCCCGTCCGCCGGGTTTACCACTTGGGTGGGGGATGAATTTTTCATCGACGCCCACAAAACTGAATTGTAGCCTTTTACGGGTGCCTTTTTTTTTTTTTCCCCTTCTTATATAAGTCCTGTTGCGTCTCTTGTTTATATCCTTTTTTCCCCTCCTTACTTCTTTTCCTTACCTTTATTAGGGTTTATTTTTCCATCCATCAATAAACCACATAGGCCTACATTAATCTAACAGTTGGTCCCACATAGGGTTTCACAAGTGAGATGGATGAGCACATCCATCATCTCACTAAATTCTTTGCAGACGTTTAGAAATTACGCATTATTTACCAAAGTGGTTTGATATTTTTGAATATGTTCTTCACCAAAATGTAGGTGAAAGTTATCAACAGGTTTTGTAACAATTACAAAATTTAGATGCTTTACGCAAAAATTTGTATTTTTGAAGTTAAAGTAAAACGTTAAAAACCTAGATATATCGTTCCTTAAGCAAACAAAGTAATGTTTTGATTTGATCACAACATACTTTTTTAAGATAATACGGAATTGTTTTTATTGGGTTTTATGTAGGTTAAACATAGTTATTTTTCTACTAGGAATTAGCCACCACACCTCCCTTCAGAAGGAAGAGAAGAAAGCAAAGTAGATAATCTCCACCCCCTTTTACGAGCACCCACTGCTTACGCCTAATTGTGTAGAAAAGTACGATTTTAAGTTTGTCAGCGTCCAAACTCTCCTCTTATAAGCTCATCTCACGACTGATTAACCAAGATATTGGTGAAACAGAAAACGTATCAAAAAGCAGTTGTATTATTTTTTATAAATTTGACATCAGTGATATGGGGAGGAGTTTGTTTTGAAATAAATTAAACTGTTTCATTGGTCTCAACTCTATTGTTTTTCTAAAGTATGCTACAGAATCCCGCACGCACTACGATGTAACACCTGATACGAGCTGTATTACCTAAGATAGTGGCTATCCGTGGGGCGAGGCGGGCTCTAAAGACCTAGAATATTTAGTTTCCATGAGGTTCATAATTTCTAAGTGGTAAATAAATACTTCCAAACTCATTTGGGTGGCCGCATGATCTAAGGCATCACTCTCGCAGTAGACTAGACCATCAATGACGGAGAGATCTAGGTTCAAATCTCAGTCGGGTGTGCTGAGGGTAATTTTCCAAAATGATTTTCATTTCGCCATTCATGCTACTGAGGGTACATTTCATCTCATATTCTACCTTCTTAATCCTTATACCCCAAAATGGTAAACATTTGAACAGGCCGGACGAGTAGTAATATGTGGAGTACACACACCCACAAACAAAAATATATACTTTTCAGACCTTACTATAAATCGGAAAGTAATAAAAATACTTTATTGTAGGAACAATACGTTAATATAGACCACATGTGAAAATCTAACATACACAATTTTAAAGATGATCAGGTTATGTGGTTTTGTTAAAATTATTGCAATAATTACATGTTATGCAATTACTAAATCCTATTCATGCCTCCTAGCTCAACACACCACAAAAGCTTTTACTCATTCGCCATCTTACTTGGGACATTTCACCATCTCTACGTCCTCCCTTTCAATTCTCTTTCCCCTCCTGTTTCATTTCAATTCTGAGGGCGACTTTGCATAACCGCAGACAATCTGCTGGTCGGTGATTATATGAGTGCGTCTGACGGCCGTTCTAACCTCAAAAACAATTGCATCTGCAAGCTAAGCGACCCGCTATTGTCTCTAATTGTTGTTCGGAGTGTTTGGGTCCCCGCATGATGGACGTTATAGCGTGTTAACTCAAAATGGACCATGATTTAATTTGATGAGTATTATTACTCAATTACAGTACTAAAAACAAATAATAGAAAATAGTTTTATTTATTAGCTTTTTATTTGACCGAGTAACGTGAATTAATTATCACACAAATTAATAAAAAGTGATCACTTTTTTTTTTACTATATCCTGGTCAATGAGGATTTTTTTATATATAAATAAATTGCTAAAAAACTAAACTTACTAATGCAAGCGGTTACATAGCGCTTGCAAAACTGAAATAAACTTGTCACATTATTATTGAGGCATTTTAACTAAACATTTTTTCACTATATAAATATTCAGTAAAATTATGTAATAATTTGTAACAATTTCTTAAACCATGTGTTTTATTTACTAACAATTTTAAAATTCTGCGTTATATAATGGCGTTTTAATTTATTTATATTGTTAATAATGTTTGTGTGTGTATTAAATAAAAAATAGGTCATTCAAATTACTAATGTTATCTTTATTAATGAGAACTATGAATATTAATATTTGCTTTTGTAAACCGAATTGTAAACATTATGATAAATTTTCTAAGTAAGTAGTTTCAAATAGGATAAGATAAAAACTTGAAAAGGAAAATTGTGATTTATTGGGTCACAAAAAATATGAGAATGACGAAGAATGGTTAGATAACTGTGTAAGTATTGACATTTGAGATATGATGTTGAATTTAAAATATTAAGCAAAAAATATTTTAACAATTTTTTGAATTAAAACATTAGATACAGTTAAAATAATTTTTATTGAAAGAAATTTACAAAGTTCCACAGTTGCAACCTGGTGACTTAAGGTACTAAACTCACATTGTGATTAGTCACCGTAGCAATAAGATCGGTTTTCGAATCTCATCCGGGTACAATGCGAATGTTATTTTAATGTGATACATCTTTTTGGGTTTTTAGTCCTCTCTCCACACTAGTGCGGATGCTTTTCCACCTAGGCAACTCTTCTCATCCTTATTTCTTAGATCAATGCGTTCATATCTCTTATGTCAAACATAACACTACTTTTTTTAAATTATTTAGTTTTATTATTCTTTTGAATTTTTTTTGCTATCCATACTCTTTTATTTATTTATTTTTATAGCACCACCATCCGGGCTATACTCATATGTAGAACTCGTGATTAGGAAGGTTGAATTTAGAGGAAGTTTACTCGCATTGGCGTGGAGAGAGATTGGAAAACCCTTTAGAAAAACACTCAACTAGGATTCGAACCCCAATCGCCCCGTCAGTGGCAGTCTAGTCTACTGTGAAAGTAACACCTTAGACCATGTGACCACCGAAGTTGATTCTACCCTCTTAAAATTACATGAAATTACTCTTAATTTTACAACCACTTATACAGAAAAATATGGTTTGATAATAATCTGAAATTATACATAAAATTATTAGATATTTTATAATGATCTGAAATTTTTGAGCATTAAATAAATCAGATGATACTTAGCAATGAATACAACTATTGTGTTTATAGTCAAATATTGTCTTCGATTAGTTAACAATTGTTTTCAAACCAACTTCCAAACTAACTATGATTAATACTTTGACGAACTCTGTACATCTAGTTCAAAGAACGGGATGGAATTATTTTTTTTTACCGTCGCATTTCATATGAACGAGAATGGATCTTGTAACACCATAAGAAAAATAAGAATCAGTCTAGTGCGATAAAATATAAATTTGAGAATCACCGTTTTGTAGCACAGAGTGATAGAAATAGCGTTTCAATATTCGACGGAACGATTTGGAGAATTGTGCCGAAAGGAAAGGAGATAAAAATAAAGTATAGCTAAGTGGTGTTTTTTTTTAAGTGAGTGGAAAGAAAATGGCTGAAGAAAGGAATAGAAAATGGAAGAAGAGGATAAAAAAAAAAGTTCTATTTTATACCTTTGTATGATACACCCGTTTGTAACGGTAAGTGTTAAAGCTTCTTGTGTAGCACCGTCGCAAAAACTGTTTTACGCCAATAACCTTTACATCCTCTTCCTCTTCTTCCCCCTTCCATGGTATGGAACCGTTGATAACTGAAAATGACCACTTTGTTGCAAATTGCATGTCTTTTCTACAAGTTCAGGAAATTGTTCACACATTTTCTTGAGTTTTAAACTTTATTCTAAAAAAAAAAAAAAAGTCCATCTTTACCTATATTTTGTAAAGAAGGTACATCTTTGCTCAGCAGATTTGAATCAAATTGAAATGCTAGCTATGGAGTAAGATATATTTTTTAACTTAATTTAATATCATCTATTGTAAAACTTTCTGTCTTAAAAAAAACCATTCAATAACATATTATGAATAGGACCATTTATATTTTATGGCTCTACAATTAATAGTGATATTTAAAATAAATATTACTAAGTATATTACACAAATATTTTTATATATTTGTCTGCGTTTGTTACTTTTGATACAGTGAGTTAAGTGTGAAATATTGTCAAGTAGGGGCAAGGGGTGTCCAGAGCTACAGGTGAGGTTAGGTTTATTTTCAACATTAGCTTGGTCTAGAAGCTATTAATTAAAGGGCTTTTTTATGGCATAAGGGAGAAAGGGAACAGTTTTTGGCAACAATAAATCTTTTTTGTGCTTAAAATTACACTTTACCTAGCCTTTTTTCACCCGTTTGAGTTATACACACATACGTTAATTAGGCAAAAGGAATAATTGGGAAGAAAGTAGACATTTAGAGGGATGTAACATAATTTTATTTGAAAGAGAGTGTGAAACCATCTAGGAAAAATCCACTCTCAGTTCAACCGACCGATATTTGAACCCCGATCTCCCCGCCAGCAGTAATACAGCCTATCACGAGAGTGACGTGACCACTTATGTGAGTTTTACGTAGCTGAAGCTAATTTTATAACAAATATTTTTAATTTTTATATATATTTTGTTTTATTACAGACTTTTGGTTACAAATAAAGTAGTGTTGTTAGTTGAGTTTAAGAACAAAACGATTTTTTCCAAACAAACATTACACAAAACTAAGACAATATGTAATTATATGGTTAAATTATAAAAATCAACGAGTATTAAGAAAAAATATACACATTGCTAGTTTTCTCTTAAGATCACTCAATATATTTTAGAACTACCTTCTTCGTATTCATCCTACTAGCGCAATTAAAAGCCTGAACGGGTAGTGAGATGTGATACAACATAGAAAATTAAAATAAATATAATTAATTAAATGTCACAAACATGAACTACAAAACAGATGTAAAATTGGTGAACAAGTTCAACAAAGCGATCCCGTTGAAAGTAAAATGCATGTGTCTGAACTCAAAAACACCCTTAAATCAGAAATAAGGTATGTGGATATTTATCTGATAATCTCCACTTTAAAACAAGTATAGCCTTTCGACTCTTGGAGCCCTCACACCCATAGACGACACCTATCCTCATACCGAGACGCCTGTATTTCATTACAGGTCACAAGCGCGCTGTAATTAAGGCATGAAAACGGCGAAGCCTGGAGTGCGCGAGTGAGGGAGATAAAAACAGGGAGAAAGAATTTTCTCCGTCATCTTCCCTCTAGTGTGGAATACCTCCTTTTGATATCGTGTAGGTACAAAACCTTTTTAATACCCGGTTGGCCTCAGCCCCCCCCCCCTTAGTCCCCTGCAGTTAGCACTAGCTTGTCCGAGGTAAGAGGAGTGTAAAAAGTTGTGAGGTAGGCAAAGAAAATTATGAAGATAAATTAAATGCCAGTCGGTATGTGTGGCGTTAAACAAAGTGAACTACACAAGTAAAAGGAATTAAACTAATAAAATTCCAATTTAATACTCACTGTACGCTCATCTCTGTTGTTTTGTTACAAAGGTCGACTAAACTTTTAGTCAGCCTTCACACCGGATGAAACAGACACATAAATCACTCTACAAGCAACATGACACATGCATACACTTCAAACCACATGGCACGTTGCTACGTGCAGTATGTGCCACGTGCCACGCTGTGATTGGGTAGATTAGTTCACTGTTCCATGTTTGAAGTGAATTAAGCGTTTAGATATTGCTAGGGATGGGCTAAACTGCGATTTTCCTATATCGGTGATGACTCCGACTTTGATTTTAAAATATTATTGAATTTTAGCAGTGATTAACATTATTTGCAGTGACTGGCATTTAGTGTCTTGCCAGATTGATATTTTTTCACATTCTCAGTTTGTTGCTGAATGGATATATTGTTCCAGTCACCGCTCTCTATTATAATTTGTAATATACGTAGTTTCTTCTTTCGCCTTCTGGTAATCGACAGTAACAGAAGATCCTCTTCGTCAGATGACTTTATTATAAATGGATTATTCCATTTTTCATGTGCCCTTTTATCTGAACATTCGTGTTGCTTGTCTTATGCTCCACCGGGTGTTAAAGGTACCTTAAAAGATACCATCTATCTCTCGGGTAGCATATACGTAAAGATAGCCACCTACATCAGGATATGTGGGTGCTCACTAATCCCAGATGCTTGTACACTATCTAAATAGAATGATACCTTGCCTTGAACAAAATGTTATTGTGTATACCTCCTATAATTTGGAAGATATCATAATTCTGGGTGAGAGGAAAGAGGGAAGGGAGTTAACCCCACATTTAACACCAGACACACTTGGCAAGAGAAGGGTTCGTTACCCCTAATATTTAGGTAAAGGATTTTAAAAACATATTACTCTCTCCCCTTGAAGATAATTTTAAGATAGCCTAAAGAAAAAGTATCCTTCCCAAGTAGTAGTACAAGAAACTACGCCAACTCTTTCAGTTAACGAACTCAAAATTTTACTTTACACTTTCAAATCGACTCGAACATTTTCCAGATTTTCCTTACAGAGTCTAAGTATTAACGTAAAAGATACAAATTCATGTATTCCATAGAACATTTTTATCTACATATTTTAGTTGATTAGGATGTCCAGTTATATTTAGGTCAAGTGAAACAAACGTGTTGTCGACTCTTGTGACTTCAGTAAGGAAAATGTTCTTACAAATGCAGAGAAAGATTCAAGACAACCACGGTATAAATACAACCGACAGAAAGCGAATTACCTTTGTAGCGTTGTTTACAAAATAAAACATTGATATCACCTGAACCCAAGAGACAGCTCGCTCACAATAAAAGTGGAGGTGTAGCCAGAAGGTGGAGAGGATATGATTAAGAGAAAAATGGGAGGATATGTAGGTAAGCTTTTTAAGGAGATTGGTGAAATAATTTTAAGTTGGATGAAAATTGAAAACAAAGGTTCAGAGAGGAATAACTATTCAGAGTAAGATAGAGAAATATTAGAGGGAAAGAAGACAGACAGAAAGGGTAAAAGTAAAGGAAATAAATGAGAAAGAAGAGCACGACAATCCGGTCGACTGACTCTTGGTAAGGAAGGCGAGTGAGAGGGGGAGCAAGGGAGTTGTAATATCACTGGAATGAAAGTCAGATAAAAAAAAGGGGGAAGGGTTAAGGGGTTGGGGGTGGACTCTCCGTAAAATTCTCGATTGAAAGTTGTGAGCGCAGTAGGTTATATTGCGAGGGAAATGAGATTGGCTGGGTGGTTGGTTGGTTTGGATGTTGGCGGTTTGAGAGAGGCGCTAGGCGGTTTATTCAAGTTGCTTACAAGGGGGATTTTGAAGGGATATAGAGCAGAAGGTAGGGGGCGTCGGTAAAAGTCTCTACGAGCCCGCATGACCAGAAAATAATTTAATAGACGTTATTATAAAATACCTGTGGCTCACCAACTATTTCGCGTGCCTTTATACTCTTTATACAAAATGAAAATCATTATTTTCCTCTAAAATGAGATATTGCGTGGAATAAACTGAAAGAGACGTCAGAAATGGAAAATAGGTCGACACTAACTAGCTATATACCAAGAATGTATTTTCTGATTTGTTACTAAAAATATTATTTTAGTACTATCTGTACAATAACTTCTTAACTATTTTTTACGTTTTCATATCGAGAGAAATTATTGTACTTGTGAATAATCGATCTCGACATTATGATGAATCTTTACGTATTATTTGAGCCTGAAACCACCCTCCCCCTGTCTATCTGTCTGTCTGTCAATCCCTGTTCATGTATACGAAACGGTTGTATATATCTTGTTCAAACTTGATATTTAGATTTTATAGGGCAGTACCAAGATACTTTTTTTATTTTGACCCCAATTAAGGGTAGTTTATTAATGAGTGTTTTTTTATTTTAAATATTCTAAAATGGCTAACAATTATGATTAAAATGCATATCTAAGATATATTTGACATGACCAATAGCGCTGTATCATTTGTTTTTGGGAAAAATTTCATTGAAGGGTAGTTGAAGGCTTTACTGATGGGAAATTTTTGAAAATTCAAAATATTTCGAGAATTTTTCTAGTGATTTTGTTTGAAAGCCTATCTGGGGATTGTGTAGTATGACAAATAACACAATATATTTGTTTTTGACGTAACACTCATTTATGATTAGTTTACAGATGATTGATTTTTCAAAAACCTTGAAATATTATACAAATAGTTTTAATGATTTGGTTCTATAGGTTTGTCTTGAAAGCTGCTTGACATGACAAATAGCACTGTATACTTGTTTTGGAGGTAAGAGTTTGTTTAAGGGTTGTTTACTAACTAGGGATTTAAAAAAAATATAATTAGTTAGAAACGGCCTTAACGATTTTGTTTAAAATTGATATCTAGGAAACGGTTGAGCTCCTAAATAACACTATATATTTTTTTTTAGCTAAAATTTCGTAGAAGGCTATTTAATTAATGACTGATTTTCTAAAGTAAGAAGTATTTTCAAAATATCTCTAAAATTTCGTCTAAACTATAAATCTGGGGAGGTTTTAAATGACAACTAAAATTGCATAGTTTTTTTTTGTCGTTGAGTTTGTTTAAGGCTAGTTAATTGACGATTAAAAAAAATTAGAATACTTAAAAAAAATGTCTCTACTGATGTTCAAACTGGGTATTTTTTAAATTGTCTATATAATAAATAATTATCTATATTGTTGTTTCTCATTCTATTGTGGATTATTTAAGAATGATTTTTACACCTAGGTTTTGGAATATTTTTTAAATAATTTACAGGCTGCGGATTTTGTTTGAAATTGGTATTAGGGGAGTATTTTATATTATAGTAAATAATGTATCTTTATTTTTATACAATAAATTAATTTAATGGTAGTTTACTTACGACAAATGATAGAAAATTTGATATCTTTAGAAATTGTCCTGAAAGATTGAGCTCAAAACAGGTATCTGAGAATAGTTAATAATAAATATTAGTGAGTGATTAACAAGAAAACGTTTACATTTTTACAAATTCAAATAATTTTAGGGTGGTTTACAAATAAGTTATTTTTTAACATTTTAAATTTGCTAAAAATTATTTCATCAATTTGGTTTAAAGTTTATAAATTAAGATCTTGTATTGGGTTGCATATTGTTATATGATTGTTTTCATGAGTAAAGTTACAAAAGGGTAATTACTGAAAACCTATTTTTGAACATTTTCTTCGAAACTATAGCACACAACATGAAAAAGTTAGTGCGATTGTATCGTACCATTTACTTTTCAAGCTATTTCATGACTGCATTTCAGCGTATCTTGGATTCATAAAATTCTTGACATGTTAGTTAAAGAGGAGTTGATCCTGACTTTCTTTGCCCCTCTTTACAACCACACATCTAGTTGGCCCACAATGTAATATTAATGTCTGCACAGATAAAAAAAATTGACTCTTTATCATGTATTCATACGTCCAAGTCATACATTCTGAAAATATTGCTTTTAGCAGTCAATGTCAATGCTGAAAGGAGTAAGATAAATATGGTGACTAAATTATTATTATTATTATTATTATCACCGCGTCTTACTACCCGTTCGGGTAATACGCACTTATGATAATGTGTATTGATAGGGTGATTGTGAGATGAAATGGAGGACCTACAATTTAACACTGAACCACGGTGGAGGCCTGGCATTCCTCACATTCACAAGCTGTGATTAATACACGTCTTGTCAGAGGTGAAGGAAGGGTTTGGTAATCGTGTAAATTGGTGCCGGGACCGAGGATTGAACCCCTGACCCCAACACAGAAGTCTGACACCTTACCCCTAGACCACCAGGTCACCATGGTGGCTAAAGATTTGTCAGTCTAGTTTTTTTCACGTTTGTTTATTTTATGTCATTTAAAAGATGCTCCCTATGATTATCTGACCATACACACATACACGCATGCTAACTCGTAGGCTCAACTCAAGGAGCATGAGAAATATTGCAAATACTGCACTCAATATTCTTCTATTGGTTTGTGGTATGTCTAACTACTAAGTCTGGGCTACATGCATTCAGTTAAACAGTAAGATAGCTAGTTAGCTAGGGATATAGCAGTTCTAAATCAGTGGAAAAATACCCAAATATTCGATGAAGAAGAGTGGGAAAAAAATTCAGGAAAAAATACACCACCACCTTAAGTAGACCTGGCTGTGTTTCGGTCCCTTACCTACCCATCACCAGCAATGCAGATATGACAAACTTCACGTCTAGTCCGTGTACCCACCGATACGGGTGCACGTCGTCCAATAATCACTTAATAATTAGCTTGATATATTTACAATTCACATGATTAAACACAAAGTATGAAATGGAACCTGATGACGCAATAGTAAAGGTATCCATTCATGTTAGATGTCGGACAGTATAGAGTGCTAGCGATCACTAAACATAAAGGAATTTACTCATGTTAGGTGTCGGACAGTATAGGGTTCTAGCGATCACTAAACATAAAGGAATTTACTCATGCTAGGTGTCAGACAGTATAGAGTTCTAGCGATCACTAAACATCAAGGCATTTAGTCATTTTAGGTGTCAGACAGTATAGAATTCTAGCGATCACTAAACATAAATGAATTTACTCATGCTAGGTGTCAGACAGTATAGAGTTCTAGCGATCACTAAACATAAAGGAATTTACTCATGCTAGGTGTCAGACAGTATAGAGTTCTAGCGATCACTAAACATAAAGGAATTTACTCATGCTAGGTGTCAGACATTATAGAGTTCTAGCGATCACTAAACATAAAGGAATTTACTCATGCTAGGTGTCAGACATTATAGA
>CABFWB010000074.1:412113-462437 GCA_902151455.1 Timema bartmani | reverse complement strand
TTTTTTTTTTTTTTTTACTATTCCCTCGTTGTTTGGGGGAGGAAGGTGGGGGGTGACAAGTTATACAACCATGGGTAGGTAAATACGAGAGCCTGTGTGATGTTTTTCTTGACCATCGTTCTGTATGTTTCTCTCTCTCTCTCTCTCTCTTTATGTATCCGCTACTATCTCGCTTTTCCTCCTTCATAGTCCTATAATCATTACACCTTTCCTTCTAGCGACAGTCTGAATGTGTGCCTCTTTATATCACTACGCATATGCTTTTCTATCTTTTAATTCTCTTTTAAACTTCACATTTAACGTCTCTCACATTTTCTGTATCTCTAACTCATAATTTTTCTTCTTAAACACTTTCTTTTTCATACTTAATTTACCATTCCCGCTCTCGTTTGCCTTTAGCATTATACATTTTCCACTCTGATTTCTTTTTTATCATAAGCTCTATATATATATATATATATAACCTTATTTTTCAACATCCCTCTACCCCTACCAGGTCTTATACTCTTTTCATAAACGAGAAGGTATATTTTCTCAGTATATTTCATATTGCCACTCATTCTCTTATTCTCCAGGTAGCTAGCTCACACTCTTATAACCCCGCTCACACGTCCTATCTCTCTCTCTCTCTCTTGTTTATCTCTCACCTACAGCGTTGCTCGTTTCTCTTCTCCCTCTCCCCCCAGCTTTCTGTCAGATGAAGAGGTAGGTGCACTGCAGGATTATTATTGTCAGCCAAACAAAAGAGCAACTAACCCCGTCAAGGGTATGTATGGCTGTGTGTTCCCCCCATGTTTACTCTACCACTTTTGTGTTAAAACACGTTTTATTCTATGCCGCTGACGTACTCGCTTTGGCAATTACTGAGATTTATTCTTCTCTTTGTACGTGATTTTTTATTTAAACTGTCCTGTGTATAAAGTACTTTTTTTAAATTTATTTATTAGGTTTGGTAATTTGGTTCAATGCGCTTTATCAGCATATATTGTTTATTAAATTAACAACGCCGAATCTTTAAATGTATTTTAGTACGGTTTTGAAGGTCGTGTACAAACAGATATTTATATTTAAAATAAACCCACAAGGAATGATACACTAATAAAATAGTCCATTCATACAACTTTTAGTAGGTCTACATTTTAAAATTATGTTCATAACATTATTCTAACTAAAATAATAACATTAAAAAATCACATTAATTTTGAGTTTTTTCACTTAACAATGAACAATATTACAACCATCAGGAATTGACAGACGGATAAGGTGTGCGAGTCTTAGACCGTGGTTTAATCCCAGAAGGTGTACGCTACCAACACCAATCATAAAAATATATACCTTTCTATTTATATATAAGATAAAATAAGAATCATTATTACAAAACTTTACATGTTTCACATTTGTCAAAACTAAACCAGAAAAGCAATAAAATAGTTCAAACTATGATGCACAGAGTTGGACAAGCGACTTTTGAGTTGTAGTAGTACGTCAAACGTGTTTCAGTTTTTGAAGTTGGGTGTGCGGTCTGTGTGGGGTAAAGGCCCTATGGAGACAGCAGTAAAGCCAACTTTTGCTTGAAGTGGCGTCCTGAATAGCATTATCTCGTCCTATTTGTCCCCTCTCGCCTTCCTTTTGGCCCCATTCAACCCTTACACTCTTCACAACGGCGCCTTTCTTTCTGCATGACGCTACACCTTATTAGACAATGCCAACACAGCTTTTTTTTTTTAAAGAAGAGATGAAGTAGAAATAAAAAAAAGTGGAGGGGAGGGGGCAAAAGCGACCTTAGATTTTCATTTGGATATTTTTTACCATTGCTTTCTTGGGTTTCGTTTTAATAATCTTAAATTTCCCTAAACGTACTTTTTCTAAGGCTTGTTTGTTTGGATAAGGCTGTTTCAAAATTTTAATTTTCTTTTTGAATTAAATAAAATAAGCGGATGAAATAACTGTTTGATGCCTTATATGTTTCATCATAGTTGTTTTGTTTGAACTTTCATAAATATGTTTTATACTTTGAACTGGCTCTATTATTTAATAATATCCGGGGTTGGTGAACGTTTATTAGATATTTAAAGCAAGTTTTTGTATTCATTTATTTTTTGTGTTTTATTCCCAGAAGATCTATCTCAGCGCTAACCTGCTTTACTTTGAGTCAGGAAATCAGGTTTTACACTCCACCAAATTTTCCCACTCCCACAATTTTTTTTTTAATCTTCAACATCTTAAATCACGTGTCCTCATACTAAATAGTAAATAAGTAAATCTAGTCATTATAGCCATCATTTAAACATACCAAAATAATATTATATTGGTTCTGTTTCACTAGTTTTTAATAATAAATTAAATAATTGGGAAAATAAGATTTTAATAATAGGCCTACGAAATACCAATGCACAGCTTAAAATTTAAACTCTTAAGAAATCAGGAGGAGGGTGAAGTTTTAAGTAAATGATCTACCATTTTTCTTTTTAAAACAAAGGGATAGATATTTCGGGTGGGCACGCTGACAAAGGCTCCAGTCTCGTATTGTCTAGTTTGATAGTGATGGAGAGGTCGAGGTTCTAATACCAGCCGGGTGTACTGAGGTGATTTGATAATTTCCCCTATATTGTTTCCCAACCTCCTTCCCCACAAATTTAGGTACATTTATATAAATTGTACCTTCTTTAACCCTATTCTAATAACTTATCCATACGGATATCCCAAATGAGTAGTAAAACAATATGCACGTTTTGAACACATTTAAAGGCAAAACATTATATTATATCCAGCCTTCACTAAGATGTCACCTTTACTAGGGTGACCATCAGTATTGCTTTTGACGTGATTACGTCTTTAAATTCAGAACAGTACTAGGGGGGTATGGGACCAAAAGTTGAGTGTAACGAAATCGTTCGATAAGGTTTGGATTATTAATTTATAACGTATTAAAGGTAGCCAAACCAAACTGCTACCATTTGATATATGACGAAATACAGATTCGTCATTGACCTTCAGATATCACGCCGCACCACGCGGGTGTTAGGTGGGAAGGGGGGGTCCACCATTTTTTGTACAACCCGCCGCGTCTCGGAAACTTCCACCAAGTATAACTTCGCACTCTGTCGTGGTACGACGTTCGTTTTAGTCTCAATAAACAGCTCTCATCGAGATCTATTGATTTAACTAATAATAATTACATTAAATTACAGTGTTGGTGAAGAAAATATGGATTGAAGTTAAAAAATTCTAGAAATTTCACAATGTCCACCTAAACTCGCTGGAAAACCAGCCAGAAATATGCCAACGTATACGATGGGAAGGAACAGCTCGTCAGCTATTCAATAATACCCCAATTTCTGGGTCAGAATGAACAAGGAAGTATCGGGAGTGAAGGAAATTGGAAGCGGTGCAGCGTATTCACGTAAAACCCCTCCGGCCGTGAACCGACACAGCTACACCCGATTTTTTTTTGTATGACAGTACTATTTGGCGTGATGTTCTGCTGTCTTACAGAACACGTGGTATTACACCCATAGATACTGTTGTTTTTTTTAAATAAGTACAAACTTCCAAAAGTACTTCTATTTGAAATTAGAGAAAATATTTCGAATTCAACCTAATAAAATCGCTGAGGGAACTGCAGGTCTTCCGGAGAGAAGCTTTGTCTTCGCTCTCTCTCGAGTTAACTGTTGCCAAATCTCTTCGTTTTCAGTTATGTCGGAATATGGTGTGCTAGGGTAAGAAATAGCTACTGGCAACATCGACAAACCAGCCCTGTGAAACTTTTCTTATACCCTATTTAATAAAAGATTGACCACACGAAAACAAGAACTTTACAACGCTGTTTCCCAATAGTAGACATGCAGTTCCCTCATATATGATATCCAGTGTAGAGCAAGGAACTTCCTCCTTGGGTTTAATTTTTTTTTGTATGCCTTACGTTTTACTTTTTTGTTACATCCGTCTCTCAAAGACGTTTCTTGATATTACCTATTATTTGTTCCTAGGTTAGAGTGGTTTTGCTTTCCATGCTATGTATTATTAGAATTTTTGTACTGACGAATTAGTTTGAAGTGATTTACAAACAAAATTCTGGATAGATTTTTAATCAAGAAGGAAAGTTGAAAGAAAAAAGCTAAAATGAAAATGTATGTGCGCACAAACAGATTTTTTTTGCATTAATTTGTCCCTTATAATTGACGATGAGATTAATGTTCATTTAGGCATTATTTGACTTAATGTAACTCAGTGATACCTTGATTTATCAATTAAAAATAATATTTAATAAATAGTTTTGTTATTTCTTTCTCCCTCCATTATTTACCTTTATCTACTCTTTTGATTATTTTTTTTTGTAGATTAAAGTGCATGTTGAATACATTTTTTGTCCTGATTTTTATTTAAAAAAAATATATGTTCAATTTATGTATAATTTATCCAGGACGCTTCCTTTCTCTAGTCAGCCACACTAACTACTCAACCTCGTGACACTTAGAATCCCTCCAACATCCGTGTTAATAACCGTCACATGGGAGCAAGTTCGTCACTATTCAAATGAGACGTCTCCATTCGTTCCTTCAGTTTCCATGACAACCACTGATTTTCAACACGAACAAGATAACAAAGTACCTCTAAATTGGTATATAATGGCCCAGTGAGAAGTTTCACGTTGGGTTACTCGAGAGACTCGCACCAAGTGACTAACCGCAAGATTAAAGGGTTGTTGCTTCAAATCCCAGTTGGACCACAAACTCGATAATAATAGGGGTATCATTGAAGTGTGGACGTTAGTCCTTGAACACATCTTCTTCGTAACATTCACTTGCCCTTCCGTGCACTTTAGATAAATGGTTCTAGAGAAACATTAAAACTCAATTATTAGACAGAAAATGGTTCCTCTTATTTGAACCCAATGTACTTTCTTAAGCCACTAGTGTGTTTGACAACAAGTCAAATAAGACCTTGACTCGATTCTATTTTTTTTATCACCTCATCTTACTACCTCTCCGGTTTATACGCAGATATGATAATTACTCTAATGTGGTAGGGATGAGGAAGGAAGCATTTTAGAAGTAATCTACCTGCAATTTTTTGTAAAATAAATCATTTTGGAAAAATGACTTACCTGACTGACTGACCTGACCGGTATTCGAACCCTGATATCTTAGTTATCAGCAGGCCAGTCTAATACGAGAGTGATGCCATAGACCATTCAGCCACTGAAGTGGGTTTGATTCTAAATTATGTTGATAAATATATACAGAGTGTACCATGACATGTGGAACCTACTTCATCGGTGGACAGGAGACACAAAAATAATGAAAAAAAATTATATATATATGTCCACTTTGACCTTTTTTTCCTAGTTTGTCATGTTTATGCTCCTACAATTTGGATAGGAAGTGCCTAAAATGTATACCTTTGTCCTGAATGCAAGCCTTAAGTCATTATATCATAGAATGCAACACTTCCTTTAAAAATATATATATATATATTTATGTCAGGTGTTTGGAACAACCCCTAGAACATACCTAGTCAACAAGTTAAGAGATATCGGTTATGGTTTATACACAGTTTAGTGGAAACACTTGGCTGTAGCACGGCTACTTAAATATGGGCGCACTAGGAGATCTAAAGCCAAACAACGACAGTATGTGTTCTAATTTTACGTTATAAACCGAACAAGTAGTATGACGCTATTTTGTATAGTCGTTCATCCTATTAGTGTACGGCCAGACTGGGCGATACTAAAAAATAAAATAGAACACGTCAGTTGTATTGAGAGGTGGCTAGACTGGAGCGCGCGAGCGACGCGCTTGAAAGATAGAACTGGTTCTATTTTTCAAGCGCGCCCTCGAGCTGGAACAGTCTAGTTTACAGGCGCTAGGCAATATTATTGTTTGTTGGTTTATTGAATGCTAGGAAAACTTATCAATTTAACGTGATATTTGACTTTTTTATAACTATAGATAGGTTTAGCACACTTGCTACTAACGGCCTAGTTTAATGGTTAAATCATAAACTCTATATAGTTTAGATATGTATGTAAAACTGATATGTTAAAATAAGTCAATATTATAGTCAAAGTAGGCCTTTACAAATAAAAATCACCATTAGCATGGAGAGAGGATGGGAAAACCACGACAAATAATCACTTGTCAAAAACCACCCTCAGTAAACTGAGCCAAGATTCGAACCTTTGCTTCCTCATCAGCAACTATAGAGAGCTATCTGCTAATCACGCGCTTGCCAGTTTGGCCACGCAGATGCTCAGTCTCTCGCTCTCTCTTGCGCTTTTCAGTCTGGCCAAACCCTTATGATCCCCCCTCCCCCAAGCGTCATACTAACCGTTCAGGCTATACACCTATTAGCTACGTGAGTGGTTGGGTGTACCGAGGGTGGTTTTCCCTAAATAGTTTCCCACTCTCCCCAAAAAATATTGTTACACTTCCTCTAAACTCAACTTTCCTCTTCCCTAACTCATTAGCATAATTAATACGTATGCTTAAAATCTGAACGGGTAGTAAGACGTGGTGCTTAAAAAGGTAACATTTCTTCCTGCTAATCTAAGGGTCCTGGGCTAAACTGCCAGCAATGCTGAAAATAGATATAATTGGTTAGACGTGGGCTTCCACTTTCACACTGATTAATTAACGGCCAAGAGCTGGATGTTGTGTGTGTTATAGATTTAAGTTAGTTTATAAGTCGTGTGCTAATATAATCAATCGATTCAGAACTAAAATACCTAAAACTAAAAAAACTAAGAATGTGAGGCAGGGAGTATTAATGTAGAATTAATTAGAAATATACTCGTATTTGCGAGAAGGAAGATTGGGGAAACTATCTAGGAATAAACGCCCTCAATATAACATCTGGCTGGGGCTCAAACTACAGCCTCTACTTCACTATAAAACTGGACCATGCAAGCTTAGCATTTAATCCTCTTGCTCACATATGCGGAATGTTGAAACCCACATCGTTGGGTACGAGGGATTGGGAAGACTATATTTATATTAAATGTACCCGAATCTACGTGGGAAGAGTGGGAAACAATTTAGGAACAAACACTCTTAATACACATAACCGGGATCGAACACAATCTCTCCGTCATCGGAAATCTAGTTTATTGCGAGTGTGACGCCTTAGAGTACGTGACCATGCGGTGTGTTGGTATTATCATTTGATTGGGACACACACTTTTAAATACTCTCAATATTATACCTGGATGACAAATTTATGTCAATGGGCTCACTCTACTCTTAGTAATATATTTGTCTTGCCCAATATTACTGTAGCCTGAAATGTGTCATCACTCATCACTTCTCAGAAGAGTAGTAACTTTCCCTCTCAGGATCAATTTTTACCGATAAGCAAGGCAAAAAAAATAAAAAATTCCAACGACTGAAAGTTTATCCTGGATCAAGTCGTTACTAGCCGACAATAGAAGGGCAAGTTTAACGCCGTAAACAAGTTAAAGTCCCGACGAGGTGGTGGAGGCCCCTTAAGAGCTGCAAATAAAACGAGCAATTTATATAACGATAGCGGCCCTTGATTCGCCGCCCCTTAAGTTAAAGGTTCGGGTAGCCCGTTAACTTTTTTATTTAAACAACACTACTGCAATTTGAGTAGGTAGTGGTAGTAAGCGCTAGACTTCGCTAAAGACTCCTCATGTGACGTAAAGCTTTTTTTTTTTGCCGGAAATTTATGTCTGATCACTGCAATAGTTAATCAAATAACTTAAATGAATCTGATATTAATTTATACTAAACAATAAGCTTACTAGAATGTATGGTATTTTTTATGAAAGGGCATTTAGTTGATAGTTCTCGATCAAACGTACATAAGCACCCACCAACACATTTCTAGATTTAGTTTTTTATATTTTTTGGACTCACAATTCTGGTATAAGAGATTTACAAATATTTAAAATCAAAACGCGCTTCATTATTTAAATGAATGTTTTAGTTATAATTAATTTAAATTATATTTTTAGAATATTTTTTCTCTTAAATTGATTAAAGTTAATTAAAAGACGTTTCGCCTGAATTTAATAGTAATTTATTCATGTCAAAATAGGACAAGCAATAGCTAATAAACTTAAACAAAATCAAATTCATTCATGGTGAAATATCCTAATACAGATCCTGATCGTTCTCCAAAAGACAAGATAATTTAAATCGATTAAAACGAATAGTATCACTTGAGCTTATTACTGAAAACTTGTCAATTTTAAGCAGTAATCAAAATTAAAATGATTCTATTTCCTTTGTCAAAGCGATAAATTGACCAACTTGGGTATTATAATCACACTGATGGTGAATTTAATTATAGTAACGGTAAATAGCTAACATCATGGAAATAAAACACCAACAAAATATTCTTAAGAGGCTGTTCATGTCACCTAGTTTATTAAACGGCCACCTCCACGGCGCATACTCTTATGTTTATTTCAATTAATGCGCTCAACACCAAGGCTGTTAACAACTTTTTTCCTTAGTAATTAGATTATTAAGGGTAACTTAGCTACACTAAAGAGGAATGGGGAAATCAACTCCCACTGTACACAAGCCGAAATTCTAACCTTGACTCCTACGTCACAGTTAAACCAGTATATTTGTAAACTTGAGGCCTAGACCATGAGATCACCGTTGCAAGAGTCTAAGCCTTAACGACGTTGTCTGCCTGGAGATTTCAAATCTGTTTTACGGAGAGGGTTGCATCTTAACTTGACGTAGGTCCTACTTAATCAAAATGAGCACTATCAAACTTAGACGCCAATACACGAAATAAAAAGAGAGGGAAGAAAATGAGCAGCTGTGAAGCCTCTTATTTATCTATTGATAACACTTACTCTCTTCCTCTGACGAGTTTACACAGACACTATTGAAAACATTAACTTGCTTTTTTATTTTCTATTCTGTTCTATTCTATTCTATGCTACCACGAACATTTTCAATTTACATCTTGACGGGAATATTCCTACGTGCCATTTTCATGACTAAGCCAAATAACTTGAGTTATAGATGTTTATAAGAAAAGTAGGCTACGTTGACAAAAAAAACTACTTCAAGATAAAAAAATAAATGTTGTGGCATTGTAGGACTATTTTTTAAATTACTTAAGAATTATATATTTTTTCGACGTTATATCTTTAACTCGCTGAATAAAACGTAAATTTACCGACATGGCAAATCCTATCTTGACGTGCTGTGACGTCACAGGTAGGCAACTGCTTTAAACTAGGATTTGATTTAGGAGCTCAAAGTGAGACAGTAGTTGAAGTTGATTTTATCCTGCGTGTGCGTACTACTCAACCAGAGTAAAAACCATCCAATATAAAATATGCTGTTACATAAAGGCAGACACGTAGGACGAAGTTGTGTTCTTATTCGTTTTTGTCACAAGTCTGGCGGCCATCTGCTCTTCCCCGCATTTCTATTCGTTGGAAATTACTTTGCAATATCGTGCTCCATTGAGAAGACAGGGGCATGAAAGCGTACACGGACTGAATTCATAAACTTCTCTTTAGCAGTGAGCTCAGCTCCGTCGATAAACACAGCCAGTAGGAATAGGAGCGAGGAACAAAGATAAGATCGGGGGATAGAAAAGCGATGATATGGGGGAATTGGGTGGTTAGCACAAAACAGACTTTGCTTACGCATGGCTGCGATTAGATTTGGTTCACTTTCAGTCGGCCAATTATATTTTGCTCTGTGGGGCTCAGTGGCGATCATATACGCTGACACATAAGTGTTTGTCAGCATTATTTACTGCGTACCGGGGTTTATATAATGTGAATTAAAAGTGCTCAGCAGCAATCCTATATAAGAGTTATACTTACGTTGAATTAAAAGTGCTCACTAGCAATCTTATATAGGAGGTATATCTAGGTTGAATTAAAAGTGTTCAGCAGCAATCCTATATGGAAAGTATATCTAGGTTGAATTAAAAGTTTTCACCAGCAATTCTATATAGGAGGTATACTTAGATTGAGTTAAAAGTGCTTAACAATAATCCTTACTCCATTCCTACAAAGGAGGTATATCTAGTGTGAATTAAAAGTGCTCTCCAACAATCCTTGCTCCATCCCTAAAAAGGGGGTATATTTAGTTTGAATTAAAAGTGCTCAACAGCAATCCTTGTTCCATCCTTACAAAGCGGGTATACTTAGTGTGAATTAAATGTGATCAACAGTTATCCTTGCCCCATCCCTACAAAGGGGTTATCTAGTGTGAATTAAAAGTGCTCAACAGCAATCCTTACTCTATCCCTAAAAACGGGACATATCTAGTGTGAATTAAAAATGCTCAACAGCAATTTCTTGCTCCATCCCTAAAAAGGGGGTATATTTAGTTTGAATTAAAAGTGCTCAACAGCAATCCTTGTTCCATCCTTACAAAGCGGGTATACTTAGTGTGAATTAAATGTGATCAACAGTTATCCTTGCCCCATCCCTACAAAGGGGTTATCTAGTGTGAATTAAAAGTGCTCAACAGCAATCCTTACTCTATCCCTAAAAACGGGACATATCTAGTGTGAATTAAAAATGCTCAACAGCAATTCTTGCTCCATCCCTAAAAAGGGGGTATATTTAGTGTGAATTAAAAGTGCTCAACAGAAATCCTTGTTCTATCCCTACAAAGTGGGTGTATTTAGTGTGAATTACATGTGATCAACAGCTATCTTTGTTCCAACCCTACAAAGAGGGTGCATCTAGTGTGAATTAAAAGGGCTTGACCGTAATCTCTGCTTTCTTCGAACCAAGTTAAAATCTACTCACAGCCGCGTCCATTTTACAAAATGTTTAGTTAGTAAGAACAATTAAATACACAGACACAAGCGCTCCATGTACAGACACATAGAGGAATCGGATGAAAACAGATGAGATTGAGATATTGAGTAAAGCAAAATAAACGGAAAGCTGAGAGACATGCAAAGGAAAATACAATGTTCAAAGAAAGGGACGTTGTGTGAAATAGGCCTCGGACTGTGACTGGTGTAATGGCTTGTGGTCCCGACATGTTGCGGTCGTTTGTCTCGCCAAAGAGCGATGTCTTCTTCAGTTCGCACGTTTCTTTGGAACGGGACCACGAGAGGGATGGGATGGTAAACAGAAGGAAAGGAAACAGAGCTTACTTCCCAAACCCCATCTCTCTTTTTCGGTTTGTACGGGATCTGGCTGGTAAAGTGCACGCCAACCAATAGCGAGGCTGCCGCAACATTTTCATGATCCTATTTGTGCCGGCCAGAAACACGTTCGCGTTGGAATACGGTCCCACGAAACGTCACTGTTGGTTTTTTTTCATATAGGCCTATATAAAATGTTATCAGACACCGAAGTGTGAAGTCTTTTTTTCCCCTTTTATTTGTTTGGTTTTTTTTTCTTCGTGCTATTTATGTGAGGTTGTCAAATATTGATGTTTGGTCAGGGTAAGAAAAGGTTGACCATTTATTTCGACTATGATACCAAGTGGATTGCCCAGGTTAGTCAAGTATGTACCAAAGTGGTTCATTGCTTTTGCATGCTGGTTTTGGGTTTTTTTTCTACACGTGTGTCTATACAGGCTATCATTAGCGTATAGGTTCACATTTATAGTGAACTCGTAAAGTATTCATCTGTTTTCACATTTACACGATGGCTAGTAAACTTCGACCCAGCTAAGATTCAAACCATATTGCACACAGCATTAAGCCAACCACTTTTTTATTATAATCAACTCGCACTGGTGGGCATTCAATGAAAGGAGTAGGCCAGTGACATATTATCTGGCCTACCAGTGACTTAGAGGTTGATGTTTGAATTCCAATTTAGCGTACTGAGCTTGTTTTTCCTGACTAGTTTCTTACACTCCTTCTACTCACCTGCAGGTACTGTACATTTCCTCTAAGATCTACCTTCATCATATTCTTTCATTAGTGCAACTATGCGAATGCAACGTAAAGTCTGTTCAGCGGAGGAATTGTTTTCTGAAAGTCCTTTTCCCCTACCAGAAATCTATTATATAGTAGGATATTGGTAGGAAAAAAGACCTTTCAGAGAGTAATTACTACCGTGAATGGAGTATACGAATAGGATAATAAGATGAAACTTCGGACCTCTAGCTTTGCACACCAAACTTTTGAAAATTATAGTTAAAGATTTTCGGTGACTTTACGAATTAACTGTGAACTAAAATTATTTTTTACTGAAACTATGCTTAAAAGGATTGTAAGATCAAATATATTTAAGAGTTTTTACTCTTTGAAACTAATTCTTAAAATTAGAAATATGTTTTTGCTAAATATTTGTTGTCCAAATGATAAAAATACTAATTTTAATCATTTTAACACAATGCGTACTAGTTGTAACAATACAATCCCTAATAATTCCGCCTTGATATATAAACATTCTCATACAGCATAAAATACAATTTATTAATCAAATAAACTACGCCGTATTTTCCATTAAATTAGCTACTCTCAATGCCTTAAACACTCATAATCCAAAAACTAGTTAAGCGTTAGCTAGCAACAAGAGCTTTTTACTTAAAGAGAAGACTACATACTATTCACATTACCCTAACAAAAGGAAAATGTTTTCCTACAGTAGATTACTTTTCTCTGTTCTGAGACAGAATGTGATTTTAGTTTTAAGCTCAGTAATTATACAAGTGAAGTGAAGGACCCTCCTTGCTTCCATCCTCCCCTTACTCCGTTCAAACGAACCCTTCATCCAGTCGGCCGGCGGAAATCACGTCGCCCGAACGGGGCGTTTTGAGAGCGTTACGTAGTAACTCGCTAAACGACGTGGCTAAGAGCGAGAGAGAGAGAGAGGGCGGGGGTGTTGACTGGAGTGTATAATTTAGATACCAGGGCAGGCATCCATCGGGCAAACTCCCCGCCTTAAACGATGAGACTAAGTGACAAGAGTCGGCTTGCTAAATTACTAGACGAGCCAGTATTCACACTTTAAATTGTTCCTCTCTCTTTATCATCTTCCTCTCTCACGTTGGTCGTTCTACGATACGACAGCGGGACACTTGATAACGACTATTTCTGCAGTGGGCATTCGGCAAGAAACATCAGCGATGAGGCGATTTAATGGAAGATCTTCTGGGTGGAGGTAAATTAGCAGATACTGGTGCGCTATCCGGCTTCATATAATAGCCTCTTCTGTCCAATGTGTCCGAAGAGAATGTTAAGTCAAACATTATTTTTCAAGGAGGTCGTCTTGAACCACACTTATTACGAACTTCAAATAGCTCGCATCTCACCTGATTTTCTACTACGTGAATATATGGCACTTTGATCTGACTAGGGTACGAACAAAGTAGTTCAATGATTCTCCTATTGATGGGTTGCGTCAACTAAGTCAATACCATATAACCTCTTTTGCCTGTGACAGGTAGATTCGGGTTAAAATCCTGATCGGCATACTGAGAGAGTGTTTTTTTCTTAATTTTTTCCACTCCTTCTCCACTAGAATGTTGGTTACATTATTACACATCTAAATTATACATTTATCATCCTTGCCCAAGTAAAGCAATTAAAATGTGTCTAGCCCTATTCATCTCTACCGTATTAAAACAGTTAAATTCGTATTCTAAAGTTTTTTGAGCAACGTTTAAAGATGAAATCTGTTTTATTAAAGTTTTTGTTCACGGCTCAATATCAAATTCTTGAGTAATAAACACCCCTTGTTTCATACGTAATACAACCTACATATATGGTCTAAGGCAGGGGTTGACAACATTTTTGGCCCACGATCGACCTATAAACCTATCAAAGGTGGAGCGATTATCCATCGTTTCTTCACTATAATTTTTTTTTCTGTCAAATACTAATGTCCCCGCCTTTATAGAAAAATCATTTATAAAATAAATATAATGTACAGTACATTTTCTTATTTAAATATCTTAAAAACATTACCGATTTTGACCAATACAAATATTTTTGTTCAGACTAAAATATTACTTAATATATTTGCGAGTTAAAAGACTTAAAAATCGATTTTCAATAAAAAAATATTTTTCTTACTCGACCGGCTGAAAATTGCTGCGAGATCGAACTGTCGATCGCGACCGACAAGTTGACGACTCCTGGCCTAAGGCGTCATTCTCACAATTGGTGATGGATTGCCTGGGAAAGGGTGGTCGGGTTTCGAATACCAGCCGGGTATATTGAGGGTGGATTTTACTAAACGGTTTTGTACTCTTCTTCCACAAAAATGCTGGTACATTTTCTCTAAGGTCTTCTGTCTTCAATAAAGTAAATATTAACGAAAATGTGAATACATTTTATTTAAGATATACCGTCCTCATCCCTGGCTCAATAAAGTAAATATGCTGATAATCCGGACGGGTAGAAAAATGTAGTACACATTTTTTATTTAAAATAAGTTAGTGTATTTAAAATATTTCCGTGAAATTAATTAAAAAATTAGTTTAACTGAGCAGAAACTATTTTAAGCTTGTTTATCACTCGTGTATTTTGTATATTTTCATTAGTTCGACTCCTGTGGCTCAATGGGACTATATCCAACATAGGGGATGCCTTTAAGAAGCATTGTTGTAAATTCTAGGATCTGGGGGTATAAATTATAATGCAATACCTCTTGGAATGTATATGTTATCAGCCCATTATTATATTAAGGTAGGAATGTATGGAAAGCGAGTTATTGCCAGTGTTTTTGCAGTTTTTAAAACAAAGTTTTTTTTGGTCAAAATGTCTCAAATATTTATCCGATAAAAACAGTTTAATTTTCTTCATATGGTGATATCAAATTGTATCAGATATCTGTCACGGATGTTCTGGGATTTAATGCAAACTGTATATTATATCACCACGTGAAGAAAATTAAACTCTATGTTTTTACTGGAGTAATATTTTATTTATTTTAGGAAAAAAATAGTTTTCCTAACAATCGCTAAAACACTGCCCTTAGCTTAACTCGTGTTTTATACACTCCTACCTTATGGATACGTCGGTTCCAGCATTTTGCTGGTTCCAGAGCTGGTTATATTATTTAATTTCTCAGTTCTCAGTTCCACTCAATCACATAAATGAACCTAAAGCCATTCATTATTATGTCTTATATTCACTATACATCAACTAAAACTTTTCTCTCCTAAGCATCTAATAACTGATAAGAAAAGAACTGGTGGAACCCAATAACAATGCCAACCAATTCCTAGAAATTAATATTTGAAACTTGTAGCTGTGATACAGCTAAAGTTCAATTTTCATAGGCAGAGCCTTTTCTGGCATCTAGAAAGTTTACTGGGTCCCCTTTCACGTATTAATACGTCAGGTCATGTTATCTGCAGCTGTTACTAATGATAGATATGATCAATACCTATAAATAGCACCACGGATAAAAGAGTAGATGTAATCAATTATGAGCACAAAAAATATATTTTTAATTTCTTAACTTTTTTCTACTAAAAGCCAGTTTTTCCTTTTAAAAAAAGCATCTTTGTTGGTGTTGTATCAGCTCTCTAAGATTGTACCATAAAAATCTCTATCATCTTTATCATTTTACATGAAACTTTATATCTTTCTGATGCCAAATACATTATTTAAGTAGCAGACATTGGTGCTATTATTTAAAAACAAGCATATTTATGTTTAAACTATGTTGGATACAATTTCAGAACCCTGATACCAGCTCCATCATAACTATTGTTTCTTCCCCAACATTATATTATTTTTGTCTCTCTCAATATTTTACTTTGAATCTTTTCGCCGATTTTGGCTTTTCTCTTTTTCTGACCTCGAGGTTGATGGAGGAATGAGGGGGTAGTGGAAAGAGGGGGAGGAGGTCCCAGGCCGATATCTGAGCGGGGTATGAAACGCATCACTCCTCCCTTTTCCTCGGTCACGACTTTTGATAAATATCACAGCCCCTAGTAAAAGGGGGCGGGTTTGTTAGGGGTGGTAGAGTGTTTAGTTTATGGATGTTGATATAGACGTTAGTTTATCCAGCACTTTGGGAGATAGTGGTCCCATGAACTTGTTGACAGAATGTTATCCAAGCTTTCAAACTGTCTTGGTTAATGACGGGGGAATGAGAAGATCCGGAAATAAGAGGGGGAGGATAAGGAATGACAATTAAAAAATGTTCTTAAGGATTTGTTCGTATATCTAAGCATATACATAATTGTTATCAAGTGTAAAAATATAACTCTACAGTTATCTCGATAATTCGAGTTGAACGGGATCGGGTCAATCTAGAACCATCGAAAACACGAAATTCACGGAATAGCCGGGAAAAAGAAAAGAATACTTACATATTTGTAAGTGTTAAAAGTACTTAATTTATATTTTATTAATTACCTATTGGTAGTACAAAAACAAAATATAAGCTTACCTTGCACATTTCCACTACGCTGTAGCTTATAAGATATGGTCGTAGTGTAGCCCATCAAGGGAGGACTGCTACCTCTCAGGGTAAACCAAGTGTACATATTATTATAATAAAAACTATCAGAGATTTTTTCTATTGGTCATCATTTGTTTTGTCGTATAGCCACGATTCGTTAAGGTGATTGACCCTTTTCATTCGGCGTGGAAATGCAGAGCCATGGGAACAAACGGCTATCTTAAATAATTTTTATTGTTTTGCAATTTTATTTTTGGAAACGGTTTTTTCAAGAATAGAACCATGTTGATTATATTTTATTTTTGTATATACACACCTCCTCTATAATTTTAACAGTGATCAAATATCGATAAAATTGACATTTTTCAATAGAAAACTGCCAGCTTCATCAAAAAAGTTGTAATAATTAATAAACATCAATACATTATATTAGAAGGAGTGTTGAAAATATTAACACAAGCCTTTCACTCGTTCTCGAGAAAACTGATATTTCCAAAGTATGATTTTTCCTCAAGACCTGTCCGCTAGCTAGCACCATCTACTGTTTCCATGATCCATCTTTTCTTGTTGGCGCGGAAAGATACTTTGGTCGGATGTGAAGCCACGCCACGCCTTTCACCCTCCCGCCCACCATCCCACAAAATAGGTTTTACACTTGTACTCAACAGAGCCAAGAGCCTTAATGCTATATAAAAGGAGATACACCGGGCGTATCTCTTACCTCGAACTTCACGGAATATTGTTCTATTAAGAGACTACTAAATCTATAGTTACAATTATATTACTAAATTAATATTTATTTATATTACTAAAATATTTTAGTTGACATTATAAGTAGACTTATAAGGGAAACCTGTATACTACTTTTTGTAGTTATCATTTATTGAAAAGTAATGATGAGGAGGTAAGCTTATAAGGACGCACCTGCGTTAGAAAGGAAAGGGAAGAGAAATTCACAGTGATACATCACTTGTGTAAGCTCCCGCCCCCAAGTGAACCCAGCTGAGAGATGAACCCTGAACTCCTCCATCACTGACATGTATGTGTTAGTGCGAGTCTGATTCCATATACCAGTGGCTCTCAAAGTGAGGTCCACAGATAGGACTATAGCTAAAAAAAATGTTAGAACTCAATAGTAATATATTGAATGTTTAAGTCCCCCGATAGAACAGCTGATGTCCCCGGGGGTTGACTTGTAAAAAGGACTCGGTCCCCCAACAGTGAGGGTTGGTGCAGCCTGACTTGTTTCTCCGAATCGCTCTGTGATCTGTCGGAACCTCTCTTCCATGATGTTCATGGAGTCTTGTAAGAGCTGAAGCTGGGCCACTATGTTCTGTTCTTGAGTCATGTCGCGAGGGTGGTGGCGTGCGTAGGCTGTGAGGGGTTCTTGGCTCGCAAGTCTTGTCAGGTATCCGAGATCCGGTTGTCGGATCCGCTCCGGTGTCGCTAGGCGTGACGGCGGGCCTCGCTGTCCGTAAGACATACTTTGTGCCATGGTGCGATATTGATACAAGTTTGAGAAAATTGCCTTGGACTGCGTGACCACTGATGTGGGTGTACACAAATAGCAAATTAATCAAAAATAATTTTTGAAATATCTCTACAATGTATAAAATCACCCTAATATAATGAGGTTATACTGATAAGCCGAAACATAATGCTTGTGTTTTATCATTTTTATAAAAAAAAAATATATTCATGATTTACCATATTATTATTTCTCTTTGGGTGTGTTAGAACACATAATGTACTATCTGAATGCTCTGTGGTCCACGTTGTTCAAATAGAATTATGTGATGTTTGAAACCGCAGTGTGAAAAGTTTATTTGTGTGACTTTGTTTGCTGACGGAAACCAAACAGTTTGATTTGTAATTACAAACAACTCAACCAAAATATAAATAATATATATTTTCACGCTGTGGTTTTTATTTACTTTAACTTTCAGATCACATCCATAGAAACTGAAAATAGATGCTTTAATGCAGTACATTAATACACTTACGCTACAATAGTTAATTTAGACTTTATGATGATTATTAAATGGGTTTGAAGCTCTTCGTCAATACTATTATACTATTAATTACTGTATGGCACTAGGAACTTGAAAGTTCATTGCTGACTTACTATCGTGAGTTCTTGAGCTAGTTCTATCTAGTCCACCTCATTACACCCTAACTCTTTCAGGTTCATTCTAATGCTATCCTACCATCTGCGTTTAGTTCTTCCCAATGATCTCTTTCCATTGGGTTCACCAGTCAATACTCTGAACACGGTTCTAGATTATTCCATTGGTGCTGCATGTCCTGCCCACCATAATCTGCGAGATTTGATTATCCTAACAATGTATTGTGATGAGTACAGGGTATGTATTTCATCATTCATTGATGTCAACCTCATTAGTCTTGGGATGAAGTAATTACCTCCGGGCCCGATTTTCCTGGGCTCAAACCCAGCCGGGGTTGACAGATTATTCTTGATCGATAAAAATCCGTAGCACAACTTCCTTCAGAGGGTAAGTGGCATGTAAAAGAACCCTGAAGGTAGGCCTATGTAAAATTACCTTCCCCGGCGAAATTGGTAGAACCTTTTGCTCTCGCTCATAGAAATTCTCTTGTGCTGATATAATCAGGCAGTTTAGAAAGTGCACGTTAAATACCCCAAGTAGAAATTTAAAATAAAAAAGTACAGTGGAGCGTCGTTAATCCGGATCGATCGGGACCGGTACCCATCCGGATTACTGAATTTTCCGGATTTTCAAATGTGCTTTCACTAACTGTATACAAACGTATTGTATTGACTAGAGGATACATGACGCTCGGGAGTCTACTGTATTGCAAAATAGAGGCTGAAGGGTTCGAAAAATACAGTATAATAAAGTATATTGAATAAGAACATGTACATTATGTAATTTAGATTAGTAACTCTACAATACTTTTTAGAAAAAAAAAAAAACAAGAATCTACAGTAATTAATGGAAACTTACTGGGTAAAAAAATCTTTAATTGTTTTTTGTACAAGACTTGACCTGCTCTCACCGCCGATCCGGATTTGCGACGCTCCGGATTTTTGACGTCCAGATTTCCGACGCTCTACTGTATATACATTTCTTGACAGTAGGCGAGATATAAACAACTTACTAACAGAGTAACAGTTCATCATCAATGCGTGCTAGAAATATTATTACATTGAGTAAAGTAGACACCTGTCAAATAAAAAAATAAAAAAAACACATTTGCGTTTACCATTTTATTTACTCCATCACCTCTAACTAATCTTTAGGGTACTTCAATTATTTTGCACTAAAGGAAGGTATAATTTAGAGTAAATGTACTCATATACGCATGGAAGGGATGGGGGGTGGTAAACCACTTAGAAAAAAAACAACCTAATATCCCCGGCCAAAACTGGGAACCTTGAACTACTCGTCACTGGCAATTCAATATTTCTCAAGAATGACGCCTTAAAACCACGCGGGTCTATATTACTATCCATAGTAGGGGTGTACGAAGCTTTAAAACTTCGTCTTGGCTCCGAAACAAACATTAGCTTTGACTTAGCTTCGGAAAAAATTCCGGCCTCGAAGCTA
Source organism: Timema bartmani (assembly GCA_902151455.1). Classification (NCBI taxonomy): domain Eukaryota; kingdom Metazoa; phylum Arthropoda; class Insecta; order Phasmatodea; family Timematidae; genus Timema; species Timema bartmani. The sequence goes on along the minus strand of CABFWB010000074.1, from coordinate 442,508 downwards.
CGCCAATAAAAATATTTACAGCTAAAATACAAAAATGTTCAATTACTGCCATAGTGAGCTGTTTTGTACATACAAATTAATATCCATATAGAGAAAATCATAAGTAATAGAGCTGTACGCTGTGATAATAACTTGATTTATTAGATTGAAACAAAACATTACAAGCAATTCAGTAATAAAACATTTTACTAGTAATTTTAGTGCATATTTTAAGTGAAATAACCACAATATAATATTTTTTCAAGCGTAAAACAACTAACAAAAAAATATTTGAACTTAAATTCAGCTTCGATTATATATATTTTCATATTCTATTCGAGTTTGCTTCGAATATAAAAAGTGGACTTCACACATTCCTAATCCATAGAGTAACAAGATGAGAAAATATGATAAAATTGATCAAATTTAGATGGAAGAAAACAAAGCTATACAATTAAGTATATATTAAAGGCAAAGCTTAGGTGATGAATGATTGTAATTATCATTGAGATCAGCTGTAGCTTAATCATATTCAATTTATTTGAAAAATGACACCTGGAAGCGGGAAAAGTATCCAGAACTATATCACTGATCTGTCCAGACATTGTCCCGTGCTCAGGGCCATTCTTCGCTCATAGTTAAAGGCAGATTTCCATAATTATAATCATTCATCCCACCTTCAACACAGTTGCTGGTGGCTGTGAAATCAATTACAGCTAATAGTAGCCGATTATATCCACATGTCCATCACAGACTTAGCCTTAAAATATGAAAGAAGAATTACCCTGAGCATGGGACGATTCTTAGCTAGCTCAGTGGTAGAGCATTGGCACGCTAAGCCAAAGGTCCTGGTTTGATTCCCGTGTCCAGGTGTCATTTTTCAATCTATTCGAAAATGTTAAAATTTAACTATAAAAGATCAAGTACTTTTATTAGTTATACAAACCCAACTTTATTTGTTTTCAAACTATTCTGCCCTCGTTTCTGGGAAAATAAATTTAAAAAATATTTTTTTTTATCACTAGCCAATGCCAATTTTTTTTAATCATAAATTGACAAGGCAACACATTTTGAACGTGTCCCATTGTATTGACTGAGCGGGGCATTCAATATATCAATCCCCCTCACCCCTTTTACCCAAATTCTGTCTTCCATTTTCCACTATCTTTGGGGTACTGTATGGATATATTATTGTAGTATGTACAGAGAAGTCTTGACTCCATTAATATCCGCCAGAGCGACGCGCCGGAGAAGCCGATAGAAGATAGCTGGGAAGAAAGACCGTCCCGGCGCTAGATCACCACTGAGTTGTACAAGGCGTCTCGCACGCGACGCCACTGGGAATGGAAGGGGATGAGAGGGGAGTTCGAGAGAATGAGACAGAAGATACAATTGTTGTATTTTTGGTTGCTACAAGCTTTCTCACCTTAACTTTGCCTGCGATATCTTTTTCCATCTGTTGGTAAGATATTAAGCGTTAATTTCACTGACCGAATTAATTAACCCTGTCTGTAACACGCGTGTACTAATCTAAGGCTCCCGGGTTCAAAACCCGGCACTTTTTAAATATATTGCATTTGTAAATTTTGAGCTTGCCCTTTAACAGGGATGAATCTAGGCTTGGAGAAATGTTTGTTTGTTCAAGAGTTAAGTTGGTATGTAAGTCATGTGCTGATATAATCAGTTTATAAAGCTCACGTTCAATGCCTCAATTAAAAAAGTCATCATAATTGGTCTTGGTTTTATGAGGGTGAGGAAGAAATAAATAACCAACATTGGAATAAAGGAGAGATTATCCAAGAAGAAAGCCAAAAACCGTCTCAGAGTTAGTAAAATTCTTTGTTGCGTCCTTACAAATGAATAAATAAACAGGTTACTTGAAAGACCAAAATTATTTAGTAACAATGTTAATATTATTAATTACTTCTCTATCCTCTCTTAGAAATGAAGCAGAGTTTTAATTATGTAGAGCATCTTTCCCTTGTAAATAAAAAAAACCACTCCCAACTCTCACGTCTGTGCAGCATACCGGAATTTGAATCCTGATTTTCAAGCAAATAGTTGAAATGTAGCATCATTTGCCGTTATGTAAATTTAAAAAACATCATGAGGAGACTACCTTCCTCCTATCCTCCCATTACTCCCTGGGACAGTTGGCCAAGCATTGAACAATAAGCTCTTTAAAAATAGTTGAATAATGCACCTTTTTCCTGTAATAATAATAATAATAATAATACTTAGTACCGCGTCTTACTACCCGTTCAGGTTATACGCTTAAATACTAATTACACTAATGGGTTAGGAATTAGAAAGGTTGAATTTAGAGGAAGTGAACCCGAATGTGCGTGGAGGGAGAGTGGAAAACCATGTAGGGAAAACCACCCTTAGTTCACCCAACCGAGATTCGAACCTCGATCTCCCCGTCCTCGGCAGTCGAGCTCAACACGACTGGCGCGTTAGCTAACTACGCCACCGAGGCGGGACATTTTCCTGTAAATAAAATTGAAAAACATATCTTAGAAATACTCCCTCTTCTCTCTTTTCCTAATCCACTGATATGTTTGATCGAGGTTTGAACCTTGGACCCCTAAGCAATAGCCAAACACGTTAGCGTTGAGCCAACTCTACCAGTGGAAGCTCGTTCCAAAGTAAAGGCTAAGATGAAAGGGTTTATAGGTAGGAGTAGGCGAATTGCCATTTTCAAGTCCGTGATATCTCTTAGAGACATCCATCAGTGTCGCTCCTCGGCTCATGATGGGAAGGAAAGGAAGAAAGGAGGTAAAAACATGCAAAACATTTTTACCGCCCGTCGGTAGTAACAATGGATAGCCCCCGCCTTGTCCCAGCCAAGCAGTGTGGGACGAAGTTTGTGAAGAGGAGTGGTAGAATTGTAAGAAGAGTATCAGTATCGACGTGTCTCGTATCTGAGAAGGGTCCTCCGTCAACATACACGCTTTCTCTACAGTGTACTCACACCTCCCTCAGCCAAACCAACTCTCAGAGACACTAGCGTTGGGGTCAAAAATGACAAATTGAGGTCAGGCTCAAGTTTCCACCTTTCCTTCCTCTACTTAAGATGGGGTGCTAGTGAGCGTTAGTTTAGGGAAGTATTTTGAAGTTTTTACAGCATAAATATTTTTGGCCAAAATAAATCTAATTTTTCTTCTATAGAAACATATAGTTTAGTTTTCTGCACTTGCTAATCTCAACAGTCCTTGAATATCTGTCAAGGGGGTCCTAGGATTTAATGACAACTTTTTCTCTTAATTTAAAAAGTTTGTCACCAAATGCCACCATGCTCATGCCAGATATTCAAAAACTGTTGAGATTAGCACGTGCAGAAAACTAAACTACATGTTTCTATAGAAGAAAAAATTGATTTATTTTGTTCAAAAAATGTTTATGCTATAAAAACTGCAAAATTAGCGCACTAAATTCGCGCTCACTAGCACCCAACCTTAAGAGAAATTTTTGAAACCCTCTGAAAGAGTATCGAAACCGTAGCTATCTTGGCGGTCAATATACTTATACATCAAATAAAGTATTATAATCACAATTTGTATAATTACGCACAGTGTGGGGGGTTGTGTTGTCTCAAGTGGTAGGCATGATTGCCTTTGATGGGGAGGTAAAGGTTCGAATACCACCCGGGCTCATTGGTGGTGGTCTGATGCCTTTAATTATCACTGTTGTTTTATATTCTCTTTTAACTCCAATGCGGGTGCATCTCCGTTACACCCTCTTCTCATTCATACCTTTTAGATGATCTTCGCAATAGGTTAGTTTTCAAATTCTACTTATAAACTAACTTAAACTAGTTCATAACATCTAGCGCTAGTGCAAGATATTGCACACTTGGCCTACACTTTAAAAGACAGATTAGTGATTACACTACGGTTGTATATTATAAGCTTCACTATGTACACTATAAACAAGCTTGTTTCCTTTCATAATAAAAGTAAAGTACGTAATAAAACTAAAGCGCGTGTGCGCACGCACACACACACACACACACACACACACACACACAAATCGTTGAAACGTCTGCACCTGTAATCGCAGTGGTGTGTCCTAGGCTTGAAGTCGATTTCTCTAAGCATTCGGCCACAGTGACAGGGGCTAATACATTTTGCACCAAGTCTGATTAGTATTTATTTTGTGATTATTATTATTACTGTTTTTTATTTTATTTTTCAAAAAATAAATAAATGGCCGATGCAAAGATAAAATTGATATAATTTGTGTATTTACATAGGCTCGAAAATTAAAGTTATTCAAAACTTTGAATTATATTTGAGGTATAAAAAAATAAACAATTTTTTATGTATCTTTGCCATATATTTGAATTAATTTAAAATCTGTAATATTAAAATCACTGCACATAATTATGTACTAAACAAATGACGCACTAATTGCATCACTGGCTCTATTCTAGGCATGGCCTAAAATGTATGTCATTATTTAATTTTAAGACAAAGAATGGGTGTTTTGTTTGTTCTAGTATAGGGTTAGTTTTTAAGTCTTGTGCCGATGTAGTAAATGTGCTAAGAGAGTACAAGTTAAAAACCCACAAAGAAAAAAAAAGTATATAAAACATTTCCCAGTCATTCGATGTGGTCTAATTCAAGAGTTTTATTCGAAACCCCTGGTTTCTAGGTTTCCTAACCAACACCCTTTCCAACTACCTTATTTTCTTCCCGCAAGGGAAAGGTTGAATGAAGAAATGTTTCTACGTTGAAATAGGGGGTGGGTGGTGGCGGTAGAGAGGTTTGTTATTGTAGTTGTATGTCGTGTCACCCACCGATATATGAATGTCGTGTTACCAACCTAGCGGAGGGGTGGTGGCAACACTGATGCATGTTGTTGGGACTGGTTGTCAACTTGTTGAAAAGACGAGAATAAAAATAAGGTGGAAATGGGATAACACTTTAGCATAGCAGTGAAGAACGTGAAAGAAGATCAAAGTTGATTCTTTTACGCTGTTGTTTTGAGAACGTTTTCATTGCGAATTTGAAAATTTTATTGTTTTATTTAGTACAATATTTCACTTCGTTAATTAACTGATTATATAGGCCCACAACTTTAAACACTTAAGGTGGGAATTTAGATAACGCAAGAAAAGGCTAATATTTTTGCAATTATTATTGCAAAACTTTTTTTTTACCAAAATAAATAAAAAACTAGTGGATCTAGGGTTGGATTTAAGGGAGAGCGATAGAGGCGATCGCCCAGGTGCCTTCACAAACTGGCTTCCTCCCCCTCCCACCCTACAAACTGTTTCAATAATAATAAAAAAATTATTTTGGCTGTATAGATGCAATCATAAGAAAATTAATTATAACGTATTGTATTAACTAGTATTTATTTCTGACAAAATTTTACTTAAGGTGCGTGTGGCCAACAAATAATTTTATACCACGATTTTCAAAACTTAGACAACATCCTTGGATCGCAGCGAATATTGTGGTTTCACAAGGAATTAAAAAGAAAAAAAAATGCTTCACTAATCGAGTGATCCCCACCACCAGAGTTTCCTGATATGTGTAAATGACCGTGGTGTAGACACATCTAAAATAAGACATTCTGATGGTTTTTATTCTTAGTGCATTTTCCTAAGGTTTTGGCAAGAATGAAATATATAGTCTATAAAAAAATTGTTTTCGACGAATTTAATTAATTTTGATAACATTATTTCCTTATTTTAATAATATCTTCAACACAATATAGATTTTAACATTTAAATTGGTAAATAAACAATGATGTAGAAATATTGCAAAGAAAAAATGTTGTTTAATGTTAGGGACTCTATTTCCCCTGGACCTACACAGCTCTAATTCCGGCCCTGAGTGGATTTTTGTAGCGATGGCTGCAGATTATTGCACTCAAATGTAAGAACATTTTTTACTAGGAAAAGCTATATATAATAAAATAAAATAAAACTTGACTTTCTAGTTAAAAGTTTACTCGTCAAAGGCTTTCAACTTCACAATTATATTTTTTAGCTTCTGTGCTTAATTTGAATCAAAAAGTATAATTTCCCCCTTCACGCCACGATGAGAGCTTTAAAACGACCCCTCCCCAGCTCTCTATCTATTTATAGCAACAAACAACTCAAATAAGAATCGAGTTATTATTATTAAACCAAAGATAAATATTTTATTTTCCGATATACAACTATACACAAATCACGGTGTCCTTGGTGATGTAAACAGATAAATAAAAGCTGAAAATTCTCTGGGAAAATCAGATTTTCGTTGGAAACTACCATTTTCCCCAACATCCTGGACCTTTAAAATGAGAGATCGTTTGTCAAAATATGTTTGTAATTTCTATTAACCGGAAACTAGCTTATTAAATTTTATAATATAAGATTGTTTTAGTACAAAAATAGAGATTAATTTTATCCACAGAGAAATATCAGGGGCTGTTGAATATCTGTTATGAGCATAGTGACATTAGATGACAAGATTTTTAATTTAAGAAAAAAAAGTTGTCATTAAATTCCAGGACAATCTTGACTAGATTCATTCAAAAACTGTTGCTATCACCATGTGAATAGAAAAATTAAGCTCTATGTTTGTACTGAAGTAATATTTTTTTTTTGAAAAATAAAATGTTTGGATGTAAAAAAATGCAAAAACACTTACCTTTCCTACTACTTCCCTACATCCTCACCCTAATAGGTCTAGAACAGACTTAGCATGGTTTTCTCAAGTCACTGGTAAATATAAACCCTCGATTTCACAATATGTATATTTACGCTGGTAATTTATGGCAGTACACTTAACGACTGATCTAAGAGGTTGAACTTAAATTTTAAGAATATCAATGGATAACCCGAGACAAAGTATGTTTCCTTTTATTTCCCCAGAGTTTGCTGAATTATTTTAAAATGTTAATAATTAAAATTATATTTAATAAATCATTTGAAACACAAGATCTATTAACTAGCTAATATAATTGTAGATTAGAGTATCTCATATTAAATTTACCCGTAAAAGTGTGGGAAGAGTATGGAAAAACCCTATACCCTTTTTATAATCAAAGGCGACCGAATACAATGCAAGTTAATACAATTCAGACCGCTCGGCCACTACTACCAAACTACATTTCCAATGGTGATTGTATTATCCATTACTGAAATTAATCCATAGCGGTCTATTCACAACCTGATATAAACATTATTATTTCGTCTGATCGATGATTCTTCTTTATTTTTCCTTCTCCACTGGCTCTGCGTGAGCAAGTGTATGACAAGCAGTTCATTCGGCCCACAAAGCCGCTCTGGACATATTGACAGCAGGGCGCACCCTTCAGAGAGAGCATTACGGCACCAAGGATATAGCTTTGGAAACTTATTTCTTTCTCTCTGGTGTTTTCCTTACGTTTTCTTATAAAGGGGAGGGCGGAATCCATCTTACATGAGGTTTTTTTTCTATCAATGTTTAAGGTAAAACAAAATCTTACAAAAAATTGTCAGATTTTTTTTTAATGTTTCATTTTCATTCATTGATTAACCTCACATTAATAACTAATTTTCACTGTTTTATAGAAATAGGATTTATATCACTCGCTTTATTTATTACCAATCCTTATGTTTAAAAATAACTAAACGATTACAACTATCTATTAAAATCAACCAAATCGTAGAAAATTACGTAATATAGAAGGGGATTGGGGGGAAGGGAAAATCTTATGATACCTTGCTTGAGGGGTAGGGGGACTGGTTGGGAAAATCATGAAAAAAAAAGTCTTACGTTATTTAAGGATAGTCCCTAAAAGTGAAATTCAGGTCTCGCCAGAACTTTTTTTTTAAAGGAATTACATCAATTACTGTAACATGTTAGCCAACGTCGCTCTTGAGAGTGGGGTTTGCAAATTGAAATTACAACAGTAGGGGTGGGAGGGAGGGAGGGAGCGTCAGGAAGTACACAGTCATAAGCTGCGGCTCATAAATGATGTGTGAGTTGCGTGTGTGCAAAACAACATACGCACACAGCAGAGGTCGGAAACCAGAGGCCCTGTAGAGTGTTTCTCGCAGCTGCGCACTACTACTGTTCTGGATGCTGCAACGATAAACAATAATAAGGCTGCTAACATGTGCCAGCTCTCGTGTAACAACTCTACGGCGGTTTACTCTACTCTCTCCTGCTTCAGTTCAAGACCGTCGCATCCCCGTTAGACATGGACTCGAGGTTCATCTAGTAAAGGGTGTATTTGATTTCCCCAGAATTTGCACTGACATTTGAATACTATATGCTTCTAACAAAATAGTATTTTTTGAAGAATATTTCATTGTAATTGCTTCAGTTCGTCGTTGTTGCATAGTTCATTTATCAGTCACTTATTTAAACTACAAACCATGTGTGCTTAGGACACTTTTCAACTCGGAACTCTCGCAATAGTAAACAAGTGCGCTGTTTTCATAACGCTGACACAAACGTCCTCTGTTCACACACTTGCACTTTATCAGCGAGCTTGTTTCCTACCCCCGTGTTATAATGAAATTCCTTCAGTTTTTCGGGGTGACTTAGTAAAGCTAGTAAAGTTCTCTTTAGGTTCTGCCCAAATGTTGGCAAGTGACATAATCGTCGCTTGAGTGGGGGTTCCGAGGAGGGTGGGAAATATTGCGTGGAATGGACAATACTGAAACTCTTATATTTCCTCCTTCCTAATGAAGGCTACATTGTACTTGTATGTGTTTCACCGCTGGTCACGCGCACTCGTTTGATTTTTATGTACACTTCGTTTACTATGGAAGGCAGCGAGCTTACATTACATGACTATATTATGGTTTATATTATAATAAAGGGCCATGGTCCAATCCATCAGTGTAAACATATTGCACTTTGTAACAGTATGAATGGCTGATCAAATAGATAAAGTACCCGATTCATAAAGTAGGCTAGATTATATTAACTTTTTAAAAATTTAAATGTAAAATTTTCCCCTCTTGGGTAATTATTTAAACTAACAACCTTTAGTTGTGAAACAATGTAGTTATATATTTGTAAAAGCGAGCCATCAGATTTTAAAATATTTCGTACCTTTTCTTTCAAGTCGAATGAATACCACACTCATTTATAGGTACGTAGACTAAAATCTCAAGTTCGCCTAGTCTGTTCTGTCAGGGACTTAAAGGTCAGGGTTTGAATCCCAACAGGTATTTAAATACAGACGATCCTGGTGGGTAGTAAGACATGGTGCAATAAAAACAAAATATAGAAAACTAGCAATAAATATTAGATAACACACTTAATGAGAAAGTGCATAGTGGTATATCATTTTTAGGACATTTTTAATTTTTGAAACCAAGTTCTTAGGTAAAAAACTCTGTCAAATTGATGGCCCCCCAACTCCAATAATCAAGGTAAAATTCGCGCTCAGTAAAGGTTGCCTCTTAGTAAAACTTTGGTTTCCATTTGACTAAGTAAAAACAGACCTCGATGGTCTTGGGGTAAAGTTCTAGCCTCAGGACCCGATGTTCGTGGGTTCGAAGTCAGTTAATATCAATGGATTTTTCCTTACATAAAAATCCATAGAATAACACTTCATTTGGAGGGAAAGTAAAGTCGTTGGTTTTATGTCGATTGTGGTACTTAAAATAACCATGGAAGGTATGTGAAAAATACCTTTCCGACAAAATTGGTAGGTTCTATCACGATTGCTTATAGAAATTCAGGAGGTAACGGGGTACCACCACACTTTCTGAACTCTCCTAGTAGTTGAGATTTTTAAAAGATGATGTGGGATGCATTAACCAGTTGAAAGGCTGAGTGCATGTCCAGCGTCGGATAGATAGTAATTACATCAAAACCAACCTTTGAGCTGTTGACTTAAAATAAAAGTAAAAACCCAACATAGTTCCTCTAGTTTTTCTGTCTCAGAATTAATTGACATAATATAATAAGCTTTCTTAATTTTCACGCTCTCACCAAAATATGTGGTGGGGCCCCATTAAACTCGACCAGCTTGGTCAAATTTTGCTGATGACATAAAACGTAACATAATTTGCTATTAAATTATACAAATACAGGGCCTATAGGTATTACGGACCCCTTGTAGAATATCTCAATCTTTTGCTTTCAAACCAAATCAATAATTACTATACCGGAGGGAGGGCATTGGTTGTTTTATAGTCTTGTTTAAAAACTCAACCCATTTTTAAATAGCTTGTTCATAAGAGTCTTCCCCGGTATTAAATGTGTATTGAACACTAATTTTTAATGAAAGCCGGAGAAAACGGATAGATAGTACAGTTATTTTAGATATTTATGAAAATAAACTGTGCTGGTCTTCCGCCTCAACCATGACTAGAACTGGGAAGGGGTCTGCCTTTTTAACAGTCAATATATATATATATATATATGAACTGGGAAGGGGTCAGCCTTTTTAACAGTCAATATATATATATATGTGATTGTGTGTGTGTGTGTGTGTGTGTGTGTGTGTAAGAAGCAGGACTAGATCTATTATTATGATATGATAAGTTAGAAAGTGGCTTAATAAATAAATCCAAATAAATTAATGTGAAATTTGTTTAATACAAAATAGCTGATTGGTAGGTTGAAAAAATCCTGCATGACACCCGAACGTAATACACAAAAACTTTAAAACGGCAACCATTAAAGTGGTATAGAAGGGAACTTGAGATAATGTAAGTGTTTTTTTTTACTTAAAAAAACCAAACTTTTTACCGACCAAATAAATCAAATATTATTTCAGTGGAAACCTACAGTTTAATTTTCTACACATAGTAATCCCAACCGGTTTTGAATAATTTTTATGAGAAGATTAACATTTGATGATGAACTTTTTTATTTGTTCAAAAAATATTTTTTTTATAAAAAATTTAAAATGACTGCCCTTAACTCGCAATCCCTACCACCACACCGCACGCCTATAGTATTGTGTTATCACATGAATCCATAAAGAGTCCTATATATAATTTAATTATTTATGCGCCGCGCTTTACTACCCGTCCAGGTTATGCGCTTGTGTACAAATTATGATAATGGTTTTAGGGGTTAGGGAGGCTATATTCAGAGGAAGTGTACCCGCATTCGCGAGGAGGGAGAGTGGAAAACTGTTTTGGAAAAATGACCCTCACTACACCCGACCTCGATTAAAACCTCAGTCTCCCCATCATCGGAAAGCTAGTCTACTGCGAGAGTAGCGCGTTAGACCACGCGTCCACCGAAGCGGGTTAAATGAGGTTATACCACAGACTCAACTTGTTGCTAAACTTCAACGAGCAAGGAAGGATCTTGTTCAACAGAAAGAAACGTAGTAGTCTCTCCATTGGTAGACTATCTTTTGTTTCTCGTTTCTTTTAACATAAGCTCTCCATAAAATATAACTTAAATAGGGCTGATCTTATACATACATAATTTGAGACAAAAATAAGCCCGAGAATATACATTTTCCAACTTATAACTGAACAACAAGTATGATATTAGCATCAACATCCTTATTGTGCTTGAAGGGGTTACCATGGACGCTAATAAGACCCCCCCCCTTCCCCGCTGTTTCTATTCTGACAGGACGTAGCCAATGTAAAATCGGGAGGATGGACAAAAATAGCAAAAGCAGGCCTGGTCAGACTCATCCAGCTAAACTTTATTCAACATATTTGTGGTTGACATGGGTCTATACTAAACCATACCACCAGCATTATACTGAGTTTTGCTACTAAGCCTCTTCTGACTATTAAATTAAGCTCTTCCGTCCACCACACGATATTCTAATGCAATAAGGACAGCGATATTGTACGGGAAACTATAATTAACGTTACTCGTATGATGAAAATAGGACGGATTGGTAGTGGTGACTCCTTTGATAGACATACAGTTGAATCTGTCACTTTTTTAGGTAGGTCAACCAAGCCGAGAGGATTTGAGGTAGAACAATAATTTATTCCTAAACGTGTTTCACTACCCGCTCTATACATGGTGATTGCTATAGTGTCGTAAGGATAATGAAGGTAAAATTTAGATGAAATGTAGCCACGTTTGCGTAAAAGGACAGTGGGAAACCAGCTAGAAATAAACACCTGCAGTATAAACTAATGGAACTAGAACCCATATCTCCCAAATACCAGACTAAATAAGCTCGATATTCAGTCACCGTGCTACCGGTGCAGATCATACATATTTGTGCATCCCATAAATATAGGTGAGAAAATCAAACTGAAGTTAGGCTAAGTTAGGTTAGGTTGGGTGTACGGAGCACAGAAATATATTTGCAGCCGAGAACAAATTGAATTAAACTGCCTACTCTACCTCTTTTAGGACTTGCTTTGATAAGATAATGAGACATAAGAATACTGTTGCTTCAAATCAAATACGAGTGGCTGTGGGTTGTGGACCATTTAGTAATTGTTTTACCGCAACCAACTCCTACAGGCTCAAATTGTTATACTTCATCAACTCTTACAGGCTCAATAATTGTCTTTCCCCATTAACTCTTACAAGCTCAATGGTTCTACCTCATAAAATCTCACAAGATAAATTGTCCTACCCTATTTATTAACAATCACAGGCTAAATTGTATCACCCTATTAATCCCCACAGACTCAATTATCATACCTCATATGCTCTCAAAAGCTCAATTGTCCTACCCTATTTATTAACATTCTCATGCTCAATTTTCCTTCCCCATTAATTCTTATTGGCTAAGTTGTATTCCCACAACAACTCTCACAGACTCAATTATCCTACCTAATTAACTCTCACAAGTCCAATTTTCCTACCCTATTAACTCTCGAATGCTCAATCTTACCCCACCAACTCCACCTAGTTTACTTGTCCTACATCACAAACTCTCATCAGTCTTACCTCACCAACTTTTGATCAGGAACACTACCCCTCATAATATTATCGACTACACTGTCTTACACTACCAACCTACACTGGTTAAATTGTCCTACTTTACTTATTAAGAATATTTACTAATCCAACCACACCAACTCTTATAGGTTCATTATTGTAATTTCCCACCAACTCTCCCCAGTTAAACTGTCCTACCTCACCAACTTTCAAAATTTCAAATGTCTTACTACACCAACTCGAATAATTTCAATTGCTCTATCGCACCAACTTCCATCGGTTCAATTATCCCACCCTCTTAAATATACGTTCGGTGGAATTGCCCGACTGTCCTTCGGATCAATTATCCCAATTTTGAAGTTCTGATCAACAAGGACAGCAATGGTTCGTCCTAAGTTAGACTTCACGTTGATCATAAGATGAACAAGAGTTTTAGTTGGTACTTATAAATAAACTTGACAACAAGGTGTGTTTTTTTTGTGTCACAGAGACTGTTTCTGTTTTGGGTCTGTATTCAAATTTCTGTTCACCTGTCTATTGGGGTGCTGGGATGAGATTGGTTTTAGAAAATCACTGACCACTTATACGTCTGCTTCTTTTATATAGAAATTGTATTTGTATATTGGTATCAGCTTACAGGATAACCCCTTTTTTATTTGATACATTCCCCCTGTTTGGTCTGCCGGGTAGCAGGAAGGTGCATTGAAAGAGAGCACAATCACTTCTTAACAGAATATACACTTAGGAATATACACTTAGGACCACTCCATTTACCCTTAAAGGTAACCATTTACCTTAACAAAATACACCATGTTGCAGTTTATAAGATAATATATTGTGATTGGTCAAGGTAGGGCTGCTACTTTTTAGGTTAAGTGGAGTGTAGATTAATCCCAAGAAAAAAAAACCTTTCAATTTGATATTACTCACTTCAGTGGCTGAATGGTCTAAGGCTTCACTCTAGTGTCAGACTGGTCTGCTGAAGACGCTGGACGGGGAGATTGGGGTTGGAATTCCGGTCGGGTTCACTAAGGGTGTCTTCTCCTAAATGGTTTCCCAATCTGCTTCAACTCAAGTGTGGGTAAATTACCTTTAAAATTCTTCATTTCTCATCCCTGCCCCATTAGAGTAATTATCATATATGAGTATAACCTTAACAGATAGTAAGACGCGGTGATAGAAAAAAAAGGGTGTATTACTAACTTACCAAGTTTACAAGTCAACCTGAAAAACACAATCTTTCTTCGTATACACTTTTGTTGGCCTCTAAAATCGAGGAAATTTTAGTTTAATTCTTAGCTGGGATCCAAGGGGATTCTAAATCAAATCTCGTCAATTTCAATGTGTTTATGTCAAATACCGCGTTTTACATGTTAACATCGCTCACTGTTCCTTTAAAAATGACAATATCCATGTCCTCCTTTTACCTTACAAGTGTTATCACGCGCGTCAACAAAAATATTCCCCCCTACCCCCCGTCATGGATTTTGATAGACCTCCCGGAGTGACACTAATTTTCACCCTCGTGTGTAGGCCCAGCTAGGACACACCGCCCTTGGGGGGGCGAGATGGGAAAAAGGGGAGGGGGGGGGCAGAATAGCCCGTAATAAATCATGGCTGACGATCTGGCAACACTGTCAGCATTAGGGACAGTGAGTGATGGGACATTATCTAGCCTACCTACCGCCTCATTATCGATAACTTTTCTAGATCAATACTTAAGGGGGAATGAGAGCAAAAGAGAGAGAGATACTAAATTGCAAGAGATAAAAAAAAAAGTGAATAAATTAGTGGTTGATACGTCTACCGCACTTGTAGCTATCTTTATATCTCTTTTATTTATATATTAATCTGCTTTTGTGAACTTTTTTCCTTCTCTTTTGTGCATCGAAATAAAAAGAGTTGTTACCGCTTCAGCCGTAATCAGTGCGGTCTAAATTAACTCAGAGACGTGCCATGTCAAATGATTGAGTATAATGAATTATATAGCTCTTCAAGTTGTCATTATTCATTTGTTGTTGTTTTTTTGCATTTTTTTGTTTTTTTGCATTTTTTTGTTTTTTACCAACAAGTATTCCTATTTTTTCCAGGCATGAATTTATATATATAAAATTGACTTTTCTGTAACAACAGTCAGAAAGAATAAATTTTAATTATGTGCAATTTTTACATAACGTGCACCCGACTGGGATCAAAACCTAGATCTTTTCGTCAGCGAAGACCAAGTACAATTAATGTCTAGCACCTGGGACGGTTTGGCCACCACCGCGTATAAGAATGGTATTTCCATACACGTTCTCAGAAGAGCTCAGGTTGGTGTTGAGTGGTTTTGGCGCCGGTATAAGTAGTACTTAAGTACAGCGTAAAGTAGTTTTAAAAGCACACATGCGAATTTCGTATTTTTCATCGGACATGAATATTTATACAAAAACACCTGAAGCGTTGGGTGTGGACCTCCTTGGTAGTATGCAAATTTTATAACAAGCCAACTTTTTAATGGATGACTTGACCAACTCTTTGGTTGCCAAGCTTTGCTGCCATTTTGAAAAGTGTAATAATTGTACAATTTGCTGCAATAAAAATTTACCTTTACATACCACACAGATTTAACGTTTTTAATTAAATAGTTTTTCTTACACTTTTTAAATACACATATATTAGCCCGATTTTAAATTATATTATTCCTAGAAATCGTTAATATTTCCAAATCGGATATAAGAATAGGCTCTTACAAAAAATAGTAATTATTTCTGACATAAAGTAGATGTAGACTAGTGTAAATTTTCTACAGCTGAAAGCTCAACTTAAACTTTAAATCTACCAGTGTTGCAATAGTTGCACAACTTGATGATTTTCATTTCACCACAAATTTACTTCTATAGTATTGATCATAGAGTTGATTTTATACATAAAAAACAGCTCCATTGAACAGGCATCAGTCTCGAATGGTCTGATTCCCCATTGAAGTGAAGTTCAGCTTTTGCATCTTGGCCGGTTATATTGAGGTGTATTTTACTGAATTAGCTATACATTCTCTCTCTATGCAAATGCAAGTACACCTACTCTCAATTCTACCTGCCTCACTCCTACCCAAATAGTGTAAATTTTCAAATAGCAGGTAGAGCACTGAGAAGCATTGCAGAAGTTTAGGAGCTCCGCATTATTTAAGAAGTTGTTTGATTTTTCAAAATATGGTTTTCAACAAATGTAGACACAAATTATCAGCAGCTTTCTAACTAGTTAAAAAGTTTCAATTTTGAGCTTAAAATAGTTTATTGAAAAATTCAACGACGATTTAAGCGAAAATTTGTTCTTCTGAGATTAAAACAAAAAGCTATAAACCTAGAGCTACCCTTCCTCTATCAATTAGTCATATTTGTATAGGGTTACAAGATAACATTTTAAGATAATATACGATTGTTTTATAGGATTTAATGTAAGTTATTACACCTTTTTTAAAAACAATTTAAACTTTTGAAATTGTCAGAGTTTTCAACTACATTTTGCTGAAAACGATTAAAAAAAACTTTTATATATAAACGCTTTGTAATAAATCTGGGATTTTTAAACATCTGCAACGCTTCTCAGAGCTCTCTCATGTAGCACCTTTAAGTTATAAGAGTCCACCTCGGTGGACATGGGGTAAAGTGTTCACCTAACGACCCAATGTTCATGGGTTCAAACCCAGTAGGGATCAAAAGATTTTTCTTGAGTGAGAAAAAACTTAGCACAACTTCCTTCGGAAGGAAAGTAAGGCTGTCGGTCCCATGTCGATCGTGGAATATAAAAGAACTCTGAAAGGTATATGAAAATACCTTTCCCGGCAAATTTGTAGGCCCTTTCACTCTCGCTCATAGAAAGTCTGGTGGGCTGATATAATCAGTCGGTTCAGAAAGTGCACGTTAAATATCTAAAAAAAAAAATGAAAAAATTGTAAGATATGTTTGGCTTGTATCCTTTAACCACCTTTAGTAAGTACTTGTTGTTTCGATCGACTTCAAACACGTGACTTAAGTCGTTATTTCGTCGAAATACCAGCCTGAGACACGGCAACCGCCCACAAACCAAACAAGACTTCTCATTAAGGTGTAAAGCAGCTTGAAACTGTATTGCTTACTAAACTGTCTACTCAACAACTCATTCAGAATAATTTTCGCTAATTAGTCTGTGTTGACCTGGCACCTCTGCTCCACGCGGTGAGGCAATATCTTGTGTTAGTTGACTGGCTGCTCACTTGGTCCCATTTTGTTAGGGGACAAAGCTTAGGATCTCTAAGGTTGGTGCTCCTACTCCGGTGATCGCGGCTATGAAGCAACTGAGTGAATCAGCACTTGAACGTAAGTCAATAGTGGTAGCATTGTAGCTCATGGTAGTAGCACTTGAGCGCATAGATTGGGTTACGAGGATTGTAATAGAGGAATGTTATTTTCCCCTGATCGGCTTGTATACAGTCAACCCACCAAGTACATCTAAAAGCTAATTTGAGTTTCCTGACTGCGAATTCAACTTACGATCTAAATTGTATTCATAGTTTTCTTATTTTAAATACAGTATATTTAGAGTTACTTTTCAAGTTTGGAAATTAACGAAAGAAACAATAGAATCCTTGTACCCTTTAAGAAGGATAACTATCGTAAACTAGACTAAGTTATCCTTTAAAAAAAATCCCAGTGAAATAAATACATTAAAAGAAAATAGTAGCTATTCCTTGTATTCACGCGCCCTAATGCTACTACTTTTGGCTTGCGCTCAACTGCTACACACTCAGTGATAGCACGGTTGTAAAGCCGGGTCCACACTTGTATCGTATCCCGGTCACAATAAGGGCTACGTCAAGGCCAGGACTAGTAGTGGGTTGTAGTGATCTGATACGTGCATGATCACAGCGAAGATACCAGATACGCGTCAGAGATACGATATGTGGATCAAATAGAAGCGTGGACCTGGCATAAGGTTTCAAGCTCTCGATATACTGGATTGTTGAATCTTGACCGGGTGCACTGAGGGTAGGATTGGATTTCTCTATCCCCTGTCGAAGGTTTTACGAGTATAAAGTACCCTTTCAATACCTACCCCTTTCCTTAATAAACTTTAACCTTCTTCGGTTGCCACATGGTCTAAGGCGTCACTCTCACAATAGATTAGACTGCTGATGATGGGGAGATCAAAGTTCATATCCCATTCGGAAGTACTAAGGTTTCTTCTTAAAGGGTTTTCTAATTCTCCACGCAAATGCGGGTATATTTCCTCTAAATTCAACCTTTATAATCCATTAACTTAACTAGAACATTTGCACGTAGCCCGAACAGATGCTTGAAAACATTTTTTTTTTGCACCGAGTCACACTACCCGTTCGGATTGTATACCAATAAATTAATTAATTTTTTGTTAAACGTACTAATTGAAGATTATCTCTATACAAAAATACATTCTCTATTCGTCATAGAAATAGCCCTTTGGAAGCCATCAAAAATATTATTATTATTATTATTATTATTATTATTATTATTATTATTATTATTATTATTATTATTAGCACAGCATCTTACTACCCGTTCGGGTTATACGCACTTACGCTAATTTGTAAATGGTAGGGTGATTGTGAGATGAAATGGAGGACCTACAGTTTAACGGGGGATCCGAACCACGGTTGAGGCCTGGCATTCCACACATTCACAAGCTGTGATTAATACATGTCTTGTCAGAGGTGAATGAAGGGGTTTGGCAATAAGATAAATCTGTGCCTGACCAAGGATCTATACAAAATAAATATAGCGTACCCATTAGTGGCGATACTATATTTAGTTTAAAATCTTAAAAATTGGTCGCCATTTGTCAAAAGAAAAAACAAGCTCATAGCTTGACAAATGAAAGATAGTTTTAGTAACGTTCTTAGCTATTGGATAAAGTTTAGTTTTTTTATAATCAGACGTGGTGTCGAACAATTCATTTTCTTGAGATAAAAAATCAAATTCATCCCCAAAAATATTTTAAATAAATAGATCGAGTGTGATTAATATTATATAATACATCTCCATGCACGTTGGATTGAATATTTAACGTAATATTTACTAACAGAAACAATATTATCATTTGACTTCTAAATGAATATGATTTAAAACAGTTTCTGATTTTTAGCGCTAACACCTAGATAATCACTAATTATATTAGATACCGTAGCAAGATGAATATATACACAAACATAAATAATTGTTTTTATTGGCTCCAGCTGAAATCAAACCAGAATCCTCTATACCTACCAGAAATCGACTACTCATAGCTTCAGAGATGTTCTCATCACCTAATATACAGTCCAAATTTCTTAAGAAGGGCCCTTTAGAAAATGCAACACTTTTCACGTCCAAAGTTTTAAACATTCTAATAATTTATTAGTCTTATTTTATAGGGATTGATATCTATCAAAATTAATAGCTTCATATCACGTGAATTGACATATATATGTATATATATGTATGTATGTATATATAAATATATATATATGTAGATATAGTTTATTGATGTTTGAAACTATCAAATTTGGTCCTTATTACCAAAATCCTACTATACATATCAAAGGTGCATCCAAAGTGCCAGGAAACTCTAACATGTGTCCGATAAAAATAACTCTTAAGACCCATGTTTAAATTATTTTAGTTGCCCTGCAGGATTTAGATGGAGTCAGCTCCAAGTTGTCTTAATTGGCGAGTAGAACCTACCTCGCCTTCCGCCTTCTCCCAACTCCGTCACATCGCCGCGTTACTATAATACAACCAGTGGACGTGATGTGAATGTGAGAGGCGGTGACGCTGTTTTTAATGAATGAAAGTGACTTGGGCCACGTATAAATACCGGTAGGTTGGACTAAATGGAGAGTGTTTTGTTCGGGAGGCTTGGGTTTGACACCGACCCTCTGCCAATGTGTATTATCCATCATCAGGCAGTGTTAGTGGATTGGTTTTACCCTCCTGGCTCTTAAATGAGAGGGGTGGTGTTAAGATCTCGATAAGGTGCACTTTTTTTATACTATTTGTTTTCCTACCGTTCTCCATGGTGATTGCTACAACATATATAAAGTCATTAATAGCCCACGTGTTAGAAGTGATAATAAAAACAAAATTTAGTACTCATGGCTTAACAAAA
Organism: Timema bartmani; assembly: GCA_902151455.1. Classification (NCBI taxonomy): domain Eukaryota; kingdom Metazoa; phylum Arthropoda; class Insecta; order Phasmatodea; family Timematidae; genus Timema; species Timema bartmani. Next base: position 422,562 of record CABFWB010000074.1, on the reverse strand, counting down.
ATACACTAAAATTATTGATTCACCCTTCATTATAGATTTTGTACCCCCCCTCCCCATTATTATAAATCTATGTTAGGTGTGGATTGTACATAATATAGATTAATTTGAATGTTAGTTTTAACAAAATAAAAATACTTTGTCATTTTAAAAACTTTGTCTCCTTCGTATCTGTAATAACTTTTTCCTTCGATATACTGTACATTGCAAAGTTATGATATATTTTAGCTTTAATATCACGGGCATCGTTAGCTGTATGCGGCGTATGTGTTTGGATTTTATTCAGAATATTGAAAATCCATGTTTGAAGCAATGCATAAATTACTAAGGCAACTTTTTTATTTTACATATATAATTAATTCCGCTATCATATAATTCGTGTTATTACTCATTTGTATCGAAGTCATTTTTATTTTCTAATTTAAAGTTAAATTAGGTATTGTTCTGTCCGTCCTAATAATTAAAGAGCAAGCGATGTCTATTTGATAAGTGTCTATGTGCTTGTAAACTTAAATTGGGAATCAATTTTTTCCAAACAGACTATATATTACTGTTTAGTCATTCAAGGCACGTAATTTATCTTGTTTGACTAAGTCGTATTCATCGCCAGAGAGTTTTTTTCTTATCTGGGTGTGTGTGTATGCGTTAGTATTAGTCAAACATCAGGAAACATACTGAACGAAAAGTTCCACTGTCCTATCCCATATGCTTCAGTTTATATTTTTACTCAAGTCAACTTTGGTTTTATCTAAGCGATTTCAACAAATATCTACGGTTTTTTCCACTTCCAAAATGAGAACGAAATTAATGTAGGCTTACACACATATATTTGAGTAAGAAATAACTTTTATAATAAAACATATTTTTTTCAGTCATCACTACTTAAATTTTAATTTATCTCTAGTATTAATAATTCATATATATATATTGGCGTTTATCTTTAAAAAGTAACGGTTATAGATCATTCAACCTACTCACTTAACTTTTATATAAATATTATTTTAGTAGATTTTATAACTGTACAATAAATTATTTTTTATTTATTTTTTATCTAAATCCCACTCTACAACAAAACGTTAAAAGCGTTTCCAATAATTCTATTCTAAAAATTAAAGCATTGTCTACATTTCTTGGTGGGTGAATTCAAAAGTGTCCCTAAAGTCGAAGTTTACGGTCTTACTGTAGATCAGATATGTTAATATTTCAATATTATAATCAAAGCCTTTACGAATACCTGTGGCTCATTGATTTTAAATTCCTACAGGAAAATTTTCCTATTGGAAATTCACAGTAAACTTTTCATTTAGAGCTCGGACTAGAGTGTGATAAAATATTTTCTTCGGAAAACTTAATTGGAATTGTTTGGACTTCCGGAGTTGCTTCTTTGTATACACTTATTTAAGAATATATCGTCCTCCCCTTAGAAAATTAATTTAAATAGAAACATGACATATTTATGTTTATAATTTTTGAAATAAATAAAAACAAAACTCAGCATCACTAATTGAAAGCAAGAAACTCCTTAAAAATATTACCAATACTTACTATACCATGATGTTCATAGGGAGCCAATTATTTGACAGCTAGAAAAAACACTTTATCTACTATCACCTATTCACGTTATATGCAGCTGTGTCTTTTGATACATATTATCAAATCCCTGTTAAATAACAATACTAATATGATAAAATGTTATAAAAGTTGACAGCAAAAAAAAAATGTTTGTATTTTCTAAAGGGTGACCTGGTGGTCTAGGGGTAAGGTGTCAGACTTCTGTGCTGAGGGTCCGGGGTTCAATCCTTGGTCCCGGCACAGATTTATCTGATTGCCAAACCCTTACTTCACCTCTGACAAGATGTGTATTAATCACAACTTGTGAATGTGAGGAATGCCAGGCCTCTACCGTGGTTCGGATTCCACGTTAAACTGTAGGTCCTCCATTTCATCTCGCAATCACCCTACCATTGCACATTAGCGTAAGTGCGTATAACCCGAACGGGTAGTAAGACGCGGTGCTAATAATAATAATGTATTTTCTAAAATAGGCTTCCAATGAAAATCGGGGTATAGCTAATAATATTTTTTTTTCTTAATAGGGATAGGATCCTCTAATCCAAGATAACTAAAAACCCTTGAATACTTAATTATATTCGAGATTCATTTATACTCTACAAATTTCAGTTCATGGCTGGTTCTTACAATTTGAGAGTTACATAGACTTGTATTATTCTAGATATTATAACAGGCTAAGTGGTACAAATATTGAAATATTATTCTAGATATTATAACAGATTTAGTGGTACAAATATTGAAACGCTATGTTAAAACTTATTTAGAAGCGCCTAAAATTATTGTTATAGCTTTTTATACAATCTAATTCGAAATTTGGAAAAAAAAATTTATTAAAATCTTGAATTATATTTATATATATTTTTTCGAATTACTTTAAAAACAAATCCTGAACACTAGAACCTAGGAGGTGTCATTTTTCAATTAATTCGATTACGAATCAGATACGGCTGACTTCCGTAGTTATAATAATTGATCCTTCGAGCTTTGCCTTTCATATATACTTAACTGTGTAGGGTTGCGTTATTCCTTATAGTTTTTTTTGTAAGCTATAGTACTGATTATAGGTGGTTCATACCCAACATAACTATAGTACAAACCTAACAACCAAACCATTAATATTTAACACTTAAATGATTCTATGAATGCTATGATGAATGTATTGTAGCAAAAAAAGGTTAACTTTTTGTTACTGTATCTATTATGCTATTATATTATTTATATTTACTATTAAGTTGATAACTTTTTTCCAATAGGCTATTTGGTATTTGGGACTCGTCGGTAAAATAAAGATTTAATTTTCAAGATTCGGATTCGTAAAATAAGGGATAATAACCAACTCTATTTCTTAATTTAACTAATATAATAAGATAACAAAACAACACCATGTTTGAATGGTTAATTTTGGCAATGGGCAGCACGTTGTATTTGGATATCGTGGAACAATCCCGTCCACTCTACCATGGCATGCTTCGTCCACAGAACATACCATCAGCCTGTTTGATGATGCACGCTGCAGTACACTGAGCATTACACATGGAAATGGTATGTTAGTAACACAGATGTCATGAATAATAAATCTTCTATAGTTCAACTGGCAAGGAAATGAATACTCAACAGACTGTACCCCTATTCGGACATAGTTCGGGCACCAATTAGTGCTGGCTGAGAGGTCTTAGGTGTCAGAGATTCAAATATTGTTGTCACCGTGAAGGTTGAGGTTCAAATCCGGGATGGGTTTACCTAAAGTTTGGTTTTCCACATGAGATTTTCTCTGCGAATATTTCCTGTCTTTCTCCATTCTAGTGCGGGTGCATTTTCTTTTCAACTATCCTTTTCCTCACTAGTATTTAGATAAATACGTTAATCAGTATTTTTTTCCATCCTCTTTCATGGTTAAAGCTGATGTTTTTCCTTAAAATTAATATTTTTAAGCCTTTNATTACTTGAAATGGCATTTTCTTTCCGGTTCCCCTAACTAGCTGAAACCAATCGTGAGGATGATAAATTGGGATTTTTAGCCTTTTTTTTTTTTTTTTTTTTTTTAGTGATACGGAGCGGTACTAATGGCCTCAAAATGTTTTACAATTAGGAACCTAATAGCTCACCCCTCTTTCAACGTCCATTGAAACATATTATTTTAAAGTAGACAGAAAATTAAACGTCATCTACTCTTAGAATTGTAGAGGTGCTATTCTTTAGATATTGATCATCTTCTCTGAGTTGTTTTGGTAATGATCCCGGTGGGGTCACGCGTGACTTGGATCTTATCACAAGTTTGGTAACAGGTACAAACACCCCCATCCCTGACATTCTTTGGTAAGTTACCATGTATTTTATTTTTTAAATATACTAAATATATATTTTTTTATAAATGCCTAGAGGTGAATAGGGATTATATTTGTAACCCATTGAAACTAAATATAGCACATGGCAATACCAAAAGACCGTTACTGAAAACCACAGCCGGACCAACCAGACTGGGTGGACCCGCGGTTTACTTGTATGACTCTCATGCGGTAGTTCTGGTTTAGATCCGGTACGGCCCCCTCTCCCCCTACAACCCTCCCAGCCCCGGTTTAGCCAATGGTTTCTCTCAGTCGCATGAGTTTATTATTGGTCACAATCGACCCAGTAATATGTACAAGAGTTCTAAAAATGAAATTTAGCGCAGTAACACTCAGAATAATTACATTAGTCTGTATTGGTCGCGTTCAAAGCCTCCCGTTTTAACAAACATTCTAATTATTGTAATGACTTACAAATCAGCTTAATTGAACGGGAACAAATAGATAAATTGTCCATCTATGAGAACTCTTTTGATTATATTGAACATACACTGAGCAAATATTTTAAATAACTTAAAACACTTTCACATACTATATTTATGTGGTAGGTAGGTCCTAGTTTTTTCCATTCAAAGAACAACTAATAATTATTTTTTAGCATGGCTATTTTAAGCTCTCTTTAGTAGCAATTACAGCTATCGGAAAAAAATACAGTTTAAAAATATACACAAAAAACAAAACAAAAATTTTAAATTATTATAGGCCTACTTCTATAGACGATTCACGATAGCTGTGGTATTTTCTGACAGTTTAAAGATAAAGAATTGAAATAGTTACGTATGGATCCACTTCTCATATATTTTGGTCGCTTCGACTTTGCATCACTTGTCAAAGTAACAAAACATATTTGCCAGGTGGACGAATATGTAACAGTTTTTAATAACTTTTCAACTGCCAAATAAGGCTAACGTTATCGCGAATGGAGTTAGCTTTATCATAGATAGGGTATATTCAAATCTTTTGATACTAATAAATGTATATAGATTGGTCCCTAGTTAAAAAAAAAAAAAGGCTATTTATTTACATTTTGTCTACAAATATTGTTGATTATGAGCTACTTAAGACCTTGAAGAGCTTTACCAAATCTCTCCCCAAAATAACAAAATGGTGGCAGTAGTTTTATTGTTCTTTGATAAAAGGCAATTTTTACCCGTGTGTAGTATTCATAAAATGTCTCTACAATAGAAGCATTCGTGAGGATATAAAATCGTTAACACTTTATATAGATGCCAGACAGACATTGACAGTGTTGACACTCACCTGAAAAACAAGAAACTCCTGAAAAAGTCGTGTAATTTATTTTGACAGGGAGAAGTCAAAGTAATGAAGAAAATGTCCCCGGAATTTTCTTTTATGAATGCAATATTTAAAAAAAATACAAAATAGACGAACATAACCTAGCTTTAGCTAGCATTTATATGGTTTTGTGAAAATCATGGCCATGTTTATACATATCAGTTCTTGTATCAAGAATTATTACTAACTAATGAAAGTAACCAATTTTTATAATTATTTTTGTGTATAAAACACTGGGAAAATTGACAATTTTTGTTTCGGAAAACCTGGGCAATTCTGGTAATTTCTAAACTTAAAGACCGTATCGATCTTGCGAAAGAGACTATTTCTAAAGTATCGGGCAAGTTTATTTGTGTTGAAATATTTTACATTGGTCTAGATTGAATTTCATTCATTTATGAAGGCTATATGGCATACATAAATTCTTCTAGAACATCAAAACCACACAATATAATTTCCATATATTTTTTTCCTTTTTGACACATGTAAATGGTTTGACTTAAGTAACTAAAATTTTCAGAAATTAAAATTTACTCCGAGATGACCGTATGGGCGTACATTGCTTTCTTTTGTGTAAGTTGCGTCTTACTATCCGTCTATGCTACCCACGTATTATTTTCGCAAGTTAGGTAGGTGTGAGGAAGGTAACATTTTAAAGTAAGCTTACCTGCATTTGTAGGAAGGAAGAGAAGTAAAATATTTTAGGATAAGCCATCTAAGAACGTCCAGCCAAGATATGAACCATGGAATCATTATCACTATACCAGTGATAAGGCTGCCCGGCTACCAGATAAGATGAGACTGACTCCCATGCTCCACGTTTCTCTCATAATAAATAATATACATCCTGGTGGGAAGATTCCTACAGGCTATTTTCATGAATATAGCACACAGCCTTAATTGTAGAGTACTAAAAATATACGCTTGCAAAAAATTTACTTCAAATCAAAAACATTAATTTTCAACAGTGTAAGTTAAAGAATTATCTAAGAATTTATGAATATCAACACTGATCTGTCAATTCATAAGATTAGGGCACTGTCCGTACGAAGGAGTTCACAATTTACATAAGTTAAATAAGTTGAAAAATTACTTGGTGACACGGGACTCGAACCCTGGACCTTTTATTTAGCGCACCAATGCTCTACCATTTAGCTATCCAGGCTTCATCCTGTGCTCAGGGTCATTCTTCACTTATAGCTTAAGGCTGAGTTTGTGATGGACGTGTGTCGAAAATCATAAGCTACATATGCGCGATCACTGTAAATTCTTGTATCAGGCGCAACTCTTGCACTAATAGACTAAACTGCTGATGATGGGGAGATCGTGGTTCGATCCTGGTTGGGTGTACTGAGGGTTGGTTTTCCTAAATGGTTTCTCACTCTCTCTGCCTACGCAAATGTGGGTACACTTCCTCCTAATTCTACCTTCATCATCCCTAACCCATTATCCTAATCATTACATAAGCGTACAACCCGAATGGGTAGTAAGACGCAGTGCTAAAATATTAAAAACACTAGCATAGGAAATCTTATCTTGACATTCCATAAAGTCACTGGTAGGCAACGTCCCAAAGCACTTATAAAAGTAAGTAAAAGTCATCTCTAATGCAGAACCAGTAGATTTGATTTGTGACTAAAGCTTGATTCATACGTTTAAAACAGAATTTGTGTGATTGGCGCAGCAATTCACACGAGAGCATAAATGTTTTTTATATAGGCCCAAATTCTTTGCAACACAAACTAGAAACAGCTGATCACCGACACGTTTTATAACCTAGTGGGTAAATAATTATTTAATAATATTGTCACGATGGATGTTTTCTAATTATTATGTTGTGTCGTGAAACAAATTAAAACTAAACGCAAACGATACAATAGCTTTTCATTTAACAAGTTTATTCAAATCTCCTCCCAAATGTAGAATGTAGCTGCTAGCGTGGTGTGAAGAGTCTGCTATAGTAGGATTCTTGTAGGAAAAACAGTATTTAACAATTACAAAAGCTACTAAAACAATTTTAATATTATGCATACGTCAAGTCATGGGGTCTACAACTATCACTTTTGATAGATATTATCATTCTCTATACAAGAACAATAGTATAGCATCTCACTTTGTAGGCGCATGCGCACCGATTGAAACCACAGTAAGCCCCCACATCGCTCTCCTGGCCACGCCACTGAAACTCACATGGACACCGCATTAAAAGGCGACAGTTGAAACCAGTATGTTTATCCCCCTACTTGCATAACCACCCTTCCCTCGTCACCCCGAGTTCCCACCTCTCAGGTCAGAGAGCAGCAGTGTCGGGGTCACCTGGCGTGGCATGGCGTGTCAGACACGGTTCGTTGTCGGCCTTCAGGGCGTCGGGGGACTTTCCTTTCACCCTTCCCTCTTTTTCTGGAACCTCGTAGTACCTTGTTTGAAGGACGTTTCCTGAATCCTGTCTGGTCAACTCACACACACATACAAAGAGGTAGATAGGTTAAATGTTTCTCCCTTCCTGCATGACACTCTTAATGTGAATGACAACTGGCCGGTCACCTTTTGACATCCTGTTTCCAGCGAGGCTCATTACTCAAGGGTTGCCCGATTTTCACAGGAGTACCATTTCTCTTACGAATATCGCTGCTTAACCAAATATTTATTAATTTGTAATAAAACTTAAAACAATTTTTTTTCCAGGTTCTTAAGATATTGTGACCCACATCTGAGGGCATGTCCACATATTAAAAATGTTAGGTTAGTCCTGGGTTTTTTAAACGGTTCTCATACATTGCCATTTTATTGAGGAGTTAAGACAAACATGATTCATCTTTGATGATGATTTTTATAATAACCCGCTTCCTTGGTTGCCGAATGGTGTAAGGCCTCACGCTTTGAGGGGTTGATGATTCTGTATCAGACCTCTGACCTTCGTGTTGTTTGTCAGCTGATACCCTAGAGATATCTATCCACCCATTCCTCCAGAACCTTCTCTCTTATGTTTGCCCAAAGCAAGATGAGGATAATCTCGGGTTTAGGCTTACCTTCTCTCTCTCTATTTCTAGCATGTTGGCTGGAAATCATATTAATTTAGGTTACGTTGACTATTAAAGCTCATAAAGTATCAACAAAGACAAATAATGTAACAGATAATTTACATAGCTGTTAAAAATTGAAACTTTATTGTGCTTTTTTTCCAATAATTTTTTACTATTGCAAGCTAAGCTACAAACCAAACCTAAGAATATGTATTAAAATACGTGTTTTTTGCATTAAAAAATAATTTGTTCAATTATTTATTTTGCAACAAAAATGAGCCTGTTTTTAAGTACACATTTTATAATTGTGTTCTACCAAAATTAATTAAACTCTAGTTATTTGGCTTGTAAAAGTAAAACTGGTAATGAACGTCAACAAATGAGGCTACTTATGCCAATTAATAAAGATATATAACAATACGTAGTAATTACTAAACAAAGCTTAGTTTCAGTTTATCGCTGACAAATGGAAAATTAGGAAGCGATTAACTTTTTATGAGGGGGTAAACTGTACTGGGGGATGTTTTATTAAGTTATTACTTTACATATTCTCCCAAAGCAAGCACTGAAAAGTTTTTAAAAGCTGAATATCCTGATCCTGAACCCTCTTATTAATTAGTAGCCTTCCTAAACTTCATTTCGGCGCACGGGGGAGGAATATTTTCATTAGTAGTTTTCCATCTTATCTCAAGGCAAATTTTGGTGTATCGCCTTAAAATAAAACCCTATCCTATGTCTTTAGTATTACAATCTTAATTTACAACGATGATATAAAATTATTTGAGTCATTTATAGTAAGCACTTGTTTTAGACCTTTTCGATAAAAATATATGTAAAAGTCACCCAAGAAAAAATAAAGAGAGTGGCTCAGAACATTTTAAAGAAAGTTAACGAGAAATATCTGGAGACCTGTGAGATAGGGGTGAGAGAAAAGTTAAAGAATCGCATGATCTGTTGCAACAGCCAGATATTGTCCGTGAGATGAATTGGAATTGGATGATATGTGGTAGGGGGACATGTCACTGGGATTGGACAAGAATGGAGACCTAGACCAGGGGTCTCCAAACTTTTTGCTACGTGGGTCACATAATATATTTTACACATTTTCGTGGGACAAAGTAACGTTCACCTGTTCTTCAAGTAGCATTATTCTTACCCCGAATGCCTTGACATGCGCAAATAGATCATAAATCAAATTTGTTTCAGCTTGCAACTTTAGATTCAGGTCGCATGACCGGTCAAATTTGTAAAAAATGCCACTTTCCAAAGCAGGTCAGTGTTTGATAAAAGTTAATGAGGTTGATTATTATCTGAGAGAAATTAATCAATTTATATGTAATAAATTATATTTATAATAATTAGTCAATATAATTACTAATTTTTAAAATTAGGTAACATCTTTCGAGACTTTTATTTTATAACCCTCTGCAGGGAGACTTATAACTACCTAAAAACCATCACAAGCCGTTCTGTTGTATGTATAATGAATGACGCCTGCGACTTTAAATGAGGGTTTGCAATTCCAACAGCACCCTGGCTTGGTGTCATGGGGGTGAGCACACGTGGGGACAAGAACTGGACAAGTCAAATATATTGCGTGGTTAAGAAATAACAAAGAGAAGCCATTAATTTGTTTTTTGATAAAATCTTGGGACGGGCTAGATATAATATTGTTGTGGGCCGGATGTGGCCCGCGGGCCGTAGTTTGGAGACCCCGTACCTAGAGCATTACTAGGAGTACCGGATAGTAAGAGACCTCTGGGGCGAGTAAGAACCAAATGGAGAGGTGTTTTAAGGGACTAGGAGTGGAAAAGAATGGATGCTCAGGATAGAAGATGAAGGCAGCTGGCGAGATCGGCGCATGATCTAAAGAGTTTCTAATCGACGTTTTATTTATTGATACTTTAACAATATTTGGTGGTAGATCCAATGATGTCTAGAATTTTGTAAAATGTAATAATATTTGACTTTATAAAACAAATATTAACCTAAACAAATATTAACCTAAACAAATAATAGGTGTAAAATTGAATACACATGTAAATAAATGGTACGGTGAACCGCACAGACTTTCTCTCTCTTTCTATAAACTCGTAAGATTTCTGAACGGAATAATGTACATTGTATCATCACCACTCCACATAAGAACACGCATAAAATAATATACAATGATATAGAATCAATGAGAAAAGAGGCGCATCTTTGTCCACCTAAGA
>CABFWB010000074.1:351578-410201 GCA_902151455.1 Timema bartmani | reverse complement strand
ACAGACAGACAGACAGACAGACAGACGGAAATTCAAAAACAACTTTTTCGGATTCAGGGAGTCATGAAACGTCAAAATTAATCAAAATCTCGATTTCGATTTTTTTGACGATCACCATACTTTCTCTACCTGTAAGATAGAGAGAAAGTAATAATTAGATGATGCAGTATTAATTTTACAATTATAATTTTTATCACCTTTGATCACACGATTGATATGAACATCACTTCACTCATACCTGTTATGATTTTTTATATCACAGAACATTTGAAATAATTTGTCTAAAACTTGTTTGATTTTTGTAATAAAGAAAACTAATTTGGTTCTTAAAATAAATGAGGGCGCCTGTTAATTTTGACTTTGCAACCTATTGTGACGACTCTGTGTTTGTTGTAGCCTAGCTCACAGGCGCTACCTTTATCTCGACCAGGGGGAAAAGAGGTGGATCAGAGTTTGATATTTTACTGTTGAAAACCTCATATTTACTTTTATCAATCTCATATGTTAACGTGTTGATTGTTACAAGCATCTCAATTATTATGAAACTATTGTTCAAGTGTTTAGCAAACATTTTCGGGAATATCTTAGTTATTTGATCTCACTGACAGACTTGTGATCCAAATAAGATTGAGCCGAGCCAACAGGTCTATTCATTTTCAACAATGTTTCACGTGTAATGATGAAGATCTGATAGAAAATTAAGTTTTAAGAAAAAATAAGCTTGTCTATCCTGAAAAAAGGGCATTTTTTAACAGGTTCACAATATAAAATTTGATAATTACTAAATATTGTTATAGTGGTTTTAAGCTTCAGAACCTTCATTCTCGTACGAAATACAAGTGTGAGGATATTTACCATCAAGTAGGCATTGTCCTAAAGTGAAAAATCAATCAATCAATCAATCTCTGGTATAAACCTTATAACATTAATAATTTACAACTAACTTTAATGGCGCTCGTCATCAGATAAGCTTAGTTTTTATATTTAATTTAATAGCAAATTAATTTGACCTTATTTTAAAAACTCCCAATATCATAGTATTTATAAGCTGAAGTTGAAAGAAATAATCCCAAATAAAACTTATTTTCATATAAAGCGAGATTGATTGTCACTTTGCTTAAGTCGAACTTTTTTATATTTGCCTATCAAACTAACTTTTAGGTTAAATTATTAAGCTTGTTGATTTGGGAAAATACATAAGATTTTTGTGTTTGGAAAGCACTGGGAATTTTATATAAAAGCCAGCACAAGGGTGTAGTAATAAACAATATATATATATAATATTCGGTTAAGTGAATATGTGCAAATAAACGAGCCAGTAATTTTTTTAAGTAAGGGAATTTCCAAACAAATACGAATGTATTGAAGTTTATTTAATTTAGTTCACTTTGTTGTTTTAATCAGTCTAAACACCTTTTGGTGGATATTATAAGTTTAGGTACTTGTTTTAATTAAAACGTAATAAAACTCTACAGTTATTTAGAGAACACCCACCCTATACTTAAGTGCATAAATTATTTCGCCACGCACTTAAATGTCAGATTTCCTTTCACTTAGTATGTTGCGAATTTATTCAAGTACGTCACCATTATTTTCATTGTTTGACAATGCCTATCAATACAAAACACTTAAACTGTCAAAATACCCCTCTTAATTTTCTACTCTTTTCTTCAAGAATTTCCCGAATATGCTTGTGAAGCAAATTTACACCAAAACTGTCTAGGAGCCCTCTTATAATAGTACTTTTTTCTTTAATACTCCGCCAAATAGTTTCTTGAACCAATCCAAAACCCCTCTTAGCTCCGTGCTATTGTTATTAAAACTCTCCCGAATCGGTTTTTGAAACAATCCAAAACTCCCACACTGTCTGAGAGTCCCTCTTAATTTCGTGCTATTTACTTCACGACTTTACAAAACAGTTTTTTTTAACGCGCGTCTTCTATTGTCGGCGCCCAAGCGTTCGCACGTGTACAAGCACCATTTTCCACCGGTCTTCTGTTATTACATTTACTTTCGTAGCGGGAAAGTTGGTAGTTAATTTCACTTTTACGAGCAATATTCATTAAGTAAACCCTGTTATCATTTGTTAAACCACGACATGGGTAATTACTTAAAAGAGAAAATTGGACTACTTGTAAGTGGCTCTAATAGAAACAAGGACGAAGCTGTTCTGGAAAGTGCTGCTTCTATGATCACAAAATGATCCACTGCACAACCCCAGATATTAAATAATGATTATTATTATGAATGGTTAGGCCTATTGCTACATAAATTCTTTAAACAAAATAACCTTTATTTATACAGTGCTATGACTAGGAACAGATATTGCTATGAGATTGTTTGTAAGGTATTTTCTATTTCTCTAACGTGCTTCGTATGGATTGTTATTTCCTTTGACATTTAAGAGTCCATCTCATCCAATGAAACCGCGTAACTTAGGTAGGTAATACACCTTTAACCAGGCGTCACATCGTAGGGTGGTTTTATTTGGTCTTTATTAAAGAAAACAGTTGAATTAATATCATTGAAACCATTATATTTTATTTAATAAATAGAGCAATTTTTAGAAAAATAAAAAAAACTAAATTTTCCTATTTTAATTTCCCTTTTTCTAAGGGAAGAATGCCGCTAACATCACTTCTTCGATATTCTGGATTAAACTGTAATCGTGCGTATAATATTCTAGTTAATTCATTGTGAGGTAGGTTCTCATCATACTTGGGCTAGAAGCATATATTTATATTAAACTATTATCCCTATTGATTTCCACGTGAAATCCTAAACAGGCATTTGGAACTAAACCTCCTAGGCGGATAGCAAGTGCTTAAGACTCGGGCCTTACAAAGATATATTTGTTTTTATGTTGAGATTTTTTGAAATGTTTCACAGGTAAATATAATTTCTCGTAAGTTTGTAAATTAATTACATAAAATTGGGAGTCAATTGAGATATTGAGGTAACATTTTCTTCCTTTTAAATTTTTAGAACTATTTTTGTCATTTGTATCTCGTTTATATCTAATTTTCTCTTCAAGCTATACATTCTATATAAAAATAGTTTGGTGACAAAGTGTTTTGAATATACCTTAGATATATATACAAAAAAAAAAGCAAGAAAAGGGGTATGCACTTTTGGTTGTATCAATTATCTCCTATTATTTTACCATTTATAAAAATTGTTTGTAAGTGGCACACTAAAGTGTCAGTAATGAATAGCAACGACTAAGAGTATCATTTTTTAAGGAATAATAAAACAGCATCTACAACTTATGAAAAAATATAAATCTAAGTACATATGGTCTGAATATAATATAGATAGGCTCTGAGTTCAAAGTCAGTTACACTAACCTGGTTTCATGAGTGACAAGTCTATAGAACGCCGGTACACTTCCGGTGAGTGATGACAAATATATTTACGATTTGAACACGAGCAACGTTCTGCTATCAAATTTATAGATATTTATGTGCCTGGAATGATTGTTTAGTAAGCTTATTAGACAATCTTTTAATGTTGTTCTAAGTTGTTTTATAATTTTCTATAGGTCAATGTAACATATATGTTTAGAAAGTGTACTTTAAATCCCCTACATTATTTGTTAATAAAATTTTTAATTAATTTTGGGGAATTTATCTCATGTATCATATTCACACGTTTTCGGTTCGTGGATACCGACCATTTATTAGACATATTAATGGAGATACTTTGTACAGTACCTATATACGCTTTGTTACCACACATTTCATGGTGGAAGAGTGAGAAACTATTTATTCAACGAAAAACACCTCAGGAAACCTAGAAGAGACTCGAACTCTGATATACCCACCACTGGCAAACAAATTAAAGCGAGACCAATACCCTTGCACACATGCCCACTGGTGTGAATACACAATAAACAGTGTAGGAAGTAAACTTCAGCAGAACTACTCAAATGTTTTTAGTTTCAATATTTATTGTATCAATGAATCAGTTACATTTTCCTGAACAAATATGTCATTGAAATCTGTCTGGATTAATAAACCCAATTAATAAAGAAATCTACCACAACAATACCTCTAATGAATATGAAGTTAGTCAAAAGAATATTACTTGGCCTTTTTTGTACATCTATAAAACGTACTCGTTAAAGCTAACAAAAGAACAGGATTATTTCAGCGACAAAGCTCCTGTATATATAAGCCTTCTTTTGAAGAGAACTCTTTACATCCCATTTCCCATTTACGCAGACCTCATGAAATATTACTAAGCTGGTTACCTTTTTCTCCTTTCGTTTTCCAGGGGCAATATTAGCCTCGGCATCGGTATCGGTTAACTAAGGTGTGCATCAAGGGGGGGGGGCAGTGATTATATTTTTATTAATTCATTGTTCTCTATGAGGGTATAAATAATAATGGGCTAGTTTTGTGCTTAGTGTAAAACTTTAACCTTTTACTCTCCTAGTTTTCTATTACATCTTACAACTAAGATGAAACGCATCATGATGCGTTGGCTCAACATTTTGGTGAAAAATTGGGGTGATGGAGCTCGAATTCCACATGAGTACTCTTTGATGAGATACGGGCTCCAGTTTTTATTTTAATAGTGGTTTTCCCATCTCCTCTTTACATATTAATGTATGCCTTTTTTTTTTCTAATCTCATGATCCCTTAAATTAAGTCATTAATAACTTTTGTGTTGAACATAATGGCGTAAAAATAATTTGAAAATTATGTCTGATTAACTTTAAATAAATGAGTCAACTATCTGGATAATTGAAACAACTAATGCTGAGTGCTAATGACTATATTGAAATTATTTGTATTTATCTGAAGGACGGTTTCCGTGAAAAAATTAAGCTCATTCATGTTTTTATCCAATTTGAATTCATCCACGTTGCATTAATTTGGTGATATGAAAAGCGATTCTGAAATATATGAAACAAATCTAATTTGTAGCTTTATTTTTTTAAATCTGTATTATTTGGATTTATTTCAATTGTATTGAATATTTTGGGTTTATTTTATTCCTTTAGATTGCATACTTGTCCATCTCTTCGCCTTGAAAACTTGTTATTTCTCCTCTTAGCATAAACATGTTTTTTTCCCTCTATAATGACAACAAGATGTCGCGTGTTGCACGAAGCGAAGTGACTTTATAATAACAGTGGTTGGCAGTTGTCTCCATGGATGAAAAAAACTATTGGAAAGCTAAATGAACCTTTATAACGTGTCTCATATAACGACGCAATAGAATGAACTATGTGACTCATACAACGACGCATTAGAATGAACTACGTGACTCATACAATGACGCAATAGAATGAACAACGTGACTCATACAACGGCGCAATAGAATGAACTACGTGACTCATACAACGACGCAATATAATGAACTATGTGACTCATACAACGACGTAATAGAATGAACTACGTGACTCATACAACGGCGCAGTATAATGAACTAAGTGACTCATACAATGACTCAATAGAATGAATTACGTAATTCTCCTTGCTAATTCAAATGAACATTATATTATTGTAGGTATCATCTAAAATTAAGCTAAATACCTCTAAAACAATAAACTATTAAATGTGCATTTGTTACGTTTAACATAAAGGTGATTAAGGTGCGGCAGAATGGAGCGCAAGTATTTTTACAGTTTTTATAGCATTACATTTTTTTGGTCAAAATAAATCAAATATTTCTCCAGTAGCAACATAAAGTTTAGTTTTATGCACATGCTAATATCAACAGATCTTGAATATCTGTCAAGCGTGTCCTGGAATTTTGTCAAAACTTTTTAAATAAAGAGAAAATATTTTGACCAAATTTCAGGACAACCTCGACAGATATTCAAGATCTGATGATATCAGCATGTGCAGAAAACTTAACTCTATGTTGCTACTGGAGAAATATTTTATCTATTTTGGCCAAAAAAAATTAATGCTATAAAAACTGTAAAATTACTCGCTCTCCCTTCTGCCGCACCTCAACGGATTAGTTCTAGAAATTAGGGGTGAGGAATTTAGTTCAAAGGAAATGTATCCTCACTCGAGTAAGAGGGTTTGTCAAAGCCACACTGAACAAAAAACCCATGTGGAAATATGCTTCCCAGTGCCCCTAACCGGGATTCGAACCTCTCTTTCATCTTCACTGGCAATCAAGTATTGCTAAAATAATTAGATAGCGCGACCACTGACATGAGTTCCTAAAAGTAAAGCTACACACGTTGGCGGACCACGCGGGCTAGACATCATGATCGTCTAGTTTGGTTTCTCGGGGAGGTTGGGGTTTGAATCCCGTCCGGAAGTAGGCCTCCTGAAGATAATTTTGCCAAAATAGTTTGGTACTCTCTCTCCACGTAGATTCTTTCATTTCACAACTCTTGGTATTTTGGTGTCCCTGTCTGTAAGGTCACGTCAGGACCCAGTAGGATTTGCCAAGTTAGTGAATTTAAGTTTTATTCGGCGAGTTTTAACAATATAACTTTGAATTAAAAATCATTAATTATTAAATAATTCATAAAATAGTCTAAGTGTGTCACAAAATTATTGTTGGTATCTTGAAGTAGTTTTATCGTAATCTTATTTTTTATAAATCAACTACAACTTAAGCTATTTGGTTTGTTCAATAAAATAGACTATAGGAGTCTTTCAATTTACATCCTGGCAGAAAAAGTCTCTCTATAAAAGCAAACAAGAAAAAGATAATTTCAAACAGCAAATCACTGTTATCAAGGCGCAAATAATATAGTGACTGTAAACTCGTCAGGGGAAGGGGGGAAGTTTTATTTAAACAAGACACCTCGCAGGGTAAACTACTCATTTTCTTCCCTCTATTATTATGTTGTACATTGGCGTCTAAGTTTGATCGTGCTTAGAGTGCTTAAGTGCATCAAGTTAAGATACAACCCACTTTGCCAAATAGCTTCGAAATTTACAAGTAGGCAACGTCATTAATACCTCAGCAATGAACCATTAATGTTGCTAAGGTACTTGAATGACTTACCCCCTACTGTTATCTACCCTATTAGAATCGACCATACATACACATAACTCTTGTGTTTTTCCATCACTGTTTACTCCTGCTTGTTTCCTTGGATATATATTAAAACAATGGTTCCGTTGACTTTTTTCCCCTTCATGCTTCAAGGAATATTTATTATTTATGCAAGCCATTTTTATTACCAGCCCACATGGCCTGGGCTGTGGACGCTTGCCAACATACACAAGGACTTAGCAAACTACTTCAAGATACAAACTTATGATAACGATATTGTAAAGAAATATTTTCAATTATTTAATAATATTAATTTGCAATTGGTAGTGACATAAAAAAATCGTGAGACGTGTTTCTAAGAACTTTTACTTAGTAAGTTAAAATTAGTATCAACATATTTTTAAGGCTGTCGTATCACAATAAGTTAATTAAACCATCTGCGTCTATTTTTTAATCACATATACTGTATGAACTATGATAGAATGTGATGTGAGGCAATACAATAACGCATATTTAATTACCAAAAATGTAGAGTGTATTTTCACTGGACATACCATGTTTGGATCCTGACCATCTTAATGTGCGCTAAGCTTTCATTAAAAAAAAAAAGCTAGCATAGTCCAATAAATGTGTTGAGTCTTTTTAAGACATTTATTTCAATAATTTTGTTTTCTACGCCGGTAAAATACACATCTCCCAATATAACTGCCAGTTCTTCTTGCCCTGGGTTGTGAAAAAAGAAGAAAGTGATGGCTGAAATATCTTATTGGGGGAGATAATTCTATAAGTTTAGAGACAATACTAAAATTATGTCACGTTACACACACCCCCCTCCGCCTTTTTTTTAGAAAACTTGGAGCTATGCTTTTTATATTCTAAAAAAAATATACAAAAATGTCTACTCTTTTTAGTGAATCTAATGATAATCCATTGTTTCCGGGGATTTTTTTTATTATTTGCATTGATATTATCTATCCAGCATATTATTAGTAGGATAAATACATTTAGTGATAAACGAAGATTATTTATGTATATCTAGAATACATTTGAAAACTAGAGGCACGTACATTTAACGTGACCAGGGAAGCTGAATACATTTCAAGAGGACACCAGTTTAAAACTGTGATGGAGCTGCTTAAAATTATTCACTAACTGGATTTGAATCTGCTCTCGTACAAATCCTAGCCCTAGTGCTGGGCGTGTATAAATTCTGTGTTTCCATATTTAGTTCGTGATTCTAGTGCAGCCGTGGGTACATGGGCAAAGGCGCCAGTCTAATCAGTCTGGTTTTCCGGTGACTTGGAGTTAAGGTTCAGAATCTCGTCCAAGTGTAATGAGAGGGATTTTACATAAATATACTTCCACCTTCCTTACACACAAATGCGGATACATTTAATACAAACCTACTTAGGTGGCCGCATGGATTAAGGCGTCATTCTCGCACTAGACTGGACTGCTGATGACGGGAGATCAGGGTTCGATCAGGGTTCGGGTTTATTGAGGGTGGTTTTTCCTAAATGGTGTTAAAACTTCCCCTTCACGCAAATTTAGGTAAACTTCCTATAAACTCAATCTTCTTCATCCCTAAAACTCTAGAGTAATTAATACATAGATATGTAACCCGAACGGTAGTAATATGTGGTGCGTAATATATAATATATACGAGTATTTATATATTATGTGTAAAAAGATCTGATTTTTTTTCACCCCCACCCCATTAGTATGAATACGATGTGAACTGCCTGGTCGCGATGTAAAAAAAAATCAATAAAAATTGTGTGTTTATAAAATACACATAAAACGTTTAAAGATATATAAAACCCTACAGCAAAAGTAGAAAGAATCTCGAGCTGGAGGCCAAACGACATGGCGACAGTTGTGCCATGATACCTGTTATAAATATTCCAATTTCAAAGAAAAAGAAGAAAAAAAAACTCCACTTCGAGTCCCTTTCCTTCTTCGTAGCTAACTGCCAAGGTCGTTTCGTTCCCGTGAGGTTTTCAAATCGCTCCGGTCATCAAGGTGGAGACAAAAAAAAATACACCAAGCATTTCTGGACCTGGTGTCGGTTAAGCTGCGCCTCGTGGTGTCAAGGTAGACAGCCAGCAGGCGAGGAATGTTATCTTACAGCAATGCGGGTACTTACTTATCTTACCTTGGACATACAACGGACCACGAGGTCGCGAGGTGGCCGCAATACGCAGGTTTAAGGTGGGGTGTGAGGCAGAGATAGCCTTAATGTTTACGATGCCTTATGAGAAATCATAAATGGACACACCAACCTTTTCTACTCCCTCCGGAAAATAGACTAAAAGTTCAAACTTTACAAACTGACAGTGGTTTCTTATGAGGATTACAAAAAAGTAGATTTTATAAAACCGATTGTTTTCTAATATTTTTTTAAAGGTCTGTAGCACTACTGATATTGCGAATATAGCCCATTGAGTTTCATTGGGTGACCGCAAATTTTAAAGGGTGAATATTTTTATTTTATCTTAAAACTATAGTATTAAAGTGATTTCTAAAACGATAAAAAGTCTAGAAAAATCAAAAATTACCATTTATCCCCCATTTTTGGAGACGTACATTAAGGATAATACTGTCCCCAATCTGGTACCCGATTTTCTAACCAAACTAGTACAATTAGAAATTAATATTGATTTAATAAAATAATTTAATCAAGTCAGTTGCCAGAAGTTTTAAATGTAGAATCAGTCAACAATACATATCATATCCAACGACGATTATTTCTCAATATTCTGACTTTAAAAATTGCTCTAATTGAGCGTAGACTAGTTCCCTATATCCTGATTTTTGTTGGAAGAATATTATAGAAAACTCAAACCTATTTCCATACAGCCAACATTGCAAACATTTTACTATATTATTTGTGTTATTTTATAGGTATTGATAATATATATCAAAGGTCAAGCTGCAGATAACATGACTTAATGTATGAATATATTAAAATTATTGTTTTAGTAAATTTATTGAGTACCAAATACTGTTTTTATACCAAAATCAGGATATACTTTCGTGTACATTGCTCAACAACACGAATATTAACAAAACATGCTTAAAAGATGTATTAGGTATTATTTAAATGGTGACCACACTCTCAAGCTCCCACTAGTTATTTTCTGATCCCAGGTTTATGAAGATAAATTTTCTCACTCCAGTGGAAGGGAATGCGAGATAAGGCCAGTATTTTTTACAGTTTTTACAAGTCAAGGAGTCTCTTAGCAAACTAGTTTCATTAAATAGGGAAGTTTTTCAGTAAAATTGTCAGATCATTGAATCTCCAGGGGAAGGGAATGTATTTCTAGAGTCATGATTAACATAATTATAACTTAAAAGCACTAACAGCAGACCGGGAACCCCAGCGTTAGTGACAGTTTTGCATTCAACCACCAAACGTTGTAGTCGATATGTGAGTTTGAAAAGAGAACTGGAATAGCTTTTGTTGTTTTAGAGTAACTCATCTAATAATTTTTCTGGTGTTAACAATCCTGAAGATGAATTAAACTGAAGTGTAAACTTTAAAACTTGGGATATCTCGATTACCTTCGTTTCATTTAATAAATGGATTTTTCTTAATTATAGAAAATAATACATCTAACATTTTTAAGAACGGTTAAGACACTTCAACAAGCTTAAATTTTACTTACTTTTGGTTTATAAAATATCATATTAAACCAAATAGATATTATGGTAAAAATATACATATTTTTGTAATAGTTAGTATGTGCTTTTTTTTTTTTGCATAGCTCCATATAACAACTATAGCTCTGATTTTGCTTAGCCACTGTTCTTGCGTCAGACATGACGTATTTTGAGACTTTATACGCTTGCCCAATCTTACTGTAAGCAATTAGCGCATGCGTAGTTCATTCCTATGCGCCGGACCCGAACAATGTATACCTCTAGCTAAGACACTATCATTTGAGGAGTGTGATTTGCTGGTTGCAGAACATGTTGGTTCTGTTGGCTGTAGATTTGATGCGCGGTCCAGTAGTGACAAAGCTTTCATTAATTCATACAAGACCAAGGGTTGCCTACTCTTTGCATAGGAATTTACCAAGCATTAATTTGTTCAAATTAATAAATCAATATTAATATAACTGGGATCCTTTGGCACATTAGTTGAATACGAAAGGATTGTAGTACGCGATTAACTATTATGTAGTATATTATCTCAACTATTTTTTAATCACAGAATAAAGTTAATATAAAAACTATAATTATGCCATAAACAATTTAAATCAATCACTGAAATGTGCTTCTTCTTATAAATAAATTATATTTTTAATTTGACAGTAAACTATCTGCTTGTAAAGAAAAGCTGTAATAGTAAAAACCTACACAAAAAAGATAATACTAATAATAAATAAGTAAAGTTGACAAGTTGCATTTCAGCATAATAAAAAAACAAATTTTATGTTGCCATTATTTTTATCATAAACTGGTGGTTATTTATATCAGCATGAATCTTTATATTTTCAAAAGCGAGTTTTATTATTATTTCAATACACTTCACCTATATTTCGATACAAGTTATTTCTTTCAACTTTATAGTCAGTTACAATTTTGGCTTCTTGGGATCATCTCCATGAATGAAGATCATAACTTGGGATGTAAAACTGGCCCCATACATTTGATTGGTGGATGGAAGGGTTTTTGGGGAGGATAAACGCCCCTAAAAAAAACTCACGACGGGAGCTTTGACGACATTCCCGGACAGATAGATAGTCTGGTTCAGATTTAGACAGTCGCGCCGCGCCAGACAACGTCTACCCTTCTTGAAAGACCCATTGCGGCTATAAATAAACACAGAACACAGACAATGGCTATTTTCAGGACAGACACACGATACACTTCCCATTTTCACACACACCCGGGTTGCGAAGGAGGAAGAGGGGGTGTTCCAGGAAATACTGTGTCAGTAATCATCAGTCGTTATTAATTAAATTACTACCTACCTCAAAAATATACGTTTAGTACGGGGTAATTAACTTAGTAGTCTACCTAGTTTAGAAATATCATGTTGGGCTTAAATTATACTTCAAGGCAATGCCGTGCAGTGAAATAATTACTAAGCCACTGCCCATTCCGAGAATTCTAATTTATTTTTTATTTTTTTATTACTAGAAAACATATTTATTCTACACCTATTTTAGGGATATTAGTTTTGATTTCAGCTCAACCTTGTGAGGTGTTTTTTTTTCCCACCTTCTCACGCCTTGTTAGGCTTATACGCATATACATAAAAAAAATTAGACACCGCGTCTTATTACCCGTTCGGATTATACAAATATCTAGACTAATTACTACGCTAGTGTGTTAGGGACGAGGAAATTGAATTTAAAGGAAGAGTATCCACATTTATGTTGAAGGAAAGTGGTAAACCATTTATGAAAGAATACCCTTAGTATTCACGTCCTGGATTAGAACACTTATCTCCCCGTCGTTGGTAGGCCAGCATATTTCAAGAGTGATGCCGTAGACCATTTGACCACCGAAACGGGTAGTTGAGATATTAAACAAAATATAGTCAAGTTCTACCGTGCTGCCAGCAATTTAAACTAGCTAGTTTGTAGATATATGAGGAGAAAGGAATTTAAAGAAATGCACTGGAGTTCGCAAGTCAAGATGAAATTATGACTGTCCAACCCAAGGATATTTGAGCAAGTATAATTTTCTTGAAGGTAGGATGGATTAATTGAGAGGGTCATATGTGTAGGCCGCATCAACTGATTGGAGTTGATTGGTAGGCAACTTGAACTGATTGGAGTTGATGGGTAGACCACTTGAACTGAATGGAGTTGATGGGTAGGCCACTTGAACTGATTATAGTTGATGGGTAGGCCCCTTGAACTGATTGGAGTTAGTAGGTAGGCCTATTGAACTAATTGAAGCTAAGGGCCGGCGTGTAGGCCACTTGAGCCTTTAGGAGTTTATGAGGTGGCCGATTAAATTGATTAGTGTTGGTATAATAGGATACTTAATCCGATGAGATTTGGTGGGGTAAGGCAACTGAGCCGATGGAATGGGATGGACTTGAATAGGTCAACTGATTTTTCACTTTTCACTATTAATCATGTTTTGAAGCAACGCAGTTTTAATAGAATCAAAGTATGTATTATTTTAAGAAACTCGTTTTAGTGTGTTGTTTAGTTGCAGTTGTTGAGTGCAGTTGCGCATATAACTAAGTACACTGCTAATATAAATGAACACCTGACTTATATAAATCTAGCCTGTCTAAAATCTCAATTTTCTTACTTTTAAATAGCCGTATGCCAGTAGGTACTTTTAATTCAAAATCATATTACCTTTTCAATTATAAATTAATTAAAACATAGTTTGGTTTGGATTTTCAACATATAATAATAGTATTTTTTTAAATTTGTTTTAATAATCTCACGTTATTTTAAAATTACATTTTTGTTACTTAAAAATGTATCTTAAGTGTACGCCCAACATAAAGTTTGTGAGTGGCTCAAAAATGCAACCTCTACTAAACGTTGGAAAGTTAAATACATTCTACCTACTGGGATATTATTTCATTAAGTTAAAGCTTAAAATAGTTTCCTTCTAATAAAAAAACATTACAAAACCAAGAACTAATCTAACGTTGACTTTATTTCAAACAAAATTGTTTACGCTATTAAAAAAAACAAATTTTCTATCACTTATTTGTAAACTATTCTTAAATTACTTATTTATTATGTAGAAATAAAATTTATATTTTTTTTCGTAGAAACAATTCAGAGACACCCATTTTGAACCAAATCTTTAAGGTCATTTTTGTGAAATCTCAGACTTAATAACTTTTCGCATGTAAACTATTCTTAATTTAATTTATTTTATAAAAATAAACATACATTATTATTTATCTTGTTAAATAGTCCCTCTATACCAATTTTAAACCAAATTTCTAGGACTATTTTTAACACATTTCAAATTTTTAAAAACTAAGTCGCCAGTAAACTACTATACTATATAGGTATATAACATTGATAATATTGTTAGGAACTTACCATAAACCCATTTTTAAACGAATCGTTTGAGCTATTTACTTAGATTTTTTTTAAATTAGAAATATTTATCATTAATAAAATATCCTTAAACTAATTTTACACATAAAAAAGTATACATTATTGTCAGGTCAAACACACTCGAGTTATCTATTTCAAACCAGATCTTTAGACCTATTTTAGAAAAAAACTTGGAATTTTACAAAATGAACTCATCAGCAAACTACCCTTAATTCAAGGACTAAGACAAAATAAAATAAACATAAATTTGTATTTAGACAGAACTGTAATTATTTTTGTGTGTGTTTGGGTCGAGAATTTTCACGGTTACAATACTTTCTCTTAATATGTTAAAATAAGGAGTGTAGAGGTACTACCTGGCTACTCTTTCCTTAAATAGTTATTTTATTTTGATAATACACATTTTTCAATTTAGTAGATTTTAAATTCCACTGACTCTTAAATACCACACCACAGCTCTTATATAGCTGCCTATGTCCACTGTATTCCCTCTTTACCCCCCCGCCCTCCCTTTACGTAACACCATTAATGCTACTTTTGTTTTTATATTTAAATTAGGACGTTCTCAAGCCAGAGTGACTTATTACAATAGAATAATTAATTTGTTGCTAGAAAGTCAAAAACTAGTTAAACTCATAAAGACAGCCATGCATATTTTACTATTTAAGTAGGAATTCCACCAACCACGGACCAAAACTCCTTACTATTGCAAATCCAAGACCATAAAATGTTGCAACAAGGACAATACTTTCATCAACTTTAACATTTTATTTATTTTATATTTATAAAACCTAAGTTGTATGCTACTCGTGTTAATAATAGTGCAGTAATTCATATTTAATTGCA
The DNA here is from genome assembly GCA_902151455.1 of Timema bartmani. Taxonomy (NCBI): domain Eukaryota; kingdom Metazoa; phylum Arthropoda; class Insecta; order Phasmatodea; family Timematidae; genus Timema; species Timema bartmani. Next base: position 395,325 of record CABFWB010000074.1, on the reverse strand, counting down.
ATGCTTATAATAAACAACTGTAGAAACCCGATATTTTCTCTCTTTCTTTCACTATTTAAAACCGTTGCATAGTTATTTCAAAATGAATATACACGCTTCTAGATGCAAATTCAGGAAAAGGATTATTAATTATTCTTAATTAATGCTTTAACCCTGGTCCATAATGTTATAATTCCATCTAATTCTGGTTCGTAAAAAGCCTCTCGAAACTTTCTCTAAATAAATTACTAATTGGCTTGAAGTTTTGTTTTTGTCACCACCAGTCTTTTTGGCATTTTAAACTTTGAAAGTACTGAAGGTCTTATGAGAAAAGGTTTTTTTTTTTCTTTTTCTCGGCTAACTGTTGCCAGATCTCTTCACTTTCAGCTATGTCGTTAGGTGATGTGCTCGGGAAAGAAAGAGCTACTGGCAACATCGGTGATGCAGCATTGCAAAACTTGTCGTGTATTTTATGAACGATTTACCACATTAAAACAAGAGAATGACAACACTGTTTCCCAATAGTAGCCATTCATTTGCCTTATAGATGATATCTTGTGTAGTTAACTGCTTTGTCGCACAATTGCAGTGAAAAATAAATAGTACAGTGCACCGCATATACTTTCTCTCTCGTTTAGCTTAATATAGATATATTTACTAAAAACTTGTGTAAGATTTGTGAAACGAAATAATATACATTGTTGTAGAATCACTTCACCAAAGAGCATAAATGAAATAACACTATTGGATCATTGAGGGAGAGAACAACTTTATCTACCAAAGAGATTAACAATGAATATCACATTTTCAAAGACTTCCACAAATATATATATATATGCTTATAGAACAGAAACTATTGTTTTTATAAAAATATAGTTCAAATCAAATTTTTTTATGCTTGATGGTACTACAACTTTACAATGACAAGTACATCGAAGCTCAAATAGTTGCATAAATATCAAAATTTGGAAATTTCTGCTGATATAAGGCACCCTCAAAATCATTTTCATGGGAAAATTATAATTGACGTTTTTTTAACGTTAAACAATGTCTAAAAACAAAATTAAATCAAAACTGTTAGAGTGGAATTATATAAAATCTGTTCTTTCTCTTTTTGTCCTTCACTAAACTACCCTTATTGTTAGGGTTGGATCCAAAAACTCTTCGGGCGAACCTTATGAAAACTCTAGATACTAAGTTTTAGCCCGATCTGTTAAATGGTTTAGGCTCTAGTCCGATATATAGACAGTCAGACAGACAGACAGACAGACTGGCAACATCGTGAAACTCACTTTTCCGGTTTCAGGGGGTCATGAAACGTAAACATTAATCAAAGCCTCAGGTTCATTTTATCATAGTACTTCTTTCTTCAGGGGGTTGAAACAAAGTAGAATTATTATATATCTGCAGCTCTTCCATGGAAGAAATGGTTTAAAATTAAATGGCAGCGTAGAAGGAATGGGTTCCTCTGCTATGGTTTAATTGAAGGGCAAGTCTGCGATTCGCAAGTTCGAATTTTAAACTCAGACCTCTGGAAATTTTCCATATCGTAATTTCCTATTTTTCATGCCAGGTCAACGCTGAAACAACTTCTTATAAACCAAGTTTTTTTAATCCTGTTCAGTGCTCCTTTAAAGAAAATTATTTTTTAACTGAGAGGCAGTACAAGCATTAGACTAATTTTTTTCCTTCTAAAAGTAGCCATTTATGTATCGTCTTAAGAGGAACATTATTTTGCATTCAATAAACTACCAAATATACTTTAAAATTAATTTACATACACACAAACAAGAACCATTAGTCACTTTATTGAGGGCGCCAAGCTTGAAATACACTGGATTGCTGGTGACGGGGAGGTTAAGGTTTGAATCTAAACTGAATGTTTTGGAGGGTGATTTTATCCCCGCTCGACGCTAATACAGATGTACTTCCTCTAAATAGTCTTCCACATCCTTACGCCTTTATATTAGGCAATTAATTAATAACCTTTCTATCAAACATAATAATAGATATTTATTCACACAGAAACCATGTTTTCTGCAGACGTATCTTATGACATCTGGCAAATAAATATAAGAGCATTAATTGCCTTCTATCCATTTGTAAATGCTCTAATAATGTATTATTATGTAAATTATACTATAGTTGGTTATTTAGTGACGTCATAAGGATAGGCTACAAGTTCCATCCTTTACTTCTTCTTTGTTCTGCCTGTATTTTGCGACCAGTAAAGCCAGTTAAATTATTCCCATAGATTTACTGAAAAGAACTTCATAAAACGCTTCATCACCGATCTTCTCCAATTATCGTCCACCATAATCCCATGTGATCCTTCAAAAACAGTTGTTTTGGAGCCACACAAAACTCAGGGTATCTTTTTCAACCCCCACATACACACACACACACATCCACAGCGATGGCAAGATTAATGGGCCTAATTACCATATTCACAACTATTTCGGTCCAGTGCACTCAGGCCCTTTTGTGCTAGCTTTTGGTTGGTGTAGGAAGGGTAAGGGGGCAGGAGGTCGGGTGGCGTATTTATCATCATTTGCAAGAGGCACACACACACTTCCCTCTATGCTTCTCCAATTACAAACCAACCGACGACTAGAAACAAAAACGAATTTATTAACAAAGATAAATCGCCTGGAATGCGAGAAATAAATTGTTGCCCTTGTTAGAAGATGTTTCTACGTTTTCAACGGTGCTGTCGTGGAAAATGACTGAGTGTGCGGGTGAAAAGGATGCGATAAAGGATGAAGGGGGAAAGAGAGTTTTTTTTAAGAAGTGTTTTAAAAAGTTTAGCTTCTAACTTTTAATTGAGGAAAATTTTTCGCAAGCAGCGAAATGTTAGTAATCGGTGTGGAAATTGTTGCTTTCAATTTGATGTGTAAAGGGGAGGCTATGTATATGATTAGGGGTGAGCAGTTTTTACCATCAAAAGTCTTGTAATTATCAATGAACATCTACATATATTAATATCACTAAAGAGAAAGGTGTTTGGTCTAAATAATGCTAACTTTAATTTACGATTGATGAACATTACGTTGTATTCATTCTTAACTACTGTATACCATTTAATTAAATAGTTTCTGTCAGAGCAATATCAAACCTTCGACTGTGAATTAAAAACAACCATAATTTATATAATATTAAAATGTCGTTGATTATTTTTATCGAAATCAAAATCCTTCTGATGTAGAAGAACGAGTCCGTGGCCGTTTCTTTTACACCCGTTAGGATTTGAATGAAAGCAACATTTAAAATTGAATTATTAATTTACTATTTATATTAACTTTAAATTCAAACGAAATAACACACATTAAATAATGTTTGCCCAAATTTGATTTAAAACAATTTAAAAATCAGAACTGTATGTGTATATTTTTACGTCCTAGCGTAAAAGTTAATATAAAATTATAAAATTAAAGAAAACATTCAATCTTTAATATTAAAAAAAAATTGGGAGCTACATTTAAGGAATATTATCTTTAAAACAAATATATTTTTATGTTCCCCTTCTTTCTACCAGTCAGGGCTAAACGCATAGTTAAACTAATAGTTAAGGCATGAGGAAGGTAGAATTTAGAGGAAGCTTGCCCGTATTTACATGGAGGTAGAGTAGTAAATTATTTATAAAATCCCCCCTAAATAAAACTGATAAAGATTTGAGCCTAGGTCTCCATCACCGTCAACCCATATAAAACGTAACTTATTCCTTTAGCACATCAGCCCCTGGCTATGGTTTGAATTTAAAATAAATATCAAATTATTAATACAATTATGTAGATTTTTGTTAGAATTTATCTAAACGTAGGCCTTTTAAATCTGTCTTATATTTTAATTATTCTTGACGACGCTTCACTTGAGCTATATCATGCAGTTTTAAATCTAAATTATAAAAAAATGTGTTTATTATTTGATTCGAAAATACACATAGCACGTTTAAATAAAATTTATTTTATTTGAAGATGTATTTTGTAAGGGGAAATGGGCTAAGGGTTAGTTAAAATGTACCGGCACAGATTTATCTGATTGCCAAACCCTTCCTTCACCTCTGACAAGATGTGTATTAATCACAACTTGTGAATGTGAGGAATGCCAGACCTCCACCGTGGTTCGGATTCCACGTTAAACTGTAGGTCCTCTATTTCATCTCACAATCACCCTACCATTACACATTAGCGTAAGTGCGTATAACCCGAACGGTTAGTAAGACGCGGTGCTAATAATAATAATAATAATAATAATAATAATAATAATAATAATAATAATAATAATAGTTTAAATGTAAGAAGTATTAATATAAATAAAATGCTTAAATCAGAAAGGAAATAATTTCTTCAACAACAACAAAAAACTCATTTTTTCCCCCCTAAAATATGATGTTGTCTCATTAGGATAGCAAGAATACCCATACAATTTTGAGGTCTAAGATTTTAATCGCGCATGCGCTCATTCTGTTTCAGGCCACCAACCCGGCAATGAACGTCTGACTCTTTTCACACGAGTCACCACCTAGAAGTCACCCTGAGATATTTTTAGAAAGTTGAAAAAAAAAAAAGTTTGGGTAGCAGCCATCGCAGACCTCCAAGAAACGGATACACAGCCTTCCTCAGTCCAACGAGTGCACCCGGCCGATCGGTAAGTCCGTCTCACTAAACGGGCTTAGTTTTTCAATAAAAAAAAATAGTAATCCAATGTCTTATAAGATCTGGTTTCAATATATTTTTAAAGTAAGATTAAATTAAAATGAATGGAACAACAGAACTGCACAAAGTGTTTTGATAGTTCAAGATCGAAATGTCATGTCTTTTTAATTGAAACAAACATAATGTATAGTCCAATTTTCTTATGAAGAACCCTTTTTTAAATAGAAAATTAATTTTTTTGCTAAACACTAGGCCTAATAATGCTTTATTATATTATTTGTGTTATTTTATAGATATTATTAATAATATCTATCAAAAGTGACATAACATACGTCTGAATACCTGACGTATTAATACGTGATAGTAAATGAAGCTGCTTTTAAAGCTGTCACATAAGGTTCTTAATATGAAAATTGGATTGTATGGCTTCCAGCCGGCTTGGTCAAGTATGTGTTAGATACTTGCGTGTGTATGCGTTGTAATTGCGGTAAATGAAGTGGCGTCACATGTGTCTCCTACGCCTGCTCTACACATTGAGATAGCACCATATATTTTTATATGGTGACTTGGACCTCTAGGTTTTACCCAACAGTAACGTAAAGGATCTTGGCGTGTTTATCCCACTGTTTGGAAAGGGTAGAAAAAAAATTCAAGTCTCTTATCTAGGATATTTGAGTGGCGGGTTATGAAAAAAATAAAATTAAAAAAATATTTTTCCTCTTCTCGTGATAGATAAGGAAGTAAGTAGTTTCCTTTAAAAATTCAAGTAAGACGTGAAAAGTTATTTTTTGTCTCCCTTTATAAAACATAGATATCTTAATCAAAACGGAATCAATCGATATACCTGTACTCAAAACATGAAACTATTATTTTAGTAAGCTTTATTATTACCCTACACTTAATTTGATTTTTGTCTAGAAAAATTTCTTTTTTTCTAGATACCGAACGTACCGTTATACTAATTACTTTTCCGATACGACTTTTTTTTTTCTTCGAACGACCATTTCTTGTTTATTCTTCGTCGAAAGGAGGAAAACATGAAAATAGTAAAGATGATGAAGACAGGATATAGCTCAGAAGACACGGTAAGAATTTGAGCTCACTACATTTGCATGCAGTCTATGTTATATCTTATTGGAATGTATTTTTAACGTGCCCTAGTTATTTAATCGAATGACAAAGAATGATCTAATAATAAACAAGAATAAATTCCTCAACCGGTTTAGTAAAAATAACAACTGAATATATTAACTATCTAATAACCTAATTTTTACAAGAGCATTTTAAGAGCTGTGCTTGAAATATTTACCTTTTTAAAAAGACTGGTTTGAATCCCGGTTGACTCGAAAATGTTGGTCTAAACGTGGTGCGGAACAAAAGCAATTTGAGAATTATTCAAAGATCACTACGGACTCAATTTCATTGCTAATAATCCAAATTTAATAAGAGCCAACGAGAGCCATTATAACGAAAGTCCGTGTTTTGAATAGTTTACCCTTAATTATATTTTAAATAATAAAATGTATGATGGCAAAAATTTACAGAAGATTTTTTTATGGAATATGGAAATTTGTATGCCAAGGTAGAAAAGTAGGGCCTATCTACTTTTGCACGCTTCTGTAAACTCAAAGATACAAAAAGTAAGTAATATGGGTGGTACATCATCCCCCCCCCCTCCAACACACACACATTTTTTATTGTTTCATCATTACATAACTTGTTTATCCAATTTCAAAATTATATTACTTATTAGCTAAGAAAAGTTTATTAATAAAAATAGTGTTGATTTAATAGGACGTTGGAATTGTTTCCCACCTAAATTAAGTACCTCTCGTTACTTAGTACTTTTGAGTGTAGGCTACAGTAATAACATAAATTATGATAATAACAATTTTGCATAAAATTTAACTGCTATTTGTAATGTTACTATGTTGGAATGAAACGAGTTTCTTTAATGAATCTAGTATGCATATTTATATTACTTGTTTCGTATACATTTTTAAAGATTAAATACTGAGATTACGGTGGACAGGTGATGCATAACGAAGGGGAGATTAAAGAACCGTTTTCAAGATACTGTTTGGCAAATCCACTGAGAAGAGACCAATGGGAAGACCTAGACACAGAAGGGAGGATGACCTTAGAACGTACCTGAAAGAGATAAGGTGTAATAAGGGGGACTGGATAGAACTACCTCAAGATAGAGATAGATTGAGTACTTTTGTAAGTGTGACAGTGAACTTTCAAGTTCCTGATTCCATGGAATTGTAAATAATATTAATAAATAATAAATAATATTTCATTGATTGCTGTATACACTAGTAGTTTATTTGATAGGCACACACTATATTTATATATATTTTAATCGATTAGGGATTTAAAGTTGTTTCTAAACCGAACCAAACATCGACAATCCTAACCAAATCACAATGAGCTTATAGGATTATTGGTACAATTTTACTACTTTTACTTTAATATTCAAACATCTAATAGAACGATAAATATACTGCTATAATTGTGTACCATTTAAGGCTATCGATACTAGTTTAACACTTCGATAGTTGCATTGATGGTCGCACGTCTAAGTCCTTCAGCTTTCAATAGACTATATTACCTGCGATGGAGGTTAGAGCTATAATCTTGGCTGGGTTCAAGAGGGTGCTTTTACAATAAGCTGCATTCTAGTCCCTTTAACTCCTTTTAATTAATCTTTAATAGCCTTTGTGTTAAACGTACTAATGAAAAATAATCATATTATTTTTGCACCACGTCTTACTATTATCTTTTCAGGTTATACGTATATGTACTAACTATTACGCTAATGAGTTTGAGATGAGGAAGGCTGAATTTAGAGAAAGTGTACTCCGCGTTTTCGTGGAGAGAGTGGAAAACCGTTTAGTAAAAACCATCCTCAGTACACCCGACTGGGATTAGAACCCCGATATTCCTGCTATCGGCAGTCTAGTTAAACACGAGATTGATGTCTTAGACCATGTGGGGCCACCTAAGCAGGTGATCTTAATTCTAACAGCTGTTATATATATATATATATCAGCTGTTAGAATATATAGATATATGCTTTATTGTCCACATTTGTGGTCGAAACTCAGAGTGAGGTAGACATGCTGACAGGACTAAACCACTCCAATTTGACATTGGACATGTCTGTCCCATATTCCTGAGTGATTATTGCTCAAAACATGTTATTTCCTCAGTTGTTGCTCCTCTGTACTTATAGTAAGCATACAAAATAAATGTGGCACTCACTAAAGTTACTTAAACTTCTTTCGTAGAATTCATACAAAATTCATACATCATGTCATGTGATTTGCAGCTGTCGATTTTTATAAATAGAATCAGTGCCGTAAAAATAACACAATTGAAGCATTTTATCAATGTTGACAGCAGAAAACTATATTTATATTTTCTAAAAGCACCTTCCTGTCACGTTTTTAGTTTCGTTGAAATGCTTGGATCCTGGCTTATCCGTCATCTTTCCTGCAAGTTGGTCACAACTATTTGTATTTGCCTGTCCTTATTGCTGAGTGGTAAGAAAACTAAGTCAACAATTTTAGGACCCTGGTTAAATTAAAGGGGATGTAAACCGCAGAATTAATATTAAGATAAAGTATAACCTGAACAATTACTATGACGCAGTGCTAAAAAAGTTGGTAAGAAATCAAAATATATCTAATGATTAAAGTTAGTCTTATACTTTTCAATTTTGTGAGTTAATCCGCAATAAAACAGTCAATGATTAAAATCTACTATGGAAGTGAAAAATATAAATGAAAATTTAATTATTATTTAATTTGTATGTTTACTATACTTTATTATTTTTATATATTATATTTACTATTTATATATATATATATGTAAGTAATCTCTCTATTATTTTACTCACTTTTATTATTGATTATTCATAATTGACTGCTTGATGCGGATCAAAAGCAACATTCTCTAACTTTTCACACATGTTATATATTATTCTATTTCATTCCTTATGTAAACAGTTATAGTAACAAAGTATTAGCATATACTGTTGATTTAATATCCATACATTGGGCTTTTAGGTTGATTGGTGTCTTACGTTAAGCTAGTTGCCTTATTTTAGAAAGCACAATTGAATAATTAAATAGTTAATATATTCATAATTAATTAAATATCTATTTAAAAAAATATATCGGATTTGTTTTTAAATATATGCCTTTTAAGCTCTCTGGTGAGTATTTTGTCACACATTTTTGTGCAATTTTTTAAAACAAATTTTATCCTATGGCACACAACAACCAGACCCCAGACCATAAATTAACCATTTAAAGAAAGACTAAACAAAATTCAACTTAACCTGACCATCTCCATGATATTAAAAGGAATTAAGCCGAGGATTCATAGATTAGTAGATGGATGCGTTCCCGACCTTGGTGCACAGGTCTATAGTTTCTCTTATAGCGTGACGTTTGTACCACACAAGTCAGCCTCTAGTCATTGTGGTATCACGCAAGCCCTGCCGCAGTCAGTCCGTTTACACGTCAGCAATCCTTTCGTCGTTCCCTATTTACTGAAAGCTGTCGTATGTCAATGACAAGTGCACACACTACTACCTTTAAGATAGCTAGAACTAAATAATACGGTGCACCACACATACTTTCAGAAATTTACTAAAAAAAACTCATAAGATTTTTGAAATGAAAAAATATACATTGTTTCAGAAACCCTCCACCAAAGAACATAAATGAAATAATATACGATGAGTACAATGTACATTGTTACAAAAACTTTGAGAAAATAGCGACATCTCTGTCTACCAAAGAACATAATAGTCGATTTCGACTTATATATTAACTTATAGCTCAGAAACTATTGAGTTTATAATAATATATTTCAAATAAAAGCGTCCTATATTTAATAATACCACAATTTTACAGCGATAAGTTATTTGGTATCTCAAATATTTGTGGAAATATATGTTCAAAATTGAAGATTTTCGTTGATGTAAAGTATCCCCAAAGTTATTTTCAGGGGAAAATGAGAATTGATACTAGCTTATGTTTATGATATGTGCCCATACACGAATTTTAATCAAAATTGTAACAGAGGATTTCGATAAAATTGATTTGTTCTATGTTTCCCTTCAGTAAATTACCCTTAATTTAATCACAAAACCTCCTAGAGGAAACCTTATTTTAAACCCTAAATACCAAGTTTTATCCCGAAATGGTTTTGGGTCTAGGCCTAGATACAAGCAAACAGATGACATCGCGGAAAACACTTTTATGTTTCCAGGAGGATCATGAAACGTAAACATATTTGTTCAAAATTTCGAACTCAATTTTTTTGATGATCAAAATACTTTTCTCTTTGAGGGGGCGAGAGAAAGTATATTTGTATAAAATAAAGTATAGTCATAACTTAAATGAGAGCCAATGATCCCCACATCGATGGTCATGTGACCTAGAACGTAAAGCTCACAATATACCCTATTGGCTAAAAAATCTTCTGTCATCATCATCCCTATCCCTTAGATTAAGTTGTTGAGAGCATTTGTGTTCAACGTAACACTTTAAAAAAAATATTTAGTTAATGATACTTATTAAAAAATTTGAATTATTTTTAGGTTAGTTCAGTATTCTGTCTAGTATATATTTAACTCACTGTGAAAATAATACACATTTTTTAGAACTTGAAGCTTATGGCGCTATCTGCATTTAGAAACGCACTCATAAATAACTCTTGTGTCACACTTTTTCAACCCATTTTCCAACAACGTGAAAACTAAATATTAGACCCCAACGGGATGCGAACTCAAGTATCTTAGAGGAAGATGGATATTGCCTAAAGCCCATTGCCTCAAAATTCATATGCATGGCTAGTAGAATATATTCTACACTGAAAATATCTTTAACTTGGCTATACATCACCATGAATAATATTGGTAGAGGCATTATCTTATAAATGATGCATATCTGATCATTATTCAGTATTTTTATTTTGAATTGTTTACTTATTTTGCATTAATATTTACAAAGTATAATAAAATAAAATAATAACATTTATTTAATGACCAAATACAAACTACACAGTTTGAATGCATAGGAAAAACCATCCCGTTATCCTAAATCTAAAGATTAGTATAAATATCAAACTTGAATCACGTAGGATAGTTTCTATTAATGGAAACGTAATAAATTAAAATGGAAAGATCTAATGTTAAATCGGTTATATAATTATATATTATAATATGTTCTACATCAACAAACTAGAGGTGGTTTTGAAACAAACTTTTATTGGATATCAAAAAGTATACTAGTACTTTCACGCAAATATTTCCTTAAATTTCACCCGATGGGGTAGAATATTTGAACCGATGAAGTGTATGGGATAGATCACTAGAACCTATGAGGGTTTTTGGTGGTAGGATACCTTAACAGATAATGCATGGCGTATTTCCACTAATCGCTTGCGGTAATGTCTTACGTATCGCTTTAGAATTGAAGGTAATCCGATATTAAGAAACGTAATAAGTTACATATATTTGAATCCATTATGACACAAAAAACTCTCATGTATGATTCAATTTGTTTAGCTCCCCTTCTATGATAGTTCAAACAAATAGCTTAGAAAACTTAGGTACAATAGTGAGACATAAGAAGATTATTATTATTATTATTATTACTACTAGCACCGCGTCTTACTACCCGTTCGGGTTATGATGTTGTAAGTCGTTAGTGGCAGTAAACAATAGATACAATGTTCAACTGTCCTACCCTCTGGATAGTAAAGACAAATTCAAATACACTTTGGTTTGCATACAGTTTGTTATATTTGTCCAACTAAATTTCCGAAAATTATGGTGGCGTGGAAGGGAACGGGAGTTTTGTAGTTTTTACAGCAAAACTTTTTTGGTCAACACTAATCAAATATTTCTCCAGTAGAAACATAGTATAAATGTCTCCCATGATAACCTAAACATTTCTTGAATATCTGTCTAGGGCAGCGTTTCCCAAATGGGGTTCCGCTATTAAAGATTAAGGGTTTCACGAAAAAAATAAAAAAAGTATAATATTCTACACATTAAAAGTTAAAAATATTGTAGGTACGTGTGCATCTTGTAGACGAGACAATATTTGGGTCAGCGCAGCTTGTGTATTTGCTAAACTTCCTTTGTAAATTTAGTTCAGAACATGCAGAGAATCTGCTTGCTCTGTCTAGTGGCGTAGATGTTCACACATTTGCGGGGCGATTTACGCGAAGAATACCCTGACCTGTCGCGGCGGGTGATCAAAGTACTGTTGCCATTCGCCAGCACGTACGCGAAACTGGATTCTCGTTGTACTCTGGAACCAGAACGAAGTATTAAAACCGACTTAACGCAGCTCAGGACATGTGAATACAAATTATTGAAAACAATTAAACCAGCCATAAGAATAATGTGTCAAAAAATTATATATGTAACGCTCGGATCATTAAAATGTCGACCTTTTTTGTATTTTTCTATACTAATTATATTTAACAAAGAATCGGTTATCATAATTATTATTTAATTAAGAATAAAGCCTTATAATACTTTTCATTGACAGGAACGTATACAGGACGGATGCATTTACTTATGAGGCATGAAAGAGGAAAAATTTAAATGTATTTGACCTTGAACCAAAAAATATTTCGCCCGCACCACATTTTGTTTGTGTGTTACACTAAAAATATTTAAGGGGATCCATCATGCTGTACAAATAATGAAAGCGTTACGTCAATGAATTTAATTAGGAAACGCTAGTCTAGTGTGTCCTGAAATTTAAAAGACAACTTTTTTTCTTTTCATTTAAAAAGTTTCTCATTTAATACCACTATGCTCATCATAGATATTCAAGACCTGTTGCTATCACCATGTAAATAAAATTAAACTTTTTGCTTCTTCCGGAACAATATTTTATTTATTTTGGCTAAAGTAATGTTTTTCTATAAAACTACAAAAACACTGGCATTTTCTCGTCACCTTTCTTCTAAGTAAGCCTATCTATACCGATCATATCAATTATCTACATTCCGGATAATATACAGGGTCTCAAGCCAAACTATATTTTAAAATTCCATGACTTTTTCAGATTTTCCATAGCCAATTTACAACTTTTGCAGTCACTATATTATAAATATTATTGTATTAAAATCGCAACTTAGTGTAGTATTTTTAGACACACACACACATTTTGAAATTGTAGCACTCTATGAAGGGGTTAAATGATGTCAGCCTAAAGCAATGGGCTATTATGTCGTTCGATCTAAGCTAGATTTCAGTTAGATTATATTTATACATTAAAAGATCACCTTACAGGGGCTAATGGACTAATGACTCAGCTTTGGATAAAGACACGCAATAGAGGGGTGGAAAGTTGAGATGAAAATCCCATGTTGACTTGTAGAAATGAGATTAGTATACTCAACATGGACAACTGTACTAAAATAAATTCGCAGTGAGTATTAATCGGAAGAAAATTTTTATTTTGACAGATGGTTATTTTAAATGAAAATAGCTTAGGCCTATTATTTTAGTGAATATGATAAAATTCAAGAAATTTGATCAAATTCCCTGACTTTTCCATGACTTTTCCCTGACCAAGCAAATTCCCAGACTTTCCCATATTTTTAAGGTTTTCCAGGTTGCTAGACACCCTGAAATAATTGATCGGTGATAGATTGGTTGCTCCAGCTGTTATTGAAAATATATTCTAAGGTGTGACCAAACTCTTGCCTTCCTCTAAAATGGGAAATACAAATCATAGCCCTGCTCATTTTCAAAGAGGAACCGGTCATTTGGGACTATCCCCTCCTATTTGTAACAGCCAAAACAATCACAAGCCACTGCAGTGATTGCATTGATGTATCTGCTACCAAGATCAATATTTGACGTCAAATCTGACGGGAGGAAGGTATAACCCCCCTCCACCATCCTCTTTACACCCCACACCCCTCCCTATCGAAAATCCAAGCTTCACTTGCGCGCACAAACATTTTTTTTTTCCCTGGGCGTGTCATGTTTATTTAAATTCCCATTTTCAATGTTATTTCCAGCGTGTTATAGGATTTGCAGATAGGTTATCACGCTCCCGTTCACCAACATGCATCGCAGAGGCTTATTTCCGCTTCCAGAACAATCTCCCTCAACTCAACCCCTTACGCTGTCCCTCCCCACCCAGCCTACACCCCCTCACTGGGCCTATAAGCCTCCAACTCTATGGGAGCACCTCAAGTCGCAACTAGATGGTTCAGGGATTAGTGTCGACCAACGTACCTTGATGATACAGGGAATATGGCTATAACCAACGTATCTTGATGGTTAAGGGACTATAGTTTCCACCAACGTACCTTGATGATACAGGGAATATGGCTATAACCAACGTATCTTGATGATACAGGGAATATGGCTACAACCAACGTATCTTGATGGTTAAGGAACTATAGTTTCCACCAACGTTTCTTGATGATCCAGGGAATATGGCTATAACCAACGTATCTTGATGGTTAAGGAACTATAGTTTCCACCAACGTATCTTGATGATCCAGGGAATATGGCTACAACCAACGTATCTTGATGGTTAAGGGACTATAGTTTCCACCAACGTACCTTGATGATACAGGGAATATGGCTATAACCAACGTATCTTGATGGTTAAGGGACTATAGTTTCCACCAACGTATCTTGATGATCCAGGGAATATGGCTATAACCAACGTATCTTGATGGTTAAGGGACTATAGTTTCCACCAACGTATCTTGATTATTCAGGGACTATGGTGTCGACCAACGTAGATTGATGGCTAAGAGTTTATGGTGTCGACTCACGTATCTTGATTATTCAGCGATTACGGGGTCCACCGACGAAGCTTGATGGTTAAGAGACTATGGTGTCAGCCAACGTATCTTGATGATCCAGGGAATATGGATACGACCAACGTATCTTGATGGTTAAGGGACTATGATATTCACCAACGTACCTTAATGGTTCAGGGATAAAGTGTCAACAAACGTACCTTGGTGATGCAAGATAGTGGTCATTAGTTTAGATAAACGTATTGTGAAAGTGTCACAACAATTTTTATTTTTACGTACTTATATTTACTCACACATCATGATAAATAGCTTACAGTCTAACTTTGATAGAATTACCAATATTTTTTTTATTTTAGCACCACATCTTACTACCTGTTCTGGTTATACGCATATGTAATAATTACGCTAATATGTTAGGGATGAGGAAGGTTGAGTTTAGATGAAGTGTACTAACATTTGCGTTAAGGAAGAGTAGAAAACCATTTCAGAAAAACCACCTTCAGTATACCCGACCAGGATTCGAACACCGATCTCCCTGTCATTAGCAGTATAGTCTAAAATTAAAGTGACGCCTTAGACCCTGCGGCCACCATAGCGGATAGCATTAATTATATTTTATAAAATATTAGATTTGTATAATATCTACTCATAAGAGAGTTTCGCAACAAAAAAATTAATTTGACTATTTTAATCCAAACAAAACAAACTCAAATAAATACCAATAACTTTAATTTCTCAACCTTTTTGAAGGTAGCCTTTCTTTACGGGGTGGAGATGGCAAGGGAGGCAAAACTTTGCATTGTAAAGAAACTTTAGCCCACGATGTGTGTTGTAAGAGGGCCTAATGGCCGAGACAGGGATCTTAAGGCATGTAAATAGCGGAGAACGTGGAAGGAAACACATAAAAAAATATTTAGTAAGTTCCTCTATAGAGAGCCCCATCTCTTCCCCAAACCATCAGAACCCCCTCCTACCCTCCTCCCACAAGATATTATATAGGGTAATACTGGAGAGGGGCTCTGAGAGTTTATGTGGAGCATCATTTTAGGTCGCCCTAGTTAAAAGAGGGCGTATAGTTTGCCGGGTGGGAAGTTTATATGGCTACTGAGCATGGGAATACGTGTGTGGATCTAATTTAAAATGTGACGAAATATTATGTAGTAAAAGTCCTCTCCCCCTCTTCCCCCACTCTTTTTAGGATTTCACCCTTCCCTATCCTCATCCTTATTTTATTTTTCGCATGAGTTGTAAGTCTGCAGTGCAGGGTTGTCAGAATCATATTTTAATGGAAACTGAAATTAATATTGTGAACATAAACGTGTATATAGCCACTGTAAAACTTGTGTATTAAAAAAAAATATTTTGTTTCTGAAAGCACTAGATTATTGTTGGTTGTATAACTCTAATTTTGTTCTCCTTGCTTTACTAGAAAAAACAACCTATTTCTGCACTAATCTCTATTTTTTGCCATCGTAATTTCAAAACTAATACGTCATGGCTTTAAATTTAAATCAGTGCTGGCATAAAATTAGATTAGTTTTAATTTAATTATGTTTGGTTTGCATGCTATCTAAATTCGCTATCATTATTTAGCATAATGCCATTTTTAGTATTTTCAGAGTAGTGTTTTTCACTCACGATTGAGAGCTATTTTATCTGATTTGAAAATAAAATGTGTAACCCGTTTTATATTTACTAGATAAAGCACGCGAAAAAATATATTTCAGCCTATTTACTTAATAATTTCACGTGAAAAAGCTCACGTGCGCATACCTAAACTCTAACATTGTTTTGTCTTATTCTATCTGAACACTGAATGAATTAATAAAAGATTGAACAAATAAAACGAATAATGGAAATTTAACGTCTTCGGTATCTACACAGTAAATATTTGTATCGAACATATTTAATGATTTGAACTATTTAACGTATCATATTTATGTGGCTACTCCAATTTACATATATTTAGAGTGGACTAATATTTACAATGGTACCAGTTACTATGGTCACGACATATAAGGCGTTAGGCTAGCAGTTTACTCTATTGTTGGTGACAGGGTAGTCGAGGTTTGAATCTCACTTAGCCGGATTTTATGAAGGTGGTTTTTTACATTCTGTTCAACCTGAAAGGTAGCGGTATTACCTTTACGTGTTACATTACGACTCTATTCTCTAAGATGTATGGTAGTGGAGCCATGCAAGGTAAGCTGGCGACCTTTAAGAGTAAAAAAAAAGAGTATATGTGTTTTTTCACTGTGGTTTTTCAATTCCCTCTCCACACTAATGCTGATACAATTCCTCTAAAACCTTTGCAAGTAGAAACGTGGACTGAATACCAAGCTCGTATAGTCTTATTTATTGGTGACGAGGACCCTGGGGTTAGAATCTTAACCCTATGGAGAAGGTTATCTATAAATAATCCATCACTACCTCTCCACGCAAATGGGGGAGCATTTCCTCTCAACTCTACCTTCTTCATTCCAAACCAATTGCTCTAATCAAATGCTTATAGGACGCACAAACAAAAAATCATTTCAACTACCCGTTTAATCCTTATCCCTAGGATTAAACCGATAATAATCTTTTTACTTTTTAAATTATTCACTAGGTGCATCTGGGTGAAGAGAGAGTCTTAGAGAAAAAACAATAACACTGTTTAGTTTCTATGCTGACATAGATGAATTTATCTAAGATACGTTATAATTATAATTCATTCACTAGTCGGTGTTGAGTAGCTGTTCTAAAAATGATCATATGTGGAAATGGGTCACGTTTAGAGAGATATTTCATATCTGTTAATAATGTATCTAAGTTTCTCCTTCCTCGGAAATGTTTGGAAGATTCGAGGGCTATTGACTTATTATGGGTGTCGAGGTCGAAGTGAAAGAAATTTGAGCTTCAACTTCAACCTTTTGAGGCTTTGCATGTTCATGTGAAATACTAATACTAATGTAGTAAAATGTTATTATTATTAACAGAAAAAAATATGTTTATATTTTCTAAAAGTTCCTTCCTTACAGATCCCTACTATATATACCCAATATAATTACATTGGGGACGAATATTTATGTGTTTGGCCACTGAGTTCACAGGCCCATTTGTTGATCAGTGCGTAAATGATTATTTTTTAAATGTACTGTTAGATTTACTTACGAGCTCACACTTATCTTGAGGTTTATTTAGGCCTATATTAATTTTGATTAAATTATCTCAGTATTTTCACACACACACACACACACATTTATATATATATGTTACATATAAGTTGGTTTACTCTAACTTGGACCTTTTTTGGCACTTAAATGTTTTCCTACAAAAATATTCACATTTTCCTCGTCATTAATTGTTTAGTTAGTTTGGCAATTGAAGTCACAAGACATATTTTCGAGGTGGATGAATTCGGAGATTTTTTTAAAAGTACATTTTTAAACTCCTTTCTCTTCTGTACCCTGCATCTTACTACCCATATGGGCTTCCCACATATTTAAAATATTAAAGTAAGGATAAGCAAGGTTATGATTAAATAAAATGTACTATAATTTTCGTGAAAGTAAAAGTGGGAAACTATTCAGGAAAACCTTAGTACACATGGCCACAAACTGACTCTTTTGTTCATGTGGCGGCCATCAGTGTGAGTTTCCCGTCTGTCAGAAAATGTCAAATTTACCGTAAATGGGCCGTAAAAACCGTGCTGGTCGAATAAAACGGAACAGGTTCTGGTTTTACACCATAAAAATGCTTGCCTCCGAAGCTTATCAAATGATGTTAGAACTTTCAAGAATACCTTGAAGATAATGTTCTCCCTATCGTTCTGTCCTATTAGTCCATACACACAAATGTTGACGCTACCAAAAGCTAGTAGAAAATCTATCCCCGAGCTTTGGTCGTATGAAGACACGTCTTGCTAGCTACCCATGTCCAGGTCAGAATTATTCTCCCTCCCAATATCTCTAGCATAGGGTTGCAAAGCCCCGCAGCTCCTCAGACCCGGATTTTGTTGTTAGCCAGGGAGCTGCTTTATAAACTCCCTACCCTTGTTTTCACCATAGCAACCCTACAAACAAAACCTACACCAGCTCACATATATACTCATACACGATTCCATCCTTCCCTTATCAACCCCCCCTCCCCTATCCACTACTGTTGGGAATGCCAAACCACCCTCTTTTTCCCCTCCCTTCAAAAAATCCATTCTCTTTTCGCATATAACCCTTATTTCTGTGCATCAAATTCTCGCCTTCAAATAGCTTCGTATTCTCTGAGAAATATATGAGGTAAGTGTGCCAGTCTGGAATGGATCGGATTTTTTTTGTAGTTTTTTTTTATATATTTGAAGAAATGAAGCAATATTATGCGTGGTCATTCGTTTTTTTTTCTTATCCTTGGATTTTTTTTCAAGGGGAAGTAAAACGGAGAGTTTGGCATGGATATATACTTGATATACAGAGTGTTCCCTATGTAATTATTTTACCCTCAAGATAAGGTTTTTATTAAAAAACATAATATTGAGGTAAATATAAACTTTAAAAATGCTGCAAATGTATATTTGATACAATTCGTGGGTTCTCAAATTTACTGTCTTGTTTTAAGAGTACCTTGCGCACCACATTTTCCTACAAGATTCACCTATTAGCATATTTACACTAATGGTTTAGAATTGGGAATTAAGGATCTAGATGAAATGTACCTTTATTTGCGTGCAGGTAGAATGGGAAACCATTTAGGACAAAGACAAATAAGTATGAGCCCTAACCAACAAGGAGTTGAACCCGGATATTGCCGTGATTGGCAGTCTATTTTATTAATATAGTGATGCCAAAGATCATGCAGCAGACGAAGCGTGTTAACCTTCTATTAAATTTACCACTAGTGAAAAAAATGTTGAAAATATATATTATTTGGAAAATTCCACTAGCACTTTTATCTTGTATTGGATGATCTTGATATATTATCAGCAGGGCTCAATTTCTATAAACTATGTTTTTATAGAGAATGTTTCAGTCTTTCTTTGAGGTATTGTTCCTGAATGGTTTCGTACAATCACACAGTGAATAAACTAGTGGGGACTGCCAGACCTCCACTGTGGTTCGGATCCCACGTTAAGCTATAGGTCCTCCATTTCATCTCAAAGTCATCCTACCCATTACACATTAGCGTAAGTGCGTATAACCCTAACAGGTAGTAAGACGCGGTGCTTAATAATAATAATAATAATAATAATAATAATAATAATAATAATAATAAACTACCGTACCTGTACTTTTGAATACTCTCTTGGAGTTTTATGAACATTTTGTCGAAGTAAAGATGATGTTGAACATTTTCACTTTGAACCTCCTTTTCCTTTGACAGAAAGGTGTATTGGGGATTCAACAAAAAATATTACATTAATTCGCAGTGTTGTCAAACTTTTGAGAATGTAGTACACATCCCCACTTCCCGCGTATTTATGTGAATCATGGACACCTGGTAGTTTTTATTTATTTGAGGTATGTAACGTGCACTTTCTGAACTGACTGATTATATTGGCACACAAGAATTTCAATAATCGAGAGCTAAAGAGACCCCATATTTGCCGGGAAATGTATTTCCACATACCTTACAGAGCTATTTTACATACCACAATCTACATGGGACTGACCGTTCTACTTTCCCCCAAAGGAAGTTGTGCTACAGATTTTTATCGCTCAAGAAAAATAATTTCACCACGGTTGGGTTTGAACCCACGAATATCGGCTCCTGAGGCAAGCACCAGCACCGCATCAGCGTATATGTGGACTAAATATCAGACTCATCTAGTTTGATTCCCCGGTGACAGGGAGGTTGGTGTTTGAATCCCAGCCGTAAATATTTAGGGTGGCTTTTCCTAATATGTTTCACTCTCTACCTCCACGTAAATACAGTTGAATTTATCTGAAATCATATTTTTATCATTCCTATTCCATTAGAGTAATTTAAATGTGTAAAGTCAGACTGTGTTGTAAGACGTTATGGAAAAAAATGTTTAATTTGGTAGAAACTATTACAAACCAACCTTTATTTTTGTCTGAAAGCACTTTAAGTGATTTGCTCCGACACGTTAGCTCAGTGGGTAGCGTGTCTGTCTACTGAGCCAAGGGCCCCTGGGGGCTTGATTTCTGGTATGGTCAAAAAATGTATATATCAATGGTGAAATTTCGGTTTTCCCTTCCATAGAGCTTGATAAATTAACGACTGAGGGCTGAGGGTTGCGTCTGTCCTAGATTTAAGTTAGTTTATAAGTCGTATACTGATATAACTAATCGGTTCAGAAAGTGCACGTTAAATAGATCAAATAAATGATTTTTTTTTTAAAGTGGTTTGCTTAAGCGTTTATGGTGAAGAGCTCGCTTTGGGTCCCAACATTTCTTACTAAAACAAAACTTATTCAAGTTTTGTTACTTGGGCTTACAGTTTTAAGAGAAACAGTACTACATAATATAATGGAAGAGAACTATATCCCTCCATGGATTTATTCAGGCACACTATCATTTTCTAAATAAACCCTGCTAATTTATAATATGTTCTGTATATTCCTCACACCTTTCCTTCTTGTCTTCCATGAGATTGTTTATTTCAATCCATGGGGTGTACTCCGAAACGTTGAATGCTACCTTCATTTCTCAGGAAATAATAAAAAAAAAAACTCACAAACATAAAGAAATGAAAACCAGTACATTTAGTGAATGAGTACATAAGACTATAAGAAAAGTAAGATTATATTGCCCCAAGGGTCTGGTGCCCAAGGGTGAACAACCCATCTACCATCCACTCACGTTTGGCCTTTCCCCTTTACCTCCAAAACCCCCTTCTCCAGCCCCCACTGACGTCCGGGGCCACCCTCCAACCCATCCTTAGAAATATTCTTCCTTCCTGTTGCTACTACTAACATCCACTGTCCTTTTCCATTCCTTTTTATAAACTTTCTTCGGACCCTCATCCTCTTCCAAGAAGAAATACTTTCCTTAGAGTGTATCAGAAACATGTGGACGAGGATATCAAACATTCAACAGAGGGGGAAAGAGGAGAGAACATGTGGAATAAGCCCTTCGAGGAGTATGTGTGTGTGTGTGTGTGTGTGTGTGTGTGTTTGGGCTAGGGGGCAGGAAGAGGTAGATAGCGTGTGTACCACTTGTGTATACAAAGTCTCATCAAAAGTTTTTGAGAACTCTATCTCTTCTAGTTGAAATATAGGCGCGCTGCTCCATCCAAGGGAGAAAAACAGAGAAAAGGGGATTATAAAACAATTCCACCAAAATATCTGATTCACAAGAGTGTTTTCTCTAGTATTTTTTGTTTTTAGTTTAGTGGTTAGACGTGATGAATGGAAAGTGGTTGTGAGGGGGAAGGCGGATATTCCTAAGAGAAAGATTATAACTTTTATTTCTTTGGGCTATCATTTAAATTATTAATGGAATAGAAGCACCCAATCCAACACGAATAGGGGATTTATTCTGTCAAGGACTTCGTTAAGAGACCATTGGGAAAGTTGGCTGTTTGAGGAAATATGTGATAACATATTTTCCAAAATTAAACCCAAAGTTTAATGGAAATATCCCTCATTTATAGAAATACTGATGTTGGTGGTCTTATTCATGTGTGCCACAGTAGGCCTACTCATGTTTATTAATACCGAAACAAACGGGCAAAGGTTGCATTTTTCATTCAACTAGTAGTTTGGAAGGAAGTCCTTTTAAACACTCATACATACTATGTAAAACTAAGCTGTACTTATCCAAACATTCGTAAGAAATATACGATACTTTTATAAAAGATAGAAATTTAAAAATTGACGAGCAGGTAGGCGCAACCAATTTGTGTATACATCATAGTTATGGATCGGTTACGGTTCAATTATTTCGCATCTTAGTCCCAGGTTCCGGTTTTCGGTTTCAAATTCTTCTTATCACACAAACTATGCTAAAGGGTTTAGTTCCCCCCCACCCTAAACAGCATGCAAATATGACATAACTAACTACTAACAAGCCATATATAACTACCCTGTTTCAAAAAAATTGTTTTTTAAAAATATATTCCTTTGATTGCATGCATATATTTTTTAAGATCAGAAGAAACAGTTTCAGCTTTTAAGATACCATCCAGCCCTAGTTAACATAGGTATATAGTACAGCTCGAATCTGACTTCATATCGTGGCGTGGTTATATGTATTCTACTTTGAAAAACAGTGAAATTGTGATCAGTGATCAATGACCCAGTGTTACCATTTTTTTTAAATACAACCAAATTGAAAAATAATTATTTTAAAATGAAAAAACTATTGAACTGATCCAATTTAGATCTTGTCAATTTAAAAACTGCACAAAAACGAACTTCAATACCTTTTAAAGTTCGAGCTTAATCTTTTTTCTAATATCCCGGTTAATCGGATGTGACATAGGCTCTTAATGACGTTGCCTACTTGAAGATTTCGAAGCTGTTTTCGATGCGGGTTGCATCTTAGCTTAACGCACCCAACCACTCTTATGTGCTATCACACTTTGACTCCAATGAACGAAATAGGAAGAGAGGGAATTAAATGAACAGTTCCCTCTGTAAAGCCTCTTGTTTATCTTCTGATAGCACGTGCACTCTTCCTATGACGAGTTTACACACTCATTTGCACCTTGAAAACATTGATTGGCTTTTTAAAATTAGCTTTTCCTTGTTTCCTATTCTAGTTAGACAAATACTTCCATTAACTTTTTAATCCACCTTCTGGCAGGAAGAATCTTCACGCCATTTGCATGACTAAAGCCAAATAGTCTAAGTTGTAGATGATTTATAAAAAAAATACGCTTACCTTAAAACAACTTCAAGATAAAAAAAAACTATCCAGTTTGTGTCACTTTAAAACTATTTATAGAATTATTTGAGAATTTATGGTTTTCATTTCAACGTTATATCTTTAAAACTCATTTAGTAAAACGTAATTTTATCAACATGGAAAATCCTATCTTGACCTGCAGTGACGTCACAGGTAGGCAAGTCCTTAATATCACGTTTACAAGAGGCTAGTAAACAGGTAGGGGGGACTGGCGTCAGGTTAAATAATCTGTAAACTTCCATTGGCCCGTCCACACGGAGGCTAAGCCATGCAAGTTTGAGGGCCAGTGAGAGTGTAAATATGGCCGAGTGAGCATCGTCATTACTTCCTCTAGATTAATGAAATTAAATAATTATTAATCTGACTTGCCAATTCGTGTCCAAGACATCTAATATTTTAATATACAAACTAAATAAGAAGCCATGGGTTCGAGTCTGGCTGAGTAGAGACATTAATGGAGCATCAAATCAGATACTGGCATAATTGCTGTTTGAAGAGCCGGAAGCAAAGTCATGTTACCATGCAAATGTCCCCAGAATGTTTTGATGTTCTACTCAGCAAGGTTGAACCTATAACTTTAAAGCAAGATACTGAAATAAGAAAAGCTCTAAGCCCAGAAATAGGGTTATTTTTGTCCTACCATAGTTGGAAATAGATACCAAACATTGCAAAATCATTTCTGAGTGTTCAAATCCATCATATTCAGGCTCATCCCAGAAGTTTGCGATGCTTTTTATCAATGCTTGGAGGATTATATTAAGGTAACCTATTAAGAAGGAAGGTACAATATATAGAGGAAGTCTAGATTTGTGATTTATGGGTTTTTTAATCTTTAAAAAAACAAAAATAATGTTTTAATTGTGTTTAACTAACACTGACCTCTTTGTATCTATCTACAAATATTGAGACTATAATAATTCTGTTTATTAAATTCAATACTGATATGATTATTTAAAATAATATATGTTAAATTTATTAAGTAGGTAAATACTTTTTTTACTTTTACTTAATAATCTAAAGACATAAATTTAAAAACTGAAAACAGTTGAAAATAAATTGAAATCATAATAGGTATAATGACTGTAATAAAAACTTGGAAATACGTGGAAAATTCATTCTCTTTAATGGACACTATCAGGTCTTAGAAAAAACGTTGCAAGGGAAAATAACATAATTCTTTTGTGTCCTGGCTTAATTACAGAACGGTTACAGTGCTGATGGCTGAAGAAGGTTGAAAAAGGCTCGATTGAAGTTGAAGGCGGTGAATACAAACTAAACTGTGGTAACGGTGATGGGGTACCATAGGAGCATGTTCTAAATGTACTGGAACCCCAGTCATTGCTTCTTGTCTATATCTGCCAAACGACATCGTGTTAGAACTGTTTGTATTTCTCCTTGTGCAGTAATACATTGTTTTGTACTTAATTGTTTCAGCTGAGCTGCGATGTGTTTCGCAAATATGTCACATTCGCTGGCTTCAACTTGGGTTGTTGCTTTTGCTAAAGCCTTCAGCTCCCGAGTGGCTGAAGCAATCTGTGCAATTCTTGACCTTGGTTTAAACTTCTTTTGAGGAGGCTCTATGTTTTCAACTGATTTAGGAATAGGAAGTGTTTCACTTTCAGAAATAATTTCATCACAATCACCAATACTTTGTTCCTCTTTAAGTCTTTCTAGATTGTGGACGTGTTCATGGACTTTTTCTTTTGAACGAGACTTCAGAGATGTTTTTGATGTTTTCTGCAAAATAAGAAATATATTATTAGAAATGTGAATTAAAACAATTAGGTTAAAAATTTAGCCAAAATAGAAACAATTTTGCATTACTTTTCTTTACAGAGCCCAAAGTCTCATGAGGATTGGAAGGAAGTTTAAAAAAGGTTCAATGGAAGATGGAACTTTCCTTGTTTTTTCGTATTTCAGTGCTATAGATGGGAATAGTATAGCGATTCGGGATCTTGATCATTGTACAACAACAAATTTCAAATATTTTAAAAAAGACCATCAGCATTGCATTGTTCTCTTTGCTTTGGTGGATCATTTAAATTCACAGATTTAGGGAGCAATGTTTCTGTATCTGATGGATGGATTAAACACACACAAAAAAGCACCCTATTACAAGCACTTGGAAATGAGTTGCTATCAAAATAAGGTGCTATTGTGGGGAATGACACCTTTCCGTTGAGGTTGTACTTGATGGAACTCCACAGTGGCGTATTTCTTTCGTTCAAAGAAAGAATTTACAACTACCAGCTCTCAAGAGCAAGAAAGTTGGTTGAAAATGCACTTGGTATTCTTGTCAGCAGATGTAGAATCTTTTAGAATCCCATTCCACTCTATTCTAGCACAGTAGACAAGATTGTTTGTGCGTGTTGTGCACCTCATAACTTTTTTGAAGCAGCAATCAACTTAAACGTACTTTCCACGTGGTTAAATTTATAGCGAAGACTGGGGCAGGGGAAATTATTTCAGGGGCATGGAGAGAAGGAACCAAAAGGTTTGAAAGTGTGAGAGTATTTGGAGCCCACTAATAAACAAACAGAGCCAAGCAAAGAAGAGGATCATTCAAAGATTATTTTTATAATGATGGTGCCTTACCATGGCAAAATAAAATGGTATATTAGTGATGTTTTGTCAAATATATAATTAGTAAGTAGGCTATCCTCGTAAAATTGTATGTTTATTTTTATGACCATTATTTGTTTTACAAACAAATTTTATACTTTTTAGGTAACTAAATTAACTTACCAGATCAAAAATTGTGTCTCTTTTTAGATTCCCCTTGTCCATGATCTCCTTCATCACATTGAACCACTTTAAAACCGGCACATAAGCATCTTCTGAACCACACTCAGATTTTTCGTTTTTCTTTATTTTAACTATCTCCCCATTACACGTAGCCCGTCAAATTTTAATTTTGGTTCTGACATTGGCTACACCAAAACCTTGAATATTCATTTCAGACACAATTTCACGTAATGCGATGTCACGTGCTTTTTTGTCCTTGTACAATTGATGGAACTGGTCCCACAAAACTGCTCGATCTTTGTAGAGATCAATGAATTTTAGTGTGATTTCCTCAGTCCACTTTGTGTGTGCCATCATGAACAGTTTACAAAAAACACAGACAGGAGGCTGAAATGAAATGCGGACTGCAACTTCAACACGCTAAAGCACACTGATGACATGGCGTGTGATGCGCCAGTCAGACCCGGGACCGTCCTCATGACTCCAGTTGTGGCTCCAATCAAGAAATATGGTGGTGGGGAAAGCCACCTACTTGACCAACTGGCTCAAAACCTACTCTTCAAGAAAGTCGACCTGCCTGGCCAGTGGAGTCTTTTAAATTTCCCGAACACGAAGCAAGTCACTGGCGTCAGTCAACTGGCCTCATTTAAACGCAGCATAAGTGAATAGCCAGTGGGACCGAGTAAACGAACTGACCTAAACACAAAAGTATTATTATAGTCATGTGACTTTTATCAACTGGATTTATGATAGCACAACACATTCTCTAGTTAGTATAAAAAAAACACTTAGTATTCTGAGTTTGATCTCTACGAGTAAAGAAACAAATTATAATATATTTGTTGAGTCTTGGGGATGTCCTTTTGATTAAATCCACTAAAACATTTGAAAAAAATGTGCATGCTATTATTTTTTAAGTGTTTTAAAAGTAAAGTTTTTTTCTCATTATATAAGAGGATGCTTACAGTCATTGCTAGCGTCCTGTGTATATTTGAGGTATAAATGTGTTTGCATATCGATAACAAGGTGGACAACCTTGTAGAGCAGTGGAACGAAAAACAATAGAAAGGTCCAGTCTTTATAATGTTTATACGGGATATGCTTTTATGCACACCCACACTCATTCACAAACACACACACATATACATATATATGTATATATATATATACAGAACACACATGAAAATATATTCTATACACACATATACATATATATGTATATATATATATATATATATATATATACAGAACACACATGAAAATATATTCTATTTTTGAAATGAATAAAAAAAATTGTTTATTTTTATTCAGAATGTATTCATAGTAACAATAAAGTCAACAACTAAATCCTATCTCGCTAGGGGCCAGTCTATACAAACTACTGCGAGCACACAAAACAAAACCACGCGTCAAACAGTGTTACAGTGATAGAGCCGTATTAATATAATAAAAGTGACATTTTGTGCTACCGTACGTGCATTATGGAAATATAAAACGTATCAGTATGAAAGCAAAGCAGTCAAAGTTGACACATCCGAAGTAATTAATTTAACGGTGTGGGGAAAAAAGAACTATACTTAAATAAAGTCACCCAAAATGTCACTGAAATCGATCCCTGTGGCAAACATTAATTTCTCCCTCACTCAAACACCCCTTAAAAATACTTTTCCTGTATAGGGTAGAAAAATACATAATAATGGCATTTATTATACATGCATATTTGTGTCTTTTAGGTGGAGAGGTTTGATGGGGGTGATGGTGGCGGGTTTTGGGGGGCGCTCAATCTCCCCTGAGCTTTTCGGTTGAATGATGACCGGTCAACGTGCTGGGGCACTACCTGATTGATGACGTCATGTCAGGTGATCACGTGACCATGCGCCGATGACCGATGGACCTCTCGGTAGAGCGCTCCACCATACTTCCCCTCCCCCCTTCAACCCTGGCTTTCGGAACACGGAGCTAGATATTGAAATATATATTGTTATTCCACCCTATCCCTAGAGGGCTGTTCGGCGTGTTCAGTATCAACACGTGTGTGCTTTGGGGGGGGTAGGGGTGCGTGGCCATATATATAGGAGTATATGGAAAGGATGTTGATGGTGGGATGGTGGCAATAGTGAGGGAAGGGAGATGCGAAGAATAGCTAAACGCGGAAGAGCGGAAATCCTCTCTTGAAGCCCATGCCTCCGTGCGTAGAGCACGCGTGCGCGGGTTTTTTGTTTTTTTTTCAATATGTCTGATGTTATAGGGATGAGACTGCCACTGGCAGACCGTATGTGTGCATGTATGTTTGTGAGCCCTCATGCGTGAGGTCCATAACGCACATACATAGTCACATACACCTCCTGTTACAAACTATACACACAGTCTATTCTGTGTCAATAATTGAAATTTATTGATGCGATAGGTAGGATGAGTATGGATATGTTTTATAGGGCGAAAAAAAAATTGTAAGCATAACTTTTTTTTTTAATTTCCGTAGTAACATGAGAAATAGAATGGTCAAATAAAGATTTTTTTAAAAATATGTTCTTGTTTTTCTGTGGATACTGAAGATAAATAAACATACATTTTTATAAAAATATATATGCCAAGATAAATAGTTGACAAGTTCAAAAATGAAACCCCAGTGACAGTGTATTTTCTGAACCGATTGATTATATCAGCACACGATTTATAAACTAACTTAAATCTAGAACAGAATAACAGACACAACATCGAGCCCCCCAGCCGTTGATTAATCACTGTAAAAGGGGAAATCCACATTTCACTTATGGCAAAATTTTCGGTCATGCCAAGAATCGAATCAGGGACTTTTAGATCAGTAGACAGACACTATATTGACTGGCCGTTGTCGGACCGTTATTTAAAGAAATTATTAAAATCTCTGGGTGTCTCTTGGAATCATGCTCAAAAGAAATCACTTTACGTTTTAAATATGTAGATAAAATATATCTGATTATATTTGTGTTTGTCTAAAATGGCATGGCCATAAAACATAAATAATGAAACGTAAATTGTTTTTGTTCAGTGTATAATGTTGGCTTACTGTAAACATTAACACGCAACTTTTCCTATGTGCTTTAGTTTAATAATTAAATAATTATTATCATCGTTATCATTTAATACTTTAAACGATTGTTAAAAATTTTAGAAAATGTTTTAAACGTCACTATATCAACATTTTTGAAAATGTATTGAGTGACCAAACTCGTTCATCTCCATATATCCCCAAACACATTATTTTTGGATCACTTAGTGGCTGAGAAACGCAACAAGGAAGGAGTGTATTTTTGTTCTAATACCATGGAAATGTACCCACATTTGAGTGGGGAGAGAGAGAGATTTAGTTGGAAACCATTTAGGAAAAACCATTCTCAGTACATCCGACCGGAATCTAATTCCGATCTCCCCGTAATTTTCTGTCTAGACTATTGCGAGAGTGACGCCTTATACCAGGGGTCTCCAATCTACGGCCTGCCACAAGATTATATCCAGCCCGTTCCAAGATTTTATCAAAAAACAAATTAATTGTTTATCTTCGTTATTTATTAACCACGCAGTTTATTTGACATGTCCAATTTCTGTCCATATGCGTGCTTCCCCCATGACACCAAGCCAGAATGCTGTTGGAATTGCAAACCCTCATTTTCAGTCGCAGGCGCCATTCCTTATACCGAAATCTGAACGGCTTGACTGTGACGATTTTTAGGTAGTTCCAAGTCTCCCGGCAGAGGATTATCAAAGGAAAGTCCCGAAAGATGTTACCTTATTTAAAAACAAGTAATTACATTGACTAATTATTATAAATATAATTTATTACAAACAAATTGATTCATTTCTCACAGATAAGAATCAACGTCAATCACTTTTATCAAACACTGACTGGCCTTGGAAAGTGGAAGTTTTTATAGACGTAGTTGGCCATATGACTTGAATCCAAATTTGAATGTTGAAACAAATTTGATTTATGATCTATTAGCGCATGTCAAGGCATTCAAGGCAAAAATAATACTACTTGAAGAGCAGGTGAACGTTAATTTGGCCCACAAAAATGTGTAAAATATATTATGTGTCCCACATAGCAAAAAGTTTGGCCTTAGACCATTACAGTTGCCAAAAGTGATACCAAGTTTAAATCT
The DNA here is from genome assembly GCA_902151455.1 of Timema bartmani. Lineage (NCBI taxonomy): Eukaryota > Metazoa > Arthropoda > Insecta > Phasmatodea > Timematidae > Timema > Timema bartmani. The sequence continues at coordinate 365,133 of CABFWB010000074.1, read as the reverse complement.
GAAACCATCATCAGTGGGCACAGTGACTAAGGCGTCAATCTCATGTGGGCTAGTTTGTTGGTGATGGGCAAGTCGGGGTTTGAATCTCGGCCTTGCGTATTAAGGGTGTTTTTATCATACACTATTTTCCCCTCTCCTTCAACCCAAATTATATTTGCTCTAAACTATATAATCATCAATCCTATTTTTTTAGCTGAAATATGAATAAATTGTGTGGGTAATAAGACGAAGTGCACGCAAAAATAAAAACCTTTTTAAATTAGTGTTTGAAATTAATACCATACAGTTCTATTAATATTCCAACGTACAATTAAAAAAAAACTGATTTTAGTGTGTTCTTACCATCCAAAAGATTCTAGTACATTAACAACATTATATTAAGATTTTGTCATCGTCTTTCATCCTTTAAATCCACAATTGGGGGTATAGAACTTAAACATTTTATGGTAAAAAAAGAACGTACGTCGAATCATTTTATATTATCTTAATTGTTTATATCTTTCACCCCAAAAATGTCCAACTTTTTTGTTTGAATTAGAAAACACTCTCTAACCTCCCACATTTCAACCAAAAATGTTGCCCACGAGTCTAAAGCGGCAACAGAATCTCCTCCAACGCGAGTCGAAGCTGAATAAAGCTCTTTTGTTTGAAACAGTATAGTAAGCGTTCTCCCAGGTCCATACAATTCCCAACCGCCTTTTCGCTAAATCAACACCACCCGGTAATTGTAGCAACAGTAATAGTAGGGACGCGGGCCGTCCGAGTACCAAGTGGGCGCCCGGAATAATTACCTCCATCATTGATTGTGACGTCACATTGAAAAGGGCTGACTTCTAAAGGTGGCTATAGGGAGAAGGGTGTTGGCAAGACGTGCTGGCAAAGATGGGGTTCAAACCCTATACTTGCTGAGTTGGGGGGGAAAGGGGACGAGTCCCAGCCACAAACTTCACCTCGCGACAACCACCTCCCCTTTCCTCATCATTCAAACCTTGGGGTGGAGAGAGTCTCAAGATGCGAGTCTTGGTGGTGTTAGTAACAATAATAGTAATAAGAACAGTTCTCGTCTTGTGGCACCATTGTCTGACTGGAACTTACACCAGAGCAGAGGAGGGGAATGGTTGTGGGGATTTCCCTCCCTGCTAAGAGCCCTCTCTTGTTCAGTTAGAAACTATGGTGCTATATAGTTGATTCTCTTACTCCAATAAGTTAACGAGGAAACAGTGCGGTAGCGCGAATAGCGGACTTTGTCAACTTCGCTGGTGATAGTCTTAGTTTAGGGTAAATTATGGTAGAGATCATACATGTCTTGGATTCATGATAGACACAACATTAGTTTAGTTATCATATTGGTCTTAGATTCAGGATAGGCGTGACGGGATTCAAAGGTCATACACGCCTTAGATTCATCATAGGAACCGTGTAATTTAAAGGTATTAGATTCCGAATGAATCAAACATTATTTAAATATCATACTGGTTTTATATTCAGTGTAAACACAACGTGAGTTGAAAATAATTTTTGTCTTAGATTTGTGGTAATTCCAATGATAGTTAAATTTCATCTTTGTCTTAAATTCAAGGTAAGTACAGCGTGAATTAAAGATTCTGCTTTTCTTTTGTCGCGTACCCATAAATGAACCATACGCATACGACGATACCGACTTGATATATTGAAGCTATTATTTCCGTACACTTTTTTTTTTTAATGTTTAGCCTTTGGGACACTATTAATGTATCCAACAAAATATTTTTTTTACTACTAGGTCATAAAGTATTACTTTAAATTTAGTAAATGACTTTGAAAAAACTTCACTCCTCTTTATATTATATTTTAATCTAACATATTCTTAACTTTTATGGAAACTATTTGCATTTATTGGATGCAAAGGGGAGGGGGTATGAATGATTAATTGCCCTCACCCACCGCCACATAACTCCCACTTCTTGTTTTAGACTCGGGATAGGCACTGGGTAGGTTAATTACTTATCCTATTTGTAGGCCAAACATATCGCCTAAGTAAAATATAAACAATCAATTGTGTTTATCAAATAATTTATTCACTCAAATTATGAAGAATAAATTAAATAAATATTTAATTTAATACTTTCAAAATTAAATGTTAAGTATTTAGCACCGCTATATTTATAAATAAACGTTGAACTTTTCATATTTATAAAAGCATGTGTATAATAATAATAATAATAATAATAATAATAATAATAATAATAATAATAATAATAATTCAAAATAAATATATCAGCTCGAAATATTTTACTGAATTTTCAAATTGTGGTCAGCCATGACCCGTATAATTTACGATCTCACAAATCACCGCAATGGTGAGCTTAAATAGGGCTAAGGATATCAAACTATTTAAATTAGTTAATTTTTTTTTCCCAAAATCTTGTTTTATACTACGTTAACTTTTTAGTATTAAATATTATACACTTCCACCTATTTTTTCAGCACTATTTTAACTTTTTTATCATCACATATTTATTATAAATGTCGTACTATTTTTTTCAACCCTTCGGCCACAAAATTATTGTGAGTTCTGGTTCTTAAAAACGAAATAAATATTTAACCATTCTATTAGAAAATAAGTAGGATGAACGTAAGATATTTGTAAAAATTTATTAATTTTTCAAAGATTTTTCTTCTAATTCATTTTTCAACGTTTGTATTTCAATATCAGATTATTATTTTTACATCATCAAGCTTATTTTATTGGTGTTTTACAATTTGTATGGATGTTTGGCTTTATGAGATACAAGTATAATAAATATTTAAACTTTTTACAAATTTCAGTATCGTAACTCCTTCTTGAACAACAAACTATCTAGACAAGGGTAAACGTCGCAACGGGGTAAGTCTCTCAAGTAAAAGATGCTTGACTTTTTTATAATCTCAAAATACATTATTTATGTGCATCGTCTGTTCGCTTCAAATCGGAGAGTAGCTGATAATTTATAAAGATCTCTGTTTTATTCATGGCGAGTCCATTATTCCACCCCTAGGAGAACGAAATCCTTGTTGTTTCTTGAGGTTAGTCTAAACTGGTTGGCAAAAGTGACATTTTTACATAAAGCTTGATTTATTATTAATAGATGGTTTGAAGCTTTTAAGGTCATGTTTGTTATAGAATGTAGAGGCTAAGGATGATATAAAAAAATATATATCACTATTCTTTTGTCACCGTGTCTTACTAACCGTCTAGGTTTTTAGCAAATTTTTTACTAGTAAATTATATTTAAAATATTGTCAAAGGATCCTATTTGTTAAAATTATAACCCGCTTTGGTGATCGTATAGTCTAAGACACTACTCTCGCAGTAGACTAGACTGCTGATGACGGTGAGATAGAGGTTCTAATCTCGATCAATTGTACCGAGGGTGTTTTGTTTTTTTTTCAAAATTGTTCTCCACTCTCCATCCACGCAAATGTGAGTACACTTCCTATAAATATAGCCTTCCTAATCCCTAAAACCATTGTTGTAATTAGTAGAATTAGTAGAATAATCAAGACCAGATTTAGAGTTAGCCACAAGAGACTTTGACGTAAGGAAATATTATGTTCTGAGGGCGTCGACTATTAATTTTAGATGTAGATTATAGAATATGTATATTTTACATTATGCATCAATGGCTTTGAGGTTACAAATTTGAGGATAAATTATATCTGGGGATATAAAAAATAAATAAAAATTTACGTACCCCCAGGTAAACAAACGTGTACTCTAGGTTGAATACCACTGTCTTAGATTACATGATCATCGGTTTAGGTTAATCACTGCCCTTAGTTGTATTTCTAGCACACTAAAAATATGATAGCCGCAATGGACTAAACATACTTGAACTTTGTTTGCTCTAACCACCCTTCCTCTGCCAGTGTCTTCAGGTAAAATCAATACTTATAAACTAATAATAATAATAATATAATAAAATACTATCAATGTTGCCTGACAAAAAGTTTCTACATTTTTTAAATGTCCTTTCTACCTAATTCACACATTGGCAAAGAAACGGAAAATAAATAGATCAAATCTTTGATTTTTTTTCCCCTATATCAACTGAAACGTTAAACTTAGATCAAATAACCTGTAGGCCTACAATTTGTTGATGATGTTTTAGTATATAGCGTATTCTCGAACCAATAAATAGGTTTCCCTTCAAGTTTGAAAGTGCTCTCGAGAAATTCAATCCAAAGTTGATTTATAAACGTTGAAAAAGATATTACTTTTTTTTGTGTGTAAAAGGGCATTCACAGGATATTGATATACAGTTGAAAAAAAAAGTATCGTTTGAATTATCTGCCATCAATGTGAGAGGGGAAAGGTAAAACATATTATTTTAAACGCTTTCCATTTACACAATAAAAAAAATATACATATCCAAAATTCTATTCATAAGGTGAAGTGAATTTTTGTGAATACTTTCTATAAACCTGAAATATGAAATCGTGGAAGGTAAATATTTAATATCCAATTTTTAGATTGTACCTTTGTATAATAATAAAACCTCCCCACGCTGATACTTGGGATAAAGTGTCAATCTCGTTTGATCTTATTTTCTGACTACGGTACAGTCAGGGCTTCAATCCTAACCGAGTGTACTGAGAATGATTTTTCCTACATTATTTTACACCCTAATTTCATGCAAATGCGAATAACTTTCTTCAAAATCCACCTCTCTCATGCTTAACCCATTAGCATAATTAAAATGCACATAGCCCTATTGAGTGAGACGCAGTGTACAAAAAAGTATAAATACTTTTCATCATGAAGATATATTATTTATGTATCTGTTAACATTTTAATATCTATTCTAAATCGTTGATAATAGTGAGGTAAATATTTGGTGCATCCAATGTAGTATTTAAGTATAGTGATTAGTAACATATACATAGGCCTACTATTCCTGAACCTCATATAAAAAAATATAAAATTGATAGCAGCCAATATCTGGGGCTCTTGACCAAGGTCGTAGCCAGGGGGGTTTGGGGGTTCAACCCCCCACCCACGAAATTTACAAACAAATTATATATGGCTTTATGTTTCAAACAATATCAAAATAAAGATACAAGTACAAATTAGGGGGCTGTGTTACCATAAAAAGCACTTCAGAGAGCTTCTAGAGGTGCTCAATATTTAGAATTTTTCTTAGCCTACGGCAGTCAGGGGGTTATGTTGTCATAAAAAAAACACATCAGATAGCTTCTAGAGGTGTTTAATATATATATACATTTTCCTAGCGTTTGGCATTTAGGGGGCTATGTTACTATAAAAAACACTTTAGATAGCTTCTAGAAGTGTTTAGTATTTAGAATTTTTCTTAACCTTCGGCAGTTATGGTGTTATGTTGCAAAAAAAAAACCACTTCAGATAGCTTCTAGAGGTGTTTAAAATTTAGAATGTTTCCTATCCCTCAGCAGTTATGGTGTTGTGCTGCCAAAAAAATCTTCAGATAACATCTAGTGGTGTTTAATATTTAGAATTTTTCCTAGCCTTTGGCAGCTAGAGAGTAATTTTGACATAAAAAACACTTTAGATAGCTTCTAGAACTGTTTACTATTTAGAATTTTTTTTTAGCTTCCTGCAATTGGGGGATGAGTCCACCAACCTACCCCTTCCCCCCCGAAATTATTGGCTGGCTATGGCCTTGCTCTTGACCACGTCAAATATTTATTTCCCTCCCCGCATCACACTACTCCCAGCGGCAACTCACACGCTGCAGGGCGTTGACTTGGGGACCCGCCCATCTAAATACTTTCGTCTGGCACATGTGTTACTGCTTTCCCATGTTACATGGGTTTATTTTCATGTGTTCGTTTTATTCCTCCTATCTCTCCCCCTCCCATTCTCGTAGCAGCTGTCATCTCACGCCGCGTGGGGTGACCGTGGACTGCGCACCACATGTTACCCTCACTCCTTAACTCATTCAGTCTCTCTGCTAGTACTGTGACCAATTGCATTGAGATGACCTTTCATTTTCAATAATACGTCTAACAACATGGGTTTATCAACGTGATACCTGCATCGGTGATCACATGGTATAACGCATCACTCTTGTGTTGGACTGGATTGCCTTTAACGGGGAGATAGGAGTTCGAATAGATGTGGTTTTATTTTTTGAATGGCTTATAGCTCTCCCTTCACACAAGTGCTTGTACATTTTTCTTCTTATATATAATTTGATAAGCCCATTTCCAGTAATAGAAATTACGAGGAAATGACCGAACAGATTTTGACAAACGACCACTCATTTTAACGGTTAGGAGTCCAGGATGTCGGGAAAAATAGTAGTTTTCCATGAAACCCCGATTTTCACAGATAATTTTCAGTTTTTCATTTTTTGTTCAATCACTATGGCAACCGTTATTTTTTGCATATCTGTAAATCTCTAAATAAAAAATATCTCTCTGGCTTAAAAAAAACTCAATTTTTATTTGTTGGTCCGAACACATCACAATTTTCTCTTTGGATGCTGGTCATAACACAGCTAAATTGAGATTCCTAAACTGGAATTGGAATGTTGCTATCGTTATATAATTCGCATTTAAATCAATAATATTGACCATAATTCGAAAATTAAAAGTTAAGTTGTTGAGTTCGTAAAAATATTGTCTATGTTTTGTTTCGCACGTGATAAAATGATGTTTAAATATGTTTTGGTATGTATTATAAGCTCAAAAACAATAAAATGATCTTGAGTAATGTTTTTAAAAAATTGCCATTTTTACTATCTAAGTATGAGTTTTAGTGTTCATTTTTTTCAAATAATGATGGATTTTGATGTTCATTTTATTTAAATAATGGGTTTTGATGTTCATTTTAACAAATAGTAACACAATACAAATACATAAGTTAAGCTATGTTTTCATTTTACCGCTTAATTTAGAGGATATTATATTTAAAAGTATCATAATATTTGAGTACCACATCAATATTTTCACATTTTCTCTCTCTATCAGACTCTCTCACGCTCTCACACACTCTCACACTTTATCCCTCAACCACACACACTATAAAAAAGTATCTCTAATATAATCTTTTCTCATTCTCTCTCTCACACCTTATCCCTCTCTCTCACACATTCTCTACCCTAACATACACTCTTTATTACACATTTTCTCTCACATTACATTTATTATACTCTCTCTTAGGCTCTTCCCCGAACGCTTTCTCTCAAACTCTCTCTTTATCTCATTCTCACTCTCTCATACTCTATGACTCAAACTCTTTCTATCTCATTCTCACTCTCTCAATCTCTCGTTATCACTCTCATTCTCTCTATATCAAACTCAATCTCTCTCAAACTCACTCGCTCTCAAATTCACTCGTTCTCAAACCCACTCTCTCGCTCAAACTAGCTCTTTCAATTTCTCTTTCTAACTCTTTCTCCCAAACACTTTTTCTCTTGAACTTACTCCCTAACTTTCTCTAACTCTCTCTCAATATAATTTTCTCTCTCTAAACTAATCTCTCCCTCTCTAACTTTCTCTCTCAAACTATCTCTCCCATGCCCTCACATTTTATCTTTCTTTCACACAATATCCCTCCCAAAATTTTACACTCTCTCTTTCTCAAACACACACTTTCTCTCTTACACACACCCTTTCTCTCACACACACTTTCTCTCACACACACTTTCTCTCCTCACACACACACTCTTTTTCTTTTCTACCACTATTTCTCTAGCACCTACGCATACTCTCACTATCACTCGCTCACACTCACTCGAACTCTCTCAATTGCTCATTCTCAGTTTCTTAATCACTTTCTCACACCTCATACTCACTTTCTAATACTCACCCTCATTTTCTCACAATTACACTCTCATTTTCACACTCACCCACACACTTATACAATCATACACTTAAACACATACACTCTCACTTTCACTATCAAATTTATCATTCTCTCTATCACATATCTTAATAGTATATATAATTTAATAATCACGTTTCCATTAATAGAAATTACGAGGAAATGATTGAGCAAAATTTGTCAAACGAACACTAATTTTATAGATAAGGGAATCAGGATGCAGGTAAAAATAGTGGCCAAAAACTAAAACCCAATTTTCTTAGCGAATTTTCCATCTTTTCTCTCTGTGTGGGCAGTGGTTCATCTGTACAATCATTCTTTTTTATTTACATCACCATGGAAACCATGATTTGTGTATGGATATATCTTAGTAGATACATCATTTGTCTTTGTTTAAAAATAATATCAGCTCAATTATTACTTGAGTGGTTTGTGCAACGAATAGAATGTTCTCATCGGGGCGTGAAGAGGGAAAAATATACGTTTTTATTCAAATTGCACACCGAAAACTAAATATCTAAGTAAAGTTTATAGCCTTTGACGAGTAAACTTTTAACTAAAAAGTGAGTGTGGGCTTATTATATAGAACCTTTACCAATAAAAGTTGAACATACATTTTAGTGCAATAATATGCAAGTATCGCTGCAAGGACCCACTAGTTTCCTATAAACTGTTATATTCCGTATCTCCATTCCACTGACATGATTATAATATATGCGTATAGCCCGAACGGGAACTGAAACTCATTGAAAAAATTGAATTATTCTGAATGTTTGGAATGAAGAAGGTAGTTGAAGAGTAAATGCACCCGCATTCGCATGTGGACAGGTTTTAATTTACTTTTTGAAGTTTTTAATTAAGTTAACATTTTTAAAGTTTTGTCATTGGATACAAAATATAACATGATAAGGATATTGTTGTGCCTAGGGTGGGCTGAGCAAACAGTTTCAAAACTGCTTTGAAATGTACCGGATTTCCTATTTAAATTATGTTGAGAGTGAGGAGACCAAAACTATTATAAAGTGGTTCCACTTTCAACATAGTCTTACAAATATATCTGACCTTCCAAGTCCATCGGAACCAGGCCCTCTTAGTCTTGGATAGCCCATCACACTCTCCATGAAGCTACGATTATCGTGTAGTGAAACCAATTCTAAACATCCATTGAGTTCAGAGAAATCGCACTGTGCAGCTTATTAGAAAAAAAAAAAAAGAAAAAGAAAAGGAAAAGTTACTTCACATGTCTTTAAAATCGGTCATATGGCAACGAAAAATTAAAAATATATTGGCACTTAATATAAGAATTTATTAATTTGATTAAATATTCACAAGAAGAAAATGTAATACTAAGTAATAACACTAAAGGGGATGCACCATATGATTTTATTTTAAAATTACACCAGTATGTGTTTTTTTATATGTATACGTTTTTTATTTCAAAAATAATAAATTTTATATTTTAGCACTGGCAATGTCCTCTTAGATTAAGCTTGGTTTGAAATCTCTTGTTTATACAACTTTGTTCTTAGAGCTATACACAAATTAAATTTAATGCAAACCATTTTGATTCTCTAATTTTTTTTAAGTAGGTAGAAGTAATAAAGGTATATCTTGATGAACAGTTTTTCTTTTGCATGAAATACACCTACGTTTAATATATTATAACCCACTTCGATGGCCGCATGGTCTATGGCAATACTCTTATAGTAGACTAGACTGCCGATGATGAGATCGAGGTTCGAATATAGGTCAGCTGTATTGAGAGTGATTTTTCCCTAAATGGTTTTCCCAATAACCTCAACGCAAATGCGGGTACACTTCCTATAAATATGGCCATCCCCATCCCTAATACCACTAGCGTAACTAGTACATAGGTGTATAACCCGAACGGGTAGTATGACGTGGTGCTAAAAAATATATTTTTGTCCAATTGGGTTTTAATTCTTCGTTTTATATCGAATGACCCATCTCGGTTGCATTGTTAGCTAACGCGCTAGTTTCGTGTTGAGCTACACTTCCGGGGACGGGGAGATTGAGGTTCGAATCTCACTCGGGTGAACTAGGGGTAGTTTTTCCTCAATTGTTTTCCGCTCAGCCTCCACACAAATGCGGGTTCACTTCCTCTATATTCAACCTAGTAAGACGTGGTGCTAGATAGATAAATAATAAAATATATATTGAATGATAAAAGGATCCATCTCTTTTTAAGGTTTCCACTCTGTCTACGTTGGGTGTTTCGTGATTTAAATATGGTATATTAGCACTCCTTGGACAAGAATAGACTGTCATAAGAACGCATTCTTTTTACTCGTTCTGAAACTCCACGTTTCAAAGAAAACGTTTCACATTCCAGCACTGTTGCCCTCAAGTTTGCTCGTAACTTGGTAGAGCGTAGAGCGGCTGGTTACAGCAACGTTCATAATTGCGTCAAATATTCGTTAGTCATTAATTATCCTTAACTGAACACATCCCCATATTTTCATGCACAAAAAAAAGAGAGAGAAAGATGGAGAAAAGGAGTGATAGAGAGAATTTGTGTAAAGGGGGAGTGGGGTTAAGTAACACAAGGATGAACGTAGCCAACTTTTATTAACTTTTTGCATCCCCTTTCATTTTGAGCAGATACAGAAGCACTGAGTGAACGCTTTTTCACCTATTTTTTTTTAATCATCCTGTTTTCCCGTGGTTTAGATAGTGCCCAAACTATTTTTTTTTATTTTTATAGAAGGAAAACACACTATTACTCATCTATTTTTCTAAAATGAAGTTTTGACCTCACATATATCTTTTCACGATACATTTAGAGCACTTATTTACACAGTAATGTATTTAACCCTATAATCTAATTTTTAATTAAGATTAACATTGCCAAATTTAATTTTCACTATTTACCGATTCTAAGGCTAGACAGTATTCTACAAACTTAGCAATAATTCCAAATAGGAAGGAAATAAGAAGGATTATTTAGTATTTTTCCTTTTTGAGTAAAATTAATTGATACAGAATTATTACATAGTCTTAATGTCTTATTTGTTAGATATCATATTTATTAATAAGTTATTTCGAATATTTTTTGTGTTTTGGGTAGATTTCTAGGAGAGATATAAACTTTGAAATTACATAATGTTATTATTATTTATTATTAGATGCTCAGTTTTATGACAGGTCCATTCTTTTTGGCAGTGAGCTTAGACCACCAATGCGCCCTATATTCTGCCTCCTCTTCAAATCCCAGAAATTTATTTTTTTCCTTCAATTCATCCGATATTTGAATCCTCCTTCCTTCTTTCCTTCCATGACGTCATGCAGAAGACAGTTCTTTCTAAGGATGTGTCCGATCTAGTTTGATTTGCAACAAAGAATCATATCAGAAATGAGTATCTTCTCACCTACTCTTCTTAAACTTCTTCATTTGTAACCCTTTCTGTCCACCTGATCTCCTCAAGCATTCTCCAGCTCTCCAAGTATTTTATTTTCATCTTCCTGAGAGTCCAAGTTTTTCTTCATACAGCGTGATGCTCCAAATATGGCATTTCATCAGTTTTTTTCTCAGTTACAAACTCAACTTGCTAGTCAACAGTAACCTCTTCTTGTTGAAAGCTTCCTTGGCCACGGTGATCTTCGAGCTAATTCCCTTGGTGCAGTAGACATCTTTTGTCAGCAAACCTCCCTGCTACTTGAACTGCTATATATTTTCCAACTCCTGGTTTACAATTTTGATTTTCAGTGGCTCTTTATTTTTTAAATTGCCATCACTTTTGACTCATCAATGTTGATCTCCATGCCATAACTTCTCTCTATCTTTACCATCTGGTCCATAATTTCTTGCTACTCCTCTTTATTTTTATCCAGCAATGCTGCATCATCTACGTATTTTATTGTGTAGATCACGCGTTCTCCTATACTGAAATTGCCCCGCCCCCCCAGGGTTTCTCTGACCAGCCACTCTCCATAAAAGTTAAACAAAATGGGTGACAAACAGCATTCTTGTTTCACTAATCTTCCTATATCTACGCTCTTGGTCTCTCCATTATTCAGCTTCACCTTCACTCGTCCCAGGTACAGGTTTGCAATCAGCCTTCTGTCCCTCTAGTTGATGCCAATATTCTTGAGTATTTCTATTGGTTTCTTTCATTTCACTCTATCGAACGTCTTTTGCCAGTCGATGAAATCTGAAATCTGAAATTGTTCTAAGCAGCCTAATGGTATCTATGGTTCCTTTTTCTTTTCAATATCCAAATTGGTCCTTTTACACTAACACTTTCTATTTTCTGTTCCAGTCGCCTGTTGAGTCTTCTCTCCATGATATTCCCCACATGAGAGATGAGGCTGATGGTCCTTTCGTCTCTGCATTTATTGGCTTGTTTATTATTATTTAGAGCCGCTATGGCTACGTCTAGAATTTCCTTGGGCAATTGTCTTGTTTCGTAGATTCTATTTACAAGCTTTGTCAGAGTCATTAATTCTTTGTTTCCCAGTCCCTTCAGAGGACGCTACAGAGTTGGGCCACGTATACCTGTTATGGCCTGCGTTTAAAAGGGTATCGTTAATCCCAAATTGCAGTTGGGACGTGAGTTCCTTCTTGGGAACTGTACACAAGGGTGAACTGGTGTAATTACTTGGCCCCAGCTGTTGTTCCGCTCCATTTAGGATGTTTATAAATGTTTTCTCAATATGAGCGAAAAACATCAAGTGATGGATAGTAATACACAACAAAATACCAACCTAGTCCATCCTACCCTAACCTAAACTAGTCTAACCTAATATGAGGCAAAAATATAGGTGGGGTTGAATTCATATCAACCCACAGTTCTATTATGTGTTATAGACCTTACGGCCAGTGAACGTGTCACAACCAAGTTATGAAGATAATTCTGGTCAGTGATCGTGGCCCAGCTAAGCTATGAACTTTAGGGACAAGGGGTCCCGTGGCCCAACTGTTATGCGCCGCCTTCAGAAGGTAATCTGGTATGTCGTCATATCTTATAGCTCGTAGCTAGCCAAAAATTATTTTAATTTATTCTTCATTTACATGTCTGAGAACAAGATTACAATCTACATAACTAAAAACAAATCTGTATATACGTATAATTAAAAACGCAATTATTTAGGAGTTTCAAGTCGCACAAGACTTATTATCACCGGACTTCCCGGGTTAAGATCCAGACTGGTTCATTATATGCCTTTGTCGCTCTTGATACACTTGTGTTGATTATTAGTCGACGTTAACCTATATTGTCTTGTGTACGTGCAACTTGTCAAACTATTTGGAAATATTACAAGTTTTTTGTTATATTATATTTTCATTAACTATTTCCGGATAGGTTTACATAAGTGACTCTCAGCCCTTGTTTGCAATAAATAAGCTTCTACTAGCTGTCACCACCTCTCCTACCGTAGATAGAGTGTAGCTAATCTACCAACGTTTTATGAATAGGTTGTTATTACGTCATATGAAATGAATATAAATATAAAATTTATATAACATTTATTTGGTAGATTTATTGAACTACTCAATTGCTGCTAGCATTTTATGAATCATTCTTGCCTCTATATAATTTCTGTCAGAACTGACTGTCTGTCTGTCTGACTGTGACTCTCACATTCGTCTCTCGTAACTGCTAAAATTCGAGTCATAGTGATCGATTCACCTCCGTACTGGTTGAATACGACAAAGCTTGAGTCACGGGGCTGCTCAATACCCCCGAGAATCTAAAAAAAAAAAAAAAA